>VWZO01003075.1:72083-125237 GCA_013396975.1 Bucco capensis
TAGTGGGGATTGTTCTGACCCAGGGGCAGGACCCTGCACTTGGATATCCTGTGGCAGGTGATGGAATGATTCCAGCAGCTCTCTGCTGCCCTGGCATTGAGCACAACCTTCAGACCAGTTTAGATGCCCACAAAAGGTAGGCTCAGAGCAGCTTTGGTCTGCTGAATGACTGCTTTGCCCCAGCTGATGCAGAAGGAGCCCTTTGGAAAAGCCCTTTGTGGGAGCTGAAATGCTGCTTTCTGGAATGCCTGCAGGGATTTCTTGTGCCCATCCCTTGGAAATCTTGATCTTTGAGGCTGGTATACCCCTAAATAACCAAGACTTGGGGGGGGAAACCTGCCCCAATCCTGAGCCTGCCTGCAGTCTCCTCCTCTGCCTAGCAGAAATGGCACTGCTCAGCTGTCCATGTAAGGATTTGGAGATGAAGGCTGTCATTTATTAAAGCCATTTGGGGACTGGTGTGTGACAGGGACATTCCTGCACTTGGCAAGCTGCTGACAGTGAGTCTGGAAGACTTCATTTCCATCTCAGCAAGGCTTTTTTTTCTTCCCTGCCAGGACTGGGGCTGTTAGGCTGGAGCTGACTCCTCTGTTCCATGGATAAGGAAGAGAAAGGAGCATCTTGTGGATAAATGTTCTGCCTCCTCTTCTACCTGGCCAACTTGACTTTGTGTTTAGGGATGTCTTTCACATCTTCCTTTCCCCAGGAAACACTAGAAGGAACATCAGTGTCTTAGCTCTGTTTGTAAAACCACCTTCAATCCCTGTGTCTTTGATCCTGATGCTGCTTGCTCAAGCAGTTCTGGGTGGAATGGGGTAGGAATGGGGTAGGAATGGGGTAGGAATGGGGTAGGAATGGGGTAGGAATGGGGTAGGAATGGGGTAGGAATGGGCTAGGAATGGGCTAGGAATGGGCTAGGAATGGGCTAGGAATGGCCTAGGAAAAGTTGGTGTTTCTTCAGCTTTCTTTTTTTCATGCTCTAGTCTTCTCATTCCATTGTCATGAGGCCCTGGAGAACAGTCAGTGTGTTGTGCTAGCACCTTTGCCCATGTTTCATTGTGTTTGGCTCTCTGCTATTGCCTTGAAAAATCCAGAAAAAGCCTATCCTCTAGTTCCCAAGCCTCAAAGATCCTCTAGTTGCAGAATTGTTGCTTTAAACCCTGCCTCCAAATGCATGGCAAGCCAGCCAGCATCTTCATCTGGCTTTTTTTTACCACTTAAATGCCCTTAAAAGGCTTTATTCAACCCAGAAATAGAAAGATGAGAGATCAAGGAGTGTAGGAGAAAAAAACCCAACAACCTGAACCCCCAACTTGATTGTTGTGCTATGGCTAGAAATGAGCAGCCAAAATCTTCTGTGCTGTGTCACACTACCCTGGAAGATGCCAAATCCATGCTCCATCCCCATGGAAGTGTTTCACCTTGCTTCAAACACATAGCTCTGACTTTATTATCTCCTCAGCAATCCAACCACACACCCCCCCCCTCCCCTTCCCTGGTTTAGGGCTTCCAAGGAGATGTGATTCCATGGAGAGCCCTTGAAGTTTGCCAGAATCCTCTGGAGCCTGCTGGTTGGGAGGGAAGTTGGCAGAGAGCTGAGGTGTAAGCAGTGATAAGCTGTTGCTCAGCCTTTCAACACAATGGGAAATGTTTCTTCCATGAGGTTATTTGGTCAGATTTAACCATTTTAGGGCAAAACCCAAGTCATTTGGGTCAGGAGCTAAAAATGAGGTCTATGTAGTGAGATGAATCCCTCTGCACATCAGGAGGAGATCCAAGTGTAATTGCTCATGGACTTGGGTGTTGAGCAGGAGATCTTCTTGGGAATGATCACTTGAGTCCTTTCTAGGAAATGGAAGTGAATTGAGTCAATTCTGACTTTCCAGGCTTCAGCCATCATCCCTACTCCTCCTCCTTGGTTTTTGTGTCCATCTGTCCAGTTCACAGAAACTTTTGGTATAGTAGACTCTCCCAGGAGCTTCCCATGGATGATGCTGCTGGCTTGTTCCTATCACAAGTGCCCTGATTGTGTTCTCTGCTTTCAGAGATCTACGCTTCAACCACATCAAGGAGATCCAACCTGGAGCCTTCAGGAGGCTGAAGAATCTCAACACCCTGTAAGTTCCACTCAGTCACAGTGAGGATGGCAATTTATGACTTGTGGGAGTAGTTATGCCTTAAAAAAGGCTTGAAGATGACTTTGGTCTCTTAGTAATTTCAGCTCAGTTGTGCCTATGCAGCTAAAGCTTTCGAATGAGCTCTTGTTCTACCTTGGGTTGTGTTGCTGATCTCCTTGCATTAAATGTGATGCTTAATAACTTTCATTTCTCACAGTTAGCTTGTCTTTTGAAAAGAAAACTAGAAATCCTGATGCATATTCTTACTGACTGAGGAGGCTTTAGACTAGACCTTAAAAGGAGTTTGGCTTCAAGATAGTGGAGAGAGGTGTTAAAATCTTCTTCCTTTCTCTGACCACCTCTTGCTGTACATGCTTTTTAGCTGAAGGACAATCATGGTCCCAAAGGGCAAGAGCAAATCCAGATGCTTTGGTTTTGTGTGGCCTTGAGGGATCTGAAATCCCTGATCCTGTCAAGATGATGATGCTGAAAGAAGGAAGATCTGGGAAATACTTCAATGGACCTATTGGGGAGAGACTTCTGTTGGGACAGGACAAGGGGGGATGGTTTGAAACTAAAAGAAGGAGATTTAGACTAGGATGCTTGGAAGTATCCTGGTCATGGCCCAGGTGGTATCCTGCTGGAAAACTTCCTTGCTGATGATGCTGTTGATGCAGAGCACAAGAGCATCCCATGGGAGTCTCTCAAACAGCACCACAGGGTACTTAGTTACCAAAAATAATAGGAAGAAAGGATATTTTGGATAGATTTCTGTCATTTCAGCTAGTCAGAGAGGGAGATAAACATGACTAGAGAGAGAATAGAGTCTGACTCCCTAGGCTTTCACCTTATCCCAAAGCTCTCCAGACAGCTCCCTGACACCTGCAAGACTTCTCCTGCTTGCTTTCTGTCTCCTGCTGCTCTGCATGGCTCAGATGGAAAGATCTACACCTATTTATGCCCTAGGGATGTGTCCAATTCTCTTGGCTTTCTATCTCTACCCCCTCCTGGATAGGGATGTGAAGGCCAGCAAGTCCATGAGCTCAAGGGAATAGGCATGGATCTACCATCCCTAACCTGATGCCTGTGGATGCTGGGGCAGGAGGAGGGAGGTGTTGTGCAGGTGATGGACATGGTCTCCAAAAGTGTGTCCTTCAGCCATCATCAGAGCTGGGCTAGCTGAAGCACTGCTCTAACAAAAGGCTCTATTTTCCTGTTGGAATGCTGAAAATCAACTGATTGGGCAGATGAAAGTTTTCCATGGAGAGAAGACTTCATGTGCTTGGTTCTATTTCCTGCTCTGGCCAACAAAAAACAAAACCCCAATCAGTTCTTCTCACCCTTGTAATAGTTAATTCCCAGGGATGAGGAGCTTGATAACTGGAGGAGAGAACATCAGACCTCCCACTCCTGAAGCCAATTTCTCTCCAGGAACTTTTGGGTTGTCCAATTCCCACATCCAAACTGACAAGAGCTGGAGAATTTGCTGATGTTTCAGAGCTGGTGAGCTATTGCCTGAGGACTCAAGTCTTAAAAAGAGAAATCCCTAAATGACTTGCTGGGAAAGTTTGGCCAGAATGTCTGAAGTGAGAGGTTTTGGAGGAGAGAGGAGCTCAGGATCCTTTTGCAAGAGCTCTTGCTGCTATGAGACTTAAAGGAATGGCCCTTTAGCAAATAATTTGGTGATCTTAGAGGTCTCTTCCAAGCTTAATGATTCTGTGAAATGCTTTCCAAAAGGGCCTTTTCCTGCAGTGCTTTGGTCTGGCAGAGGAAGGGCAGCAGGTTCTGTTCTGCATCTCCTTTTGGGCAGGATGCCTGTGCTGGGTCCATGTTCGACAGGTGATAAGCCATTGTGATAAGGAAAGCTTTGTAGCCTGTGTTGGCTGAGGGGAGATGTGCAGGGAAACTGGCAGAAGAGGAGCTTGCTGTGCTGCCCACTGAGGCTTTCCAATAGTTCAGCCCTTCCCCTGGCTCTCCTCTCTTCTTTTGTCTCACTGCTATGGGAGATTTGAGGAGTTACAGTAGAGCTTAGCCTTGTATACTCCAGAAGGTTAGCAGGAGACCTGTGGTGTGCCCCAGGGCTCAGTGCTGGGGCCAGGACTGTTCAATATATTCATCAATGATCTGGATGAAGGGGGAGAGTGTTCCCTCAGCAAGTTTGCAGATGATCCCAAGCTTGGAGCAGTGGCTGGCACACCAGGAGCTGTGCTGCCATCCAGAGTGACCTGGACAGGCTAGAGACATGGGCAGGGAGAGACTGAATGACATTTAACAAGGGTAAATGTAAAGTACTGCATGTGGGAAAGAACAAGCCCATGGATCAGTACAGACTGGGAACTGATGTGTTGGAGAAGAGCCCTGGGGAAAAAGCTCTAGGAGTGCTGGTGGCTAGGAGGATGCCCATGAGGCAGCAATGTGCCCTTGTGGCCAAGAGGCCAATGGCATCCTAGGATGCATGAAGAGGAGCGTGGCCAGCAGAGCCAGAGAGGTTCTTCTCCCCTCTCCTGTGCCCTGGGGAGGCCTCCCCTGGAATGCTGTGTCCAGTTGTGGGCCCCTCAGCTCCAGAAGGATAGGGAGCTGCTGGAGAGAGTCCAGCCCAGGGCCAGCAAGATCCTGAAAGGAGTGGAGCATGTGCCCTAGGAGGACAGGCTGAGAGAGCTGGGTCTCTTCAGCCTGGACAAGAGGAGACTGAGAGGAGACCTCAGCAATGCTTAGAAATATGGGAAGGGTGAGTGTGAGGAGGAGAGAGCCAGGCTCTGCTCCATGGCATCCAATGGTAGGACAAGAGGGAATGGGAGCAAGCTGGAGCACAGGAGGTTTAGTATTAAGCTGAGGAGAAACTTGTTTGCAGTTCAGGTGCCAGAGCACTGGCCCAGGCTGCCCAGGAGCCTGTGGAGTCTCCTTGTCTGGAGCCATTGCAGAGCTGCCTGGACACATTGCTGTGTGAGCTGGTCTAGGTGCTCCTGCTCTGGCAGGGGGGTTGCACTAGATGATCTTTCTAGGGCCCTTCCAACCCCTAACATACTGGGATTCTGTGATTCTGTGGTTTGCTCTTGCTTGCAGCTGGGATCAATAACCAGGACATGCCAGGACCTTGCAACACTGCTTGAATTGCCCAGGAGTTGAGGACCAGACAAAACCACAGAATCCTGAAGATTGGAAGAGACCTCTGAGATCATCAAATCCATCCATCAGCCTATCACCCCCATGCCACTAAACCATGCCCCTAAGTCCCACATCTAGATGTGTTTTAAACCCCTCCAGGGATGGGGACTCCACCAGCTCCCTGGCCACAAGCCATCTCAAGTCTTCCTAGGAGCCAGATGTGCTGCTTGTCTGTGGGTTTGTCTACAAGCAGCATGTGGGCTGTGATGGCCTTGATAAATTATCTCACTCTTGAGGCTCTTCCAGGGGGAATCCTGAGACAGGAAGCAGAAATGGCTCCTTCCATACTCATTTGGACCTTGAACAGGGCAATGAGCAAGTGTCTGAGTATCAGACGATGAGCTAAGAGGCCTGTGCAGTGCATGCCATCTGAGCTCCCAGGATTTGTCCTCCTTGGCTTGGATCACTGATTTCACCCCTCTCAACCGGCCTAAAGAAGCCAAGGCAACACACCAGACTAGGTTCAGTGCTTTTAAATAGCCTCAGAATGCAGTCAGGCAACATCTAGCCAGTTCAATTTCCCCTTGGACTTTAGTCTTGCTCTGAACCCATGGAGTTAAAGATAAAAAGAGCTTGTGAAGGAGTCCAGAGCATCCTGGTGATGGGGCTGCTAGTGTGACCTTGCCTCCAGGGCCTGCTCATTGTCCCATGTGCCCTGTGGCTGATGGCAGGGAGCAGGTGCTCAGGTCCATGGGAAGGATATGGGAGCTGGCATTCATCTCTCAGCTCATCTAGTGTGCTCAGAAGTGGGGCCAAGCATCAGATCAGAGAGAACAAGCTGCCTGCCTTCTCCCTTGGCTGCAGATGAAAGCACTCTGGTGGAGGGCAGGGAAGGAAGTGTGCACTGTTGGTGCCTCTGTTGTCTTTGTCCTCTGGGTAAACAGACAGAAAAGCTCTCTCCTGTGCTGCTCTCAAGCAATTCTTTCCAGTCCTTGGGTGTTCAATCATCAAATAAACCTTGGGGTTGGTGCTCAGGGGCTGTGTTTCCACTCAGCAGAGCTGGCTGTCAAAGCAAGCTGCTCTGTTCCAAGGACTTGACATCATTTTTGCATCCTTAGGAGGGAAATCAGGTTGTTTAACCTCAGCCATGTGCACTGAGCCATTGCTTCCAGCTGTGCAGGAGCTTGCCAGCAGCTTTCTGCCTTAACCTCTTCGAGCTACTCGTCCACAACCTTCTGGCAATGTGCATTTGAACAGTGGGACCCACAGCCCACAATCCCAGCATGGAGAGGGGTGGAAGGGACCTCTAGGCATCATCCAGTCCAACCTCCCTGCTCCAGGAGGCTCACCTACAGCAGCTTGCCTCCAGCTGGGATTGGGATCTCTGCACACAAGGAGATTCCCCAAGCTCTCTGAGCAGCCTGGGCCAGGGCTCTGCACCCTCAGAGAGTGATGCTCCCCTTCCATTGTTTCCCATGGGCTTTTGGGGCCCTTCAGGTAATCTTCCACCTGAGAACAAGCTGGTGGCAAGCTGCCTGGAGGTAAGCTGTGAAGCTGTCCTAACGTGGGCTTTTCTGATACCTTCTCTCTTTGCAGCCCTGAGGCATTTGCTCTTTATCTTCTTTTCCCACACCTTTTCTTCCATTTCTCCCCATCTCCATCTTTTCTCTCCATCCTTGACCTGCACAGGTGTTGTCCCCAGGAAAGGACCTTTCCTTGTAGGTGATAGGAATGTCCAGGTCTTGATCTGCTAACCCTTTGAGATCTTCAGCTCTGCAAAACAAAAGCTGAGCATTTTTGCAGAGGTCAATCCAGGAGCAGAAATGCCACAAGTTTCATCCATGCTGAACTCACCACTTGTGGTTTCCCTTCTTGTTTTCCACAGGCTGCTGAACAATAACCAGATAAAACAAATCATGAGGAGATCCTTCGAAGATCTGGAGAACCTGAAATACCTGTGAGTTGGGAGCTCAGCTATTTCTTCACCTCTTGGAAATGTTCCTTTCTAACATTTTGCCTGTCAGGGAGGTGTTTTCTGTGCTGAATGTTAATGTCACAGCTCTAACAC
This sequence comes from Bucco capensis, assembly GCA_013396975.1. Taxonomy (NCBI): domain Eukaryota; kingdom Metazoa; phylum Chordata; class Aves; order Piciformes; family Bucconidae; genus Bucco; species Bucco capensis. The sequence continues at coordinate 79,374 of VWZO01003075.1, forward strand.
ATTGCCTTTGGATGCAACCAGCAAGCTCAGCTTTGGGCTGAGGTTCAGAGCTGCTGGTTGTGTCTCTTTAGAAGACAACTGTTGCTCACTTAGCCTGATGCTGCTCTTTCTCTCTCTCTCTCCTTTTGATAGCTACCTTTATAAGAATGAAATCCAGAGCATCCAGCAACATGCCTTCAAGGGGCTCCATTCTCTGGAACAACTGTGAGTACCAACAAGCCTTGTTTGTGCTCAACATGGTTTCTATCAGAGATGATTTTCTGTCTCCTCTAAGCCAAGTGCTTGTGGTCCCAGTCGTGGAGGGTACCAGGCACTCAGCAAGGAGTTCAGCTTTGCATCCTCACCCTTCATCAGTGCAGTTCCCAGTGATGGTGGTGGCCTTCAGCATCAGGGAAGAGCAAATCTGTCTTCCTCTCTGTGTGGTTTAGTTTATTGCATGAGAGAGAGAGACAAAGAAACTAATGGGCAGGAGAGGGAAAATCCAGCGTTGGCTGCACATGGAAAGTGGAGACCCTGAAGTGGATTCTGGCTGCCCCACACTTGTCCTGTTAGCTTAAAGAAAACAGAAGCTTTGTACCAACCTGCACCTCAGGAAGTTTTTCATCATCCTCATATCATCATTGGCGATTCAGAACTTAAATCAGTCCAACAGTTTAATTCCCTAGGCAGCCTCATCTCCTCGGATGGGAAGATTGACAGAGAGATAGACAATAGGCTAGCAAAGGCATAGAGTNAGCGTGGATGGAGCCCTGCCCAGAGCTGTGTTCACGAAGCCTGCCCATGACATTTGTCCTGAGATGGGTTGTCCAGCTGGTTGGTGACTAGATTTGGGATGATCTTCTGTTCAATTGCAAGCAGTAACCCTGCCTTTTGTGATTCTCTGTGTGACAGCTACCTGCATTTCAACAACCTGGAAAGCCTGGAGCTGGGGACGTTTAGTGACCTGCCTAAACTTGAAAGGCTGTAAGTAATGATGGGACCTTGCCTTGGGAGTGCAGGGAGGAGGAGAAATCGGGGGGGGCGAACCTCTTCTTTTTGTATAAGAGTTTTTGTAGCATGAAATCTGATCTTCAGAATGGAGGAAATGCAAGAAGAAACTTCCTTGGAGAAGGAACTTTACATACTTGCCAAGTAGAAGAGTTAGTGAGAAGATGAAGGGAATGTCCCATGTTGTGTTCTCTTCATATTTTCACTCCCAGCAGGAAGAAAGTCTAACAAGAGAAACCACACATCCTACGAGAAGGCAGTTAGGGAATGAAATCCTGGCTCCTGCTTCCCAGGATTGCTTCTAGAAGGGGTGGAGCTGCAGAAGAAGGGAGAGAAGTCTAGGACAGAAGGTTAGGAGGGAGAAGGAGGAGAGATGGTTAGGGAGAAGGAGGAGAGATGGTTAGGGAGAAGTAATTGAGGAAGAAGTAGTAGTTGAGGAGGAGGAGGAGGAAGAGAAGTAGTTGAGGAGGAGGAGGAGGAAGAGAAGTAGTTGAGGAGGAGGAGGAGGAAGAGAAGTAGTTGAGGAGGAGGAGGAGGAAGAGAAGTAGTTGAGGAGGAGGAAGAGGAGGAAGTAGTTGAGGAGGAGGAAGAGGAGGAAGTAGTTGAGGAGGAGGAAGAGGAGGAAGTAGTTGAGGAGGAGGAAGAGGAGGAAGTAGTTGAGGAGGAGGAAGAGGAGGAAGTAGTTGAGGAGGAGGAAGAGGAGGAAGTAGTTGAGGAGGAGGAAGAGGAGGAAGTAGTTGAGGAGGAGGAAGAGGAGGAAGTAGTTGAGGAGGAGGAAGAGGAGGAAGTAGTTGAGGAGGAGGAAGAGGAGGAAGTAGTTGAGGAGGAGGAAGAGGAGGAAGTAGTTGAGGAGGAGGAAGAGGAGGAAGTAGTTGAGGAGGAGGAAGAGGAGGAAGTAGTTGAGGAGGAGGAAGAGGAGGAAGTAGTTGAGGAGGAGGAAGAGGAGGAAGTAGTTGAGGAGGAGGAAGAGGAGGAAGTAGTTGAGGAGGAGGAAGAGGAGGAAGTAGTTGAGGAGGAGGAAGAGGAGGAAGTAGTTGAGGAGGAGGAAGAGGAGGAAGTAGTTGAGGAGGAGGAAGAGGAGGAAGTAGTTGAGGAGGAGGAAGAGGAGGAAGTAGTTGAGGAGGAGGAAGAGGAGGAAGTAGTTGAGGAGGAGGAAGAGGAGGAAGTAGTTGAGGCCAGAATTGAGCTGGTGGTTTGCACTCCCTGGTGAAAGCAGCAGCCCCTTCTGTGCTGCAGGGCAGTGTGCCTTTATATCCATGTGTGCTAGGAGAATGAAACACTGTGATCCCAACAGCCCGAGCTGGATCAGTACCCCATGGCTGATCTCAGTCCCTGTATTGGATCCAAGAAAAATGCTGGATTTGCATTTTAGAGGCAGGTTTATCAGCAGCCAGGCTTGGGTAGCTAGGCTGGACTTGTGTGTGCATGCAGAGCCTTGCACACAAACTCTGCTGCTTTTGCAGCTCTTTCCTCTTCCACCAGCTGCTAAAATTGCTTCCTATCTTTTATCCAGGGTCTCGAATGAGTTTTAGATGTCATCAACATAATTCTGCTATGAGAATGGAGAGTTAGTGATCCCAGCTTGATCCTCACTGATGGATTTTAGTGCATTCAGGGGTTTGGGGTGTTTTGTTTTTCTGATCTGAATGCTAAGATTCTGGAAGTGGGAATGTGCCTCAGTGTTGTTCAGAGATAAACTCATTTTAGGCTGGTATTATCTGAGTTAGATTGACTCCTGGCTTTGGGTTAATAACCACATGAGTTGTCAAGTGCCTTCTGCTGGAACCTTGTAACATCTCCCTACCTTCTACAAGGAGAGGAAAGGCAAAGTCCCTTCTAAAGTGGAGCTGAAGCAGGCACAGAAAACCCAGGGTGGGTCCAGCCTGTGAGGATTTGGTGCCCTTTCCTCCTCCCTTTGCAGAGTATGAAGCACATTAACTTGAAAATTCCACTTTTAACCTGTTACATCACCTCCTGAGTCACCATTTCCAGCCCACACCCACTCTCCACTTTGGGATCTTATTGCATGGCCCTCACAGAGGAAGGAGATCCCAACAGCTCCTTGGGAACAAGCACAGGATATGTAAAAGCTAAGCTCTCTTTTGATGAGCTTTGGTGTTTTAAACTGACCTGGGATGTTATCAAATAACTGAAGTGATGTTCTGCCTTGGCTTCTCCCTTTGCAGATTCTTGCACAACAACAAGATTTCCAGGATTCATCCAGGGACTTTCTCTCCACTGGAATCCCTCAAAAGGCTGTGAGTAAAAAGCAGTGCCTGCAAAGAGCAAATTGTTTGTCTTTGGAGGAAGAATGTGCCTGCTTGGCCAAAGTTGTGCTTGCTGCACTTCTGAGGCCACTGCTAAGTTTATGAAACAGTTTGGGTTGGAGATGAAAGCTGATTTAACCACTTCAGAGTTGCTAAAATTATAATCCAACCTATAATCTTCTTGCAGCTCAGTAATGTTGCCCCAGGAATGAGCATTCCTGGAAAGTCCTCACTGTGCTTTGAACACATCAAACATCCAGCAGCATCACTTCTTTAGGCAGTGTCTTCTGTTGTTGTTATTGTCATGTTTGCAGGAGATTTTCAGCTCCATAAGCCATTATGGTACCTAAATAGACATTAGAGTAGACATTATAAGTACCTAAAGGGAATTTACAAGCAGGCTGCAGAGGGCCTGTTTGCAAAGGCCTGCAGGGAAAGGACAAGGGGCAATGGTTTGAAATTGGAGAGGAGTAGATTTAAACTGGATATTAGAAAGAAGTTGCTCCCCATGAGGGTGGTGGAACACTGGCCCAGGTTGCCCAGGGAGGTGGTTGAGTTCCCATCCCTGGAGGCATTGCAGGTGAGGCTTGCCAGGGCTCTGGGCAAGCTGCTCTAGTTGGGGATGTCCCTGGCCACTGCAGGGGGGTTGGACTAGATGAGCTCCAGAGGTCACTTCCAACCCAAACCAGTCTAGCATTCTAGGATCCTTTAGAGATATGGAGAGTCCAGGTCTCAGAGATCCCAGAATCCCAGCATTGTTAAGGTTGGAAGAGACCTCTAGGGATTATCCAGTCCATCCTCTCTGCTCCAGCAGGCTCAGCCCCAGCAGCTTGCCCAGCATCCCCTCCAGCTGGGATTGGGATCTCTGCACACAAGGACACTCCCCAAGCTCTCTGGGCAGCCTGGGCCAGGGCTCTGCACCTCACACCAAACAAGTTGCTGATGGAAGCTCCTGGCTTCCAGTGTGTGCCCATTGCCCCTGGGCACCCCTGAGCAGAGTGTGGCCCCAGCCTCTTGCCCCCTGCACCCTTTATGCTCAGCATGGAGCAGCTCCCCTCTGGCTCTGCTCTGCTCCAGGCTCAGCAGCCTCAGCTTACCTTGCTGATGTCTTCAGCTCAGCATCTAACAAGGAAGGAAAGCAAAATCCCTGTCTTACAAGGCAAGACTAGAGACTGAAGCTGCTCAGGTGCACAGTTCTCCTCCCATACAGCAATGCCTTGGGATGCTATTCCCACACCAGCTGCCTGCTTGCTTAAAGCTTCCCAGAGCTTTGCTTTGCTTGCCTTTTATGATCTCAGGAAATCAGTTCTGGGATGACTTTTTTGGGGGGAGCAAAGAAAAAAGGTAAAAGCTAAAGATTTATTGATGTTCTGCCAGGAGTTTCAAGTAGAAAAAAAGATGTATTTCTGCCTGCAGGCCTCTGTGGTTCCTGCAAGCAGGTGGAGAGCTTTACTTGAGCAGGGAATCACTTGTGCCATGCCTGGATAGGGCAGAGAAGAAGGTGTGGAGTGGCTCTAAAATGCTCTTTGATGGCTATGGGTGAAACCTCACTTTCTCCAGTGTTTGTCCCTTAACACACTAGACCTTTCTGCCATCTGGTTTTTGGCTTGCTTTATGTCTTTTGATGGCCCAGACCCATCTGCTATAAAACTGTCTGTGGGGAAGGAGGCAGCAGCTAATCCCCAGGGAAGTCTTGTGTTTCTCCTGCTGCCTGGAGGGATGAGGTCACTGCAGGGAAGAGCAGGAGTGCACTGGGAGGTCACTGGAGCTCCGTTCAGCATGGCACGAATAAAAGGTCTTGTGGTTGGGCAGAGATGCTCCAGCATCTAACAGCTGCTCCCAGGAAGAGATGGATCTGGTGCATGCTAAAATTAAGAGGGTTTGGGGTATGTTTTTGGAGCTAAGAGGAGGAGAGAATGGGAAACTCCAGCAGAGGCAGTGTCATCTGCTGTTCTTGGAGAATTCAGGGAAGGTTAAATCATTGAATCAGAGTTGTTTTGGTTAGAAGAGAGCTTTCAGATCATCCAGTCCAACTGTTAACACTGCCAGGTCACCACTAAACCATGTCCCTCAGCATCCCATCTCCAGGCCTTTGAAACCCCTGCAGGGATGGAGACTCCAACACTGCCCTGGGCAGCCTGGGCCAGGCCTGGACAACCCTGCTGGGGAAGAATCTCCATCCTGGGGGAAAACCTAACCTTCCAGTGTCTCCCTTTGCCTCATTTTAAGCCAAAAACATGCATAATCCAGTTTAACAGTAGAATTTTCAGCTGAAACTGGAGTGGCTGATGAGTAATGTCAGTTTTTCAGTGAAATCCTTCTGCCTCAGCATCCTATTGACCTCTTGTGGGAATGAAATAGCTCTCATTTTCCTCTGGAATATTCTCCTTTGCTATTGGCCCAGGCTGCCCAAAGAGGTGATGGAATCACCATCCCTGGAAGAGTTCAGAAAGCATGGAGATGTGCTATTTGGGGCCATGATTTAGTGGTGACCATGGCAGTGTTGGGTGGATGCTTGAACTCCAGGAGCTCAGAGATCTTTTCCAACCATCATGATTCTATTCTTTGGCTCTAAATGGAAAGAATCCAAGTGCTGCTTCACCTTGGAGGAGTGTTGTGTTCTGGAGGCTGAGCAGTGGGAGGCTGAGCAGTGACCTGCCTTTTCCTGCCTCTTGCAGGAGATTGGATTCCAATGCCTTGCTTTGTGACTGTGACTTGCTGTGGCTGGCTGAGCTGCTGAAGAACTATGCAGAGCAAGGCAGCATCCAGACAGCTGCCACCTGTGAGGCTCCTCAGGACCTTCATGGACGTTCCATTGTCACCTTGACTGCCCAGGAGTTCAATTGTGGTGAGTGAGGCCAAACCATTCCATCAGCTACCCTCAGGCCATGCAGTTGGCCTTTGCTCTGGGAATTGTTTCTTCCAAGCCTTGTCCTTCCTTGTTCTGGCATCCTGCTTTCTCGTTGAAATGGAAAAGTCCCAATGGGGTCACAGAATCCCAGCATGGTTAAGGTTGGATGTGACCTCTAGGGATTATCCAGTGCATCCTCCCTGCTCCAGCAGGCTCACCCCCAGCAGCTTGCCCAGCATCATCTCCAGTTGCCTTGGGAATCTCTGCACACAAGGAGACTCCCCAAGCTCTCTGGGCAGCCTGGGCCAGGGCTCTGCATCCTTACACCAAACAAGTTTCTCCTCCTGCTCAGCTGGAACCTCCTGGTTTTGAGTTTGTGTCCATTGTCCCTTGGCACCCCTGAGCAGAGTCTGGTCTCCAGAGTCTTACTCCTTAGATCCCAAGTTCATGGCTTGACAACTTATCTCCAACAGCATTAGCAGGGTGAGACCAAACCTCCCAGTACAAAATGGTGCTGCTGAGCAGGTTTGCTCTGCTGGCTCCCATCTGGGTTAAGGTGATGCCAGCAGGCTCTGGGTGAGATCAGCTGCCTCCATCATTAGAGCTTTATGCTGAATTATGCAGCATTTGTCCTTCCCAGCTGGCACAACCCCAGTCTAACAGCCTCATGCCAGGAAAATCTTCCCACCAGGTGCTCTGGCTAACTCAACAGACATCCCACTGTGTACCCATGCCTAACCCAGAACAAATCCACATTAGTAGCTGTACTGTGGCACTGGAGGGGGGGGAAGCTTGGGGACAGCAAGATCCACTTGCAGCTGGTCCCACTCCACCTGTCCCCAGCTGCTTCCTCTAGACCCTTCCTAGTCTCCCTCCCTTGAGATTACAGGCTCTGAATGGCTCTCATTCAGCTCTTTCCATGGCTGTGCCCTAAATTAAGCTGGGGAATGGTCAAGCTGCTGAGGCTGGAGCAGAGCAGAGCCAGAGGGGAGCTGCTCCATGCTGAGCAAAAGCTGAAGGGTGCAGGGGGCAAGAGGCTGGGGCCAGACAAAGGAGTGTTGGGTGAATGGTTGGGCTTGATCTCAGAATCATTAAGGTTGGAAGAGACCTCTAAAATCATCAAGTCCAACCATTTACCTATCACCCCCATGCCAATAAGCCATGGCCCTACATGTTTCTTCAACCCCTGCAGGGATGATGACTCCATCACCTCCCTGGGCAGCCTCAACCAAGACTTAACCCTTGAAGGGAAGAAATTTTTCCTAACATCCAATCTACACCTCCCCTGGTGCAAACTTGAGGCCATTTCCTCTTGTCCTCTCACTGTTAACCCTGGAGAAGAGGCTGACCCCCATCTCACTCCATCTCAGAGATCTTCTCCAACCATATAATGATTCAAAGCTGTTTGCTCCCTGACATCACTTTTGGTTGGTGTTGCTGACAAGTTCTGGGGTGGCTCTGGATGGATGCTGTTGTGATTGCCTCTTGGGTGGTTTGGGAGCTGCAGGATGGGGGTTTGTGTTAGGCAACCACACTGGGGTTGGGCTGTAAGGGTGGTTCTGTCCTGCTCTAGACTAGCTTGTCTTCTGTCTTCTTGCAGAGAGACCTCGCATCACCTCTGAGCCCCACGACGTCGATGTCCTCTTGGGCAACACAGTTTATTTCACCTGCAGGGCAGAAGGCAACCCCAAACCTGCCATTATTTGGCTCCACAACAAGTAAGTCCCACCCAAGGAACCCTTGGGGCAGCAGAATGTCAAACACTGAGCTCTTCAATCCCTGTCTGTCATCCCCAAAGCTGTTTCACAGCACCAGCACAACAAAAAGGATGCTCCACAGCTTGGATTTTACCTTCTTGTTAACAACATTCTCTGGTGACCACAAAATCCAAGTGATGGCTTCATCTGCATTGGAAATAGTCCAGCTACATCTTGGAAGTGGCTTCCAAGAGCTTGCAGCTCTCCCATAAACACATTTTGCAGGCTGAAAGCCCTTTTGATCAGCAACAATAAAATCAGGACTTGCTGTTGCTCTAAAGCCACCATGCTTGCCTTTTATTAGCTGCTGAAATGCTTCTCCTCTCTAGCTTTTCCTCACTAAAGGCTGGCAGAATGGCTTTGGTTTGGGGTGTTTTTGTTCCTTTGGGGTGTTTGGTTTTTTGGGGGGGGAAGGCTTTGCTAGATGCCAAAGTGTTCCTGGGAAATGCCAGACAATAACCCAGTCTGGAAATGAAGTTCCTTTACTCCTCCACTCTGCTTCTTCTCTGTGGGAGCCTGAACAAGGCTCAGTGAGGACTAAAAATGATCAAGGTTTGCTTCTCCAGCAAAGTGCAAGCAGGCAGAGCTTCAGCAGAGAGCAGAAGTTTCTGGCTGAGTTAAAATCCCCTTGGAAAAGGAAGGGTTTGGTTAGGAGAAATGCTGGCAGGCTCCCAAAACTAGCATTGGAAGAGGGGTAAGGCTAATAAATGTGCCTCAAATGAGGGATGAGGAGAGTGAGGAGGCACCAGGGGAGTTAAATACATACCCAGCAAGCATATTGGTTTGCAGAGTGGATTCAAGCCTTGCTGCTGGGGAGGGGAGAGAAGTTTCTTCTCCTTTCTCAGTCATCTGCAGCCATCCAGGATTCCTTTGTGCTGGGATGAATGGGATGCAGCAGTGGGACCTTCTGCCTCAGGCTGGGATCCAGGAGTCACAGGTCATTGGAGAAAGAAGGGAGATGGTTCACAGCTCTTGGGTTGGGGGTCTTGTGGTGGCTTACTCAGAGCTTTCTGCCTCCCCTTGAGGGCTTTGGAGCCTCTTTGAGTAGAAATAGCTGCAGACAATAACCACATTAATTCATTATTACATTTGCACAGAGTAAATGAGGAGCACAAGCTTCCCAGGCGGAGATGTCCTGACAATGGCAGTGTCCTCTCCTGATGGGCCATAAATGTCATCTTTAATCAGTGGTGAGAGGGAAAAGTAGCTCACCCAGGCTGTGAGTCAAAGTTCAGTGCTGTAAATCATCACTCATGAAGTGTCAGATGAGCTCCAAGGAGCACCAGGCACACAAAGCTCCACCACTGCCAGCAGCTTGAGCAAAGACCACACTTCATAGAGACTGGGTTAGGTTCTTTTTTGGGAAAGAACAAGCCCATGGATCAGTACAGACTGGGAACTGATCTGTTGGAGAACAGCCCTGGGGGAAAAAGCTCTCGGAGTGCTGGTGGCTAGGAGGATGCCCATGAGGCAGCAATGTGCCCTTGTGGCCAAGAGGCCAATGGCATCCTAGGATGCATTAAGAGGAGCGTGGCCAGCAGAGCCAGAGAGGTTCTTCTCCCCTCTCCTGTGCCCTGGGGAGGCCTCCCCTGGAATGCTGTGTCCAGTTGTGGGCCCCTCAGCTCCAGAAGGATAGGGAGCTGCTGGAGAGAGTCCAGCACAGGGCCAGCAAGATCCTGAAAGGAGTGGAGCATGTGCCCTAGGAGGACAGGCTGAGAGAGCTGGGTCTCTTCAGCCTGGACAAGAGGAGACTGAGAGGAGACCTCAGCAATGCTTAGAAATATGTGAAGGGTGAGTGTGAGGAGGAGAGAGCCAGGCTCTGCTCCATGGCATCCAATGGTAGGACAAGAGGGAATGGGAGCAAGTTGGAGCACAGGAGGTTTAGTATTAACCTGAGGAGGAACTTGTTTGCAGTTCAGGTGCCAGAGCACTGGCCCAGGCTGCCCAGGAGCCTGTGGAGTCTCCTTGTCTGGAGCCATTGCAGAGCTGCCTGGACACATTGCTGTGTGAGCTGGTCTAGGTGATCCTGCTCTGGCAGGGGGGTTGCACTGGATGATCTTTCTAGGGCCCTTCCAACCCCTAACATACTGTGATTCTATGGAAGGGACCTGAAAGAACCTCTACCATGGGCAAGGACACCTTCCACTAGTCCAGGTTCCTCAAGGCCACATCCAATCTGACCTTGAGCACTGCCAGGGATGGGGCAGATGGAATTTTATCTCAGATTTGACCTCTTTCTGGCTGTTTTTTTTTCAGTAATGAGATTGACATGAAGGATGACAACCGCCTGAACCTGCTGCAGGATGGCACCTTGATGATCCAGAACACCAAGGAATCAGACAAAGGCATCTACCAGTGCATGGCCAAGAACATAGCTGGGGAGGTCAAGACACAAGAAGTGGTGCTCCGCTACTTTGACACCCCAGGTCATTGAGCCTTCTGCACCCCTTGGAGCCTCAGCTGGAGTTGGCTCTGGGAATGGAGCTAAGCTAGAGTTAGTCCCAGCTATGGATGTGCCAAGATCATCTTGGAGAAGAGAATGGTTGACTGTGTAGTGTTGGTTAGATCTTTAGGGGAGTGGTTTAGAAACTGAAGATGATTTGGGGCTGGGGGAAGGAATTTGGAGGTTGGGATGAGTTCTGCAGCACAGAGGTATCAAGGGTGAAAGGGATACAGGAGTGGGGATGCTCTGGCACTGGGAGGAAGTAGCTGAGGTCTGGGAAGAGCCAGGTGTTGCTCGCTAGGTTGCATGAGGAGTCCAAAGAATTTCTGCCCCTAACTGAGCAGGCACCAGATCTTCTGCTTCCTGAAGTGCTTTGTTTCCTTCCAGCCAAGCCTACTTTTGTGATCCAGCCCCAGAACACTGAAGTGCTGATTGGGGAAAGTGTCACCCTGGAGTGTGGGGTCTCTGGGCACCCTCAGCCTCACATCAGCTGGAGCCTGGGCACAGGTTCTCCTCTCCCTCCAGATTCTCGTTTCACTATCACCACCTCTGGAGGACTCTTCATCCAGAATGTCACCTTCTCAGACCAGGGGCAGTACAACTGCAATGCCAGCAATACAGAGGGATCCATCCAGGCCACAGCAAGGATCATAGTGCAAGGTGAGGAGATCCTAGATGATGTTGCTGGGCTACAGTGTTTGGTTAGTGGTTTTTGGGGGTGGGTTTAAGCCCTAGGACTGGTTCTACTCCCATGAACTGAGAATTAACCCAAGTTTGCTGCCTGAGTTTTTCCTGCTGCTCAGTCATTGCTTTCCCCTCCAGATTCTCCCAGGTTCCTCCTCGTTCCCACGGATCAGACAGTCACTGAGGGACAAAGTGTGGATTTCCCCTGCTCTGCTGAGGGTCACCCTCCCCCTGTGATTACCTGGACAAGGGCAGGTACTGCTTGATTGACTGATGAGTCCTTTCTCTCCTGTGCCATCATCCATGGGATGGGGTGGGGGTGAGAAGAGCTGAGCTGATGGCCCAGGGTGACCCAGGATAGACCTAGTCATGCTAGGAGGTCTGTTGTAAGTCACCAAGGATGATGTCAAACACTGAGGAAGGAGCCTCTGAGGTCTTGAAGTCATCATGTCAGAAAGATGTTAGTATGCTGCTTTGCATCAGCAAGAAACCCCTGGAAAGCTCTGGGCTTCTCCCTGTGGTAGCTTCCAGGCAAGGTCTGGACACTCCAGGTCCACATGGATGTCACCATGGAGCAGCTCTCTGTCATTGTCACTGCTCTGGGGAGCAGGTTGCAGCAGAGCACCACTCACTCCACCTCAGCTTAGGAAAGAAACACTTGGGGCCAAGAGCTGGTGGTGGACTTGTAAAGCCTTGGCTGGTTGTTAGTGCTGGCTCCACTGAACTGAGCCCATCCAACACTTTCTGGGACAGAAGCCAACATCACTTGGCCCAGAGGCTCTCCAGCTTTTCCTTCTGCTTCACAAGCCATAATTAATGGGTTAGTGTTGTGGAGAGTTGGTGGCTATTGCATTCCAGCTCCCACAGCAATAGCCCTGATGCAGAGGGAAGAAGGACTAGCTGAAATTCTCCTCCACCAGCATGTTCTCCATCTCCTTTTAGCTTCTTTTTCCTCCTCTGGCCAGATTTCAGGAGACATCTCTTCAAAAATGTGGAGAGGAAGACAGGGAGAAGAAATAAGGTTAATAAGTGCTTTGTAAGCAGGTTTGCTAGGTCACTCAGAAAGCCAAAGAGCAACCAGAGCCTTCCCAGCAGGTATGCTGAGAGGAGGAGAAGGGATGGAGCATCACTCATTCTCAAAGCCAGTTTTGGCAGTGTGGAGAGGCTTCAGATTCCTTTTGGTGTTTGGGATGAAGAAATAAAGCCTTTATTTGGAGGGAAATGGAATAACACATTAAAAAAAAAAAAGTCATGAAACTGAGAAGTTTTAATGATTTTATTTGGGGTTTGGTGAAAGCATTTTGGTTTGGAACTTTTCTCCTTCAGCAGAGGAAATATTGCCACAATGCAGCTGCCAAAGCAAAGCAAATCCAAAGAGCAAATGAAAAAAGACAATGATAGTGTTTCCTTTGATTTTATTGAGCAGCCACTTTGGGGAATTGAAGCCAAATTTACTGTCTGTCAGGTGTCAAGCCCAGAATCTCCTCCTTTTCAAATGGAACCTGCATGCTTCCAGTGTGTGCCCATTGCCCCTTGGCCTGGCCCTGGGCACCCCTGAGCAGAGTGTGGCCCCAGCCTCTTGCCCCCTGCACCCTTCAGCTCTTGCTCATCCCTTCTGGCTCTGCTCTTCTCTGGGCTCAGCAGCCCCAGGGCTCTCAGCCTTTCCTCCTGCCACAGATGCTCCACAGCATCTTGGGAGCCTCTGCTGGATTCTCTCCAGGAGTTCCTTGTCTCTTTTGAACTAGGGAGCCCAGAACTAGAGCCAGGACACAGCTGTGGCCTCACTAGGGCAGAGTTGAGAGACAATTTAGTGTAATCTGCAATGTACACTATAAGAAAAAAGAGTTACAAGAAGAGAGGAAGATTTCCAGCTCCTTCCCAGTTGCTTAGACAACTCATTCATGATCTTGGTGTGGCAAGAGCAGCATCTGCCCTGTTCCTCACTTAGCAAGGATGAAGATGGTGTTTCAGGGTGGCTAATAGAAAGTTGGGAAGGAAATGAGGCTTTTAAGTAGCAGCCAGATCCTGGCAGTGCTGGGAAGAGCAATCCCAGAGCCCAGTAACAAGTCACACTGCTTCTCTGAGCAGGAGGACCACTGCCGAGCGACCGCAGGCACAGCATCCTCTCCATGGGCACCCTGAGGCTGATGAGGGTGGCTTTGCATGACCAAGGCCAGTATGAGTGCCATGCCATCAGTGCCATTGGAGTGAGGACCATCCCAGTACAGCTGTCAGTGACCCCTCGAGGTAAGCTGCAGAGGCTGTGGGGAAGGAGGGCTGGCAAATACATTCCGAGATGTAAGGGTGGATAGTATATAATATTGGAGAGCTAAAAGACAAACTCTAAGAAAGAGAGATCCAAGCTCTAAGAAAGAAAGAGAGACCCAAGCTCCTCTAAGAAAGGAAGAGAGACCCAAGGTCTCAGATATAGATACATATAATAGTATTCTATAATATGTTCCTAGCTAGAAAGAAGACATTTTTGATGCTGAGGCTGGTGAGAGCCTGGCCCAGGTTGCCCAGAGAGGTGGGAGATGTTCCATTCATCCCTGGATCCATCCCAGCTCAGGTTGTTTGGAGCTCTGAGCAACCTGCCCTAGCTGGAGATGTCCCTGCTGACTGCAGAAAGGATGGATTAGATGACCTTGAAAGGTCCCTTCCCACCCAACCCATCCCATCCCATGATTCTGTGATTCTTGTCTCATCTGATACTTCCTGAAGCAGTTCCTGGTCCTTGTTTCAACTGGAGCATCTTTGCTAAAAAACCTTTGGGTTAATGAGATTAAATCAGAGAGAACTCAGCAAATTCCTGCATCAGGAAAGGTAGAGACAGGCAGGAGCAAAACCTGACTCTAAATTGCAGAGGACTTGAGGCTGAGAGCACTGTGAGGAGCCCTTGGAAGAGTAGCAGGAGCCCAGCAGCTCTGCTGTGCCTATGCTGAGATGTTCTCCACACTGATCTCTCTTTGGTTTCCATGCTGCATCTCTTGTTCTGCTGACTCTTCTCCCCACAGTGATTCCTGTGTTCCTTCAGCCTCCCCAAGACCTGGTGGCAGAGACAGGCCAAGATGTTGCCATTAGCTGCACTGCCCAAGGAGATCCACGGCCCACCATAACCTGGGTGAAGGTAAGAGGTGATGATGGCAGCAGGATGGCTCCTCTGTGGGGACAGGAAACAACCTCCTTGCTTCCAAGGATTTATTAGATAAAGCTCTGCAGACTTTTCTCTTCCTGCTGTGCTGTAGGACAAGACCTGGGACCTTCCCTGCCTTTGAGCACAGTCAGGCATGGAATAAATCAGAGGGCAAAATGCTTGAGGCTCTGTTACCCTGCAGAGGTCTCCTGGGTGGTGATCTTGGGCTCCAGCCAACAGTGGGAGCAGAAGAAAGGAGAAGAAAGGAGCCTGGGAGGGCAGCAGAGTAAGCATGAGGTTGGGGACAGGGCAGCAGAAAGGTGGTTAGAAGGAGGGCAATAGGAAGAAGTAAAAGCTGGAGTCACCATCCAGGTTGAGACGTGGAGGTTGAGTGAGCTCCTGCTCACAGCACTCTGAGCACTGATGCTTCCCAGGTCCTGCAAAAACCACTCTCTACAGCTGAAGGCCAACAAAAATCCATCAGTTTCAGGTTGTCCCCAAACTGAAGACTTTTAGAGTTCCTGATGTGCTATGGAAGTTCTCTGGCAGCATCAGGACACAGCAGTGGCTCCAACCAGCCTCTCTGTAAGAAGTGCAGAGAAATGTCTTGGGGTATCTGTCCACCTGAGGGTGGACTAGGGTGAAAGAGCTGAGCAAGGACCTCCTCACAGTGGCTCTAGGCAGGAGGAGATGTCCTTGGATAGCTTTCTGCTTTCTCTGGAAGAGCAATGCTAACATCTGGTGGACACATGAGCTCAGTGCATCCTTCTGGCTGAAGGTTGGGATGGGGATGATGAGAAGCTTTCCTGATCCTGAGATGTTCTCTGTCTTTTGGTGGTGCAACAGGAAGGTATCCAGATCACTGAGAGTGGCAAGTTCCACATAAGCCAAGAAGGGACTCTTTCCATTCAAGACCTTGGCGTGGCTGACCAGGGCAGATATGAGTGCATAGCAAGAAACCCTTTTGGCTTCACCTCCAGCACTATGCAACTCAGCATCACTGGTAGGCTATCTCCTGGGGTCCTCTTGTGTAAGGATGGGCTATGCTGTGTTGCTACCTACACTTTGAACAGATAGCTCTGGTATTTCTTTAGCGTCCTTGCAGACAAGTCCCTCTTAGAAGTGCTCTGAGCTCATTCCTTCTTCAGAACATCTGCTTAAAAGCAAGGAATCGATAGTGGTTACCTTGCTTGACCTGCAGTGGAGCTCCTGTGGGGCTTCTGCTGCTGGGCTGATTTTCTTGAGGTTGGAAGACAACTTCAGATCCAAATAACTGCAGGCAATGTTTTCCTTTCTTTGTGCTCTGGGAAGCCACGGATGTTGGCCGGAGTGGGGACACCTTTGTGGCCACATCCATCCAGGAAGCCATCAGCAGCGTGGACCATGCCATCAACTCAACGCGCACCGAGCTCTTCAGCAAGTAAGTGCCTGAAGCACCATGAGCTGAGGCTATCAGGGAGAAAAAAGCCAGCCAAGGAAGCTGTCTCCAATCTCATGTCATCATTGACAATCAGCAGATGGAGCCTCCAGTGTTGTTAGGAGTGATGGAGGTCATCATTCTAACCATTGCTTCTTTATAGGGCTAGGTTGGATAGTAGGGAAAGGTTCTTCACCCAGAGGGTGGTGGAGCACTAGAACAAGGCTCCCCAGGGAAGGAATCATGGCATCAAGGCTAACAGAACTCAAGAAGCATCTTAGAACACATGAGGGACTTTTGGAGTTGTCCTGTGTGTAGATAGGAGTTGGACTTGATGTTCTTCAGCCTGGAGAAGGCTCCAAGGAGAACTTCTTGTGGCCTTCCAGGATCTGCAGGGGCTACAAGAGGGCTGGGGAAGGACTGTTTAGGATGTCAGGCAGTGCTAGGACTAGGGGAATGGATCCAAGCTTGAGGAGGGGAGATTTAGGTTGGATGTTAGGCAGAAGTTGTTGCCCAGGAGGGTGCTGAGCCACTGTGCCAGGTTGCCCAGAGAGGTGGTGGCAGCCCCAGCCCTGGCAGTGTTGCAGGCCAGGCTGGCTGGGGCTGGGAGCAAGCTGCTCTAGTGCCACGTGTCTCTGCCCATGGCAGGCACAGGGATTGGGGCTAGAGGAGCTTTATCATCTAGTGCAAGGTGATTCTTTTCTCTTCCACCCCAATATATGTACTGAAAAGACAGATAGTTTATATCTCAGAGTCAAAGCTCAGAGCCTGACTCTTGCTGCCTGCAGAGCCTCATAACTCTGAAGAGAGTCCATCTGTTGTAATGTTCCTGCATGTCTTCTCCCTCCTTCACCCAGGCGTCCCAAGACCCCCAATGACCTGCTGGCTCTGTTCCGTTACCCTCGAGACCCTTACACCATTGAAACAGCCAGGGCAGGGGAGATCTTTGAGAGGACCCTGCAGCTGATTCAGGAGCACGTGCAACAAGGTCTGATTGTAGATATGAACGTCACAGGTAGGAGAGGTTTTTCTTCCCCTTCTTACTATTGTGTTTAGGATTCAAGCAAACCAACCAGCTGTAGACATCCAGAAGGTTTCACAAGGGCAAGGGTGAACCAGAAGTCCCAGAGCAGTTTTGGGTGTATCAAGAAATGTGGTGTCTGGGTTGCAATTAGGGTTTTCCTGACAGCTGGAGGGCTGTTGTTCTGCCTTGGAGGAGGCAGAAGGATTCTCTCATCCAGGTCTGGCTCTGAAAGCCCTCATCTTGAAAAACATTTAACTATCTGACTCACAAAGGAGTACCTGTGTGGATCAGACCCTCAGCAGCATGGTCCAGAGGTGTTTCCTGCTCTCCAAGTGGCAACAAGATAAATACTGCAGACTCTGGATGCTGCACCAGATACCAATCCTGACTTTCTCCTCTGCCTCTTTACTCATTTAACTTCTTAGCTACAAGCTCAGGTGGGTTCCAGCCAGTCAGGTTCTTTTGATCGAGGCAGGAGAGGGAGCAACAAAGCAATGCAACACCAAAAATACCTAGTGAGGTCCAACAACTATCATCTGGACTCCAAAATTTGCTAGCTATGACTTCATACACAACAGAGACATTCCCATAGGTGGCATGTTTCTACCTCTAGGTGTGACTCATCAAGCATGTTTGGGGCCTGTGAATAGTTTTTGCCTGTCTGGATGTATTCCAGGGTGTGGGGTGTCTTTCTGCAGGCTGCAGGTCTGGTTTAGGCTGGTTAGACTGCCAGCTTCTCCTCCTCACTGCCCTGTCAGCATCCACACACAGCAAAGCATTATTCAGTGTCCTGGCACTCACCCACAGCTTCCCTGCTGCTCGTCACGTAGAGTGTTGCATGGGTGCTGGTGCTGGAGGGGGCAGAGATAACCCAGAGAGATGTTAAATAAACCCAGAATGGAGACCAAGACCACCCTCCCACAGTCTGCTCTACCACCAGCAATATTTCTAGTGCTTCTCCTAAACTCTTCCCCTTCTTCTCTGTGGACCTGATACGAGCTTGTGCTTCGTTTGCCTTCCACAGATCACATAGTGACAGCACCACCACCATCCCAGGTGTGGCCTTGCTCTGCCCACTGGGACAATCCCAGCACTGGGTTTCACATGGAGTTCTACCAAGGGGTGGTTAGGAAGCTGGTGGCTGCAGCAGCCATGGTGTGACCTGGTGCTTTGCCTTTCCCTTTCCCTTCACAGGCTATCGCTACAATGACCTGGTGTCCCCTCACTACCTGACCATGATTGCCAACCTCTCGGGCTGCTCTGCCCACCGCCGTACACCCAACTGCTCCGACATCTGCTTCCACAAGAAGTACAGGAGCCATGATGGCTCTTGCAACAATCTCCAGCACCCCATGTGGGGTGCATCTCTCACAGCCTTCCAGAGGCTTCTCAAACCTGCCTACCAGAACGGATTCAACCTCCCTCGAGGCTTCTCCTTGGCAGAAGATGCCAGGGACCTGCCCCTTCCTCTCCCACGCCTTGTCTCCACCGCCATGGTTGGGACTGAGACCATCACTCCTGATGACCAATTCACACACATGCTTATGCAGTGGGGCCAATTTCTGGACCATGACCTGGATCAGACAGTGGCAGCCATCAGCATGTCCCGCTTCTCTGATGGAGCACCCTGCAGTGAGGTGTGCACCAATGACCCCCCTTGCTTCTCCATCACGGTGCCGGCCAATGACCCCCGCGTGAGGAATGGCCGCTGCATGTTCTTTGTCCGCTCCAGCCCAGTGTGTGGCAGTGGGATGACCTCCCTGCTGATGAACTCTGTCTACGCCAGGGAGCAGATCAACCACTTGACCTCTTACATCGATGCCTCCAACGTCTATGGCAGCACCGAGCAGGAGGCGCAGGAGCTGCGCGAGCTGAGCAGCCAAAGTGGGTCGCTGAAGCAAGGAGAAGTTGTGGCCAGCTCGGGCAAGCATCTCCTTCCCTATGCTGTGGGGCCACCAACAGAATGCATGAGAGATGAGAATGAGAGCCCTGTGCCATGCTTCCTGGCAGGAGATCACCGTGCCAATGAGCAGCTGGGGCTGACAGCCATGCACACACTTTGGTTCCGGGAGCACAACCGCATTGCCGCGGAGCTGTCGGCCCTTAATCCCCACTGGGATGGAGACCTCCTCTATCATGAGGCAAGGAAGATTGTAGGTGCCCAGATGCAGCACATCACCTACACCCAGTGGCTCCCCAAAATCCTTGGGGAAGCTGGGATGAAGATGTTGGG
This sequence comes from Bucco capensis, assembly GCA_013396975.1. Classification (NCBI taxonomy): domain Eukaryota; kingdom Metazoa; phylum Chordata; class Aves; order Piciformes; family Bucconidae; genus Bucco; species Bucco capensis. The sequence continues at coordinate 98,170 of VWZO01003075.1, forward strand.
TGAGTACAGAGGCTATGACCCCAACATCAACGCGGGAATTCTCAACGCCTTTGCCACCGCTGCCTTCCGCTTCGGGCACACCTTGATCAACCCAATCCTCTACAGGCTGAATGAGACCTTCCAGCCCATCCCCCAAGGCCACATCCCCCTGCACAAGGCCTTCTTCTCCCCTTTCAGAATCACACAGGAGGGTGGGATTGACCCCCTCCTCCGTGGGCTGTTTGGGGTTCCCGGGAAGATGCGAGTCCCCTCTGAACTCCTCAACATGGAGCTGACAGAGAAACTCTTCTCCATGGCACACTCTGTCTCACTGGACTTGGCTGCTATCAACATCCAGAGAGGACGAGACCATGGCATCCCACCTTACAATGACTTCAGGGTCTTCTGCAATCTCTCATCTGCCCAGGAGTTTGAGGACCTCAGAAATGAGATCAAGAACTTGGAGATCAGGGAAAAGCTCAGGAGGTATTGTAGCCTGGATTTGGAAGCCTCAGAATCACTGGGGATCAGTCAGTGAAGAGTTTCTGCTCCTCCCATGACATCCATCAAATAACCTTCCTAGATATTGCTCCCCACAGATGGTAAGATAGGCTAAGAGCTGTGGTTGAACAAGAGGGTAAGACAAATGAGGTCTCTCCAAGTGGTCAGTCTGGTTCTGAGTGGAATGTCATCAGATGCTGCTGTGGGGTAGTTTGGGAGCAGATTGAGCCTTGAAGCTATTTTGCAGTGAGACTAAACTTCATCCTACCTGCATTGGCTGCCTCCTTCCAAGGCATTTCCCACTGTCTTATAGAGAAGACCATTATCGATACTGTCCAGATGAGTTCCTGCTGTACAAACTCCTCTTATGGGATCAGAGTTGTATTATCTCCACTCTTTGATAGCCTTTTCATTATTAGTTTATTAAATATCATCTCTTATTCTGCAGTTTATATGGAACTACCAAAAACATTGACCTGTTTCCAGCACTGATGGTGGAAGATCTTGTCCCTGGTACCAGAGTTGGACCAACCCTGATGTGCCTGTTGACAACACAGTTCAGAAGGCTGAGGGATGGAGATAGGTATTGTCATTGGAGTCAACCCAAAATGTTTGGTACTCTCTTTGGGAGGATTTGCTGTCTCCAAGGAGGACCAGAACCTCTGATTGTTGGTTATTTCTCCTCTGTCCTCAAGCCTTTGCAGAAAGGCTTGCCACAGTTGCCATCAATGCATCTGTTCCTGATTGAATGAGTCTCATTCCACTGTAGGACACTGGGCACCATTGAGGATGGGCCCAGCATCTCCTAAAAATGTCCACGGGAGCTTCCTCCTCATTTCCTATTTGCTGTTTGTGTGCATGAGACATCTTTGCTTGGTGATGCACTTAGGGCAGAAGTTCACCTGTGTCCCAACCTGCTACAGCTTGAGCCTTGGGATTCTCCTTCAAGAGAAGGAGAAGAGAAGTTGAGGGGTTCAGGAAAGGGCAGTCTATGCTCACAGCTGCCTGACATCTCTTGAAGGGGGTGGGTGCTGGCAGATAGCTATATGGGAGCTCTTCTCCCTCTCCCAACCTCACTCCCCATCCTCTCTACTCCTACTCATAGTATCACAGTATGTTAGGGGTTGGAAGGGCCCTAGAAAGCTCATCTAGTCCAACCCCCCTGCCAGAGCAGGATCACCTAGANACATTGCTGCCTCATGGGCATCCTCCTAGCCACCAGCACTCATAGAGCTTTTTCCCAGGGCTCTTCTCCAACAGATCAGTTCCCAGCCTGTACTGATCCATGGGGTTGTTCTTTCCCAGATGCAGCATCTTACACTTACCCTTGTTAAATTGCATTCAGTTTCTCCCTGCCCATGTCTCTAGCCTGTCCTCCTGAGTCACCCTGTGATTCCAACCCCCCTGCAGGTTTTGGTATGAGAATCCTGGAGTCTTCACGCCGGCACAGCTGACTCAGATCAGACAGACATCCCTTGCTCGTGTCATCTGTGACAACAGTGACCACATCCAGCAGCTCCAGAGAGATGTCTTCAGGGTGGCATCCTACCCCCAGGGCATGGTTGGCTGTGAGGAGGTTCCCAGGGTGGATTTGCGCCTGTGGCAGGATTGTTGTGAGGGTGAGGAAGGAGAATGCTCCAGCATCCATGGCTCTGTGGGTGGCTCTGGGGGTGGCATTGTCACCTGCTGTCAGCTTCTAGGAGATGCCAGGAGTTGGGTTCCTGCTGCACCAAGAGAAGTGTGTGTCAGCAGATGGATGCAGAGAGGAGGATGAGATGGGATGGAATAGCATAGAATTAGGAGTAGGAGGAGAAATAGTCATAGAATGGAATAGGAATTGCAATAGCAATGGAATTGGACTAGGAATTGCAATAGAAATAGAATTGGAATAGGAACAGCAATAGAAATAGAATTGGAATAGGAATTGCAATAAAAATGGAATTGGAATAGCAATAGCAATGGAATTGGAATAGGAACAGCAATAGAAATGGAATTGGAATAGGAACAGCAATAGAAATGGAATTGGAATAGGAACAGCAATAGAAATGGAATTGGAATTGCAATAGCAATGGAATTGGACTAGGAATTGCAATAGCAATGGAATTGGAATAGGGATAAAATTGAAATAGGTATGGAATTGGAATTGGAATGGATCTGGAATAGGACTGGGATTGGAATAAGAATAGGACTGGAATTGGTTTTGCAGTAGGAATGGAATAGGAATTGGGATGGAATAGGAATAAAATTGAAATAGGAATTGCAATAGGTATGGAATTGGAATTGGAATGGATCTGGAATAGGACTGGAATTGAAATAAGAATAGGACTGGAACTGGATTTGCAGTAGGAATGGAATAGGAAGAGAAATTGGAATAGGAATAGGAATAAGAATGGAATAGGAATTGGGATAGAATAGGAATAAGAATGGAATAGGAATGAGAATAGAATTGGAATAGGAATAGGATAGGAATGGGAATGGAATATTTCAGAAGGGACCTACAAGGATAATCTAGCCCAACTGCCTGACCACTTCAGGGCTGACCAAAAGTTGAAACAGATTAAAGGACAAATTCTTGGGACATTGACCTCTCTAGGAAGCCTGTTAGCTTCACTGAATCTTCCTGAGGCTCCTTCTGCCTCTGGCAGCATCCCAGAGCTTCTGATGCTGAGGGAGAGACTGAAAGAGAACATAGGCATGGTGAATCCTCACCATGGTGTCACTCTGCACAGTCACTGGAGAGTCTATAAAACTCTGCCATTAAACCACAGACCCTGCCCTGCTCCCCTTGTGCCATATTCGGGGTGCAGGTGGCCAGCTGGGACATGGGAATCCATGCCTGATGGATTGCCTCCACCCCAGCAGAACAGGAGCTGTGTCAAGGGTGGCTGGTGGAGGAGGGTAATGCTGCCTTGTGCTGCCTGCAATCCACATGCTTCTGCTTCAACCAGGAGTGCTCACTGCACACTTTCCCCTTCCTTCCCAAGATTGCCAGACACAAGGACAATTCCGGGCTCTTTCTCAGCGCTTCCGAAGCAAGAGGTCTCCTGGCTTCAGCTACCCAGAGGAAAACCCTGCCCAGCAGAAGCCTGCCTTCCCCAGGTGTGCTAGCACCACTTCTTTCTAACTCCATTTTATCAAGCATAAGCAAAGATTTCCATCACTCAGCCCACTCAGGCCTTTGAAGTTGGTGTTCTGCAGAGGTGTTTCAGGAGAGAGATCCTGAGCTCCAAGTTCTCCAGAGCTTCAGGGCAGAGCCCATGGATAATATCAGAGACTCCTAGAATGGTTTGGGTAGGAAGGGAGCTCTGGAGCTCATCTAGTCCAACCCCCCTGCAGTGGCCAGGGACATCCCCAACTAGAGCAGCTTGCCCAGAGCCCTGGCAAGCCTCACCTGCAATGCCTCCAGGGATGGGAACTCAACCACCTCCCTGGGCAACCTGCTCCAGTGTTCCACCACCCTCCTGGGGAGGAACTTCTTCCTGATGTCCAGTTTAAATCTACTCTTCTGCAATTTAAAACCATTGCCCCTTGTCCTTTCCCTGCAGGCCTTTGCAAACAGGCCCTCTGCAGCCTTCTTGGAACTACCTGGGCTGGTTGGCATCTCTTGGCACTCAGGCCCTTCTGTTTGATGCTAACTTGGAGGTTGATGTTAGAGAAGGCAGAATGCTTGTCTCCTGCAGGAGGTTGATGTTAGAGAAGGCAGAATGCTTGTCTCCTGCAGGAGGTTGATGTTTGCATAATGCCTTTCACTTTTCAGCCCTGATCCCAGCCATGAGGTGCCTTCTCCCAGCCTTTCCTCCAGAGAGCATCTCGAGTCCCTCGTGACTGAGCTGGAGAAGACAGTTGCTTCCCTACGGAAACAGGTACAGCTTTGTGTCCCAGTGTTTGTCTTCTTCATGGAGTCAGCCCAGGAGCAGGATTTAGCTGTTTGCAACCTCTGCAACTTCTCTCTCCTCCAGAGCCATCTGATCAGAGGCAACTAGTGGCAGGTAGAGAAGAGAGAGAGTAAGGAGCTCTGTGAGCTCAGAGCTCTACAACTATAGAGTAAAAGACAAGTTTGAGCCTCTCTGGAGGTAACCTAGAGCCAGTACTTTCTTCATGTGTTTGGGACAGGTTAAAGTTGACCTGTGCAGTGGTGTAAACTCCTCTGAAAGCTCTGCTGCTGCCTTCTCCCCATCAGGTGAATGCACTAGAGAGCCAGCTGAGGTGGCCCCACAGGAACAGCAGCACACATGGAGAGAGGAAGAAGACTGGAGAGAGCTGGAGGCAAAGATGACCACATTGCCTCTTGGTAGCAGGTCAGTGTGTTTCTTGTGGGCTGGCATCCAAGAGATGCTGCTGAGTGTGTGGTGGGATACTTTAGGAGCCTTGGCCTGCAGAAGCAGCTGTTGCAGGAAGGAATGGAGCAACCTGGTGAGGATGGAATGGGAGAAGAGGTAATAGGCTTAAATGCAGCAGCTTAGACACTCATTTCTGTCAGGAATGATTAGTGACTCACTGCAATGGGTTGTCTGGGAACCTTCTGGTGTATCCATTCCTGGAGGTCTGTTAGGAACAGGTTTGGCAGAGATGGGGCAAGACTTAAGTATAGGATGGACGAGGTGGATTGGGTGAGGTCTTCCAGGCCTATTCTCCTAGTAGGTTTCTTCTAGCAACACTTAATATCATAACCTCAAATCCAACAGCTTCCAGAAGACCTTTGTGGGGAGAAGATAGCACAGAGCTCAGTGAAGGAGTAGATAGACTGGTTCCTCCTCAGGGCAACAAGGACATCTGGGTCGATGGAGCAATCCATCATTTGCTTACACAGTGGCAGAGATTTCCCCCTCTCAACATCTGAGTCATTGTTGCACCTCTCTTCTGAAGGCACCAGACCTCTGTTTGCTCAGCTCCAGCCAAAGGAGCAAGAAGGCTCTGAAGTACATGGTTAATTCACTGGCAGCACCCACCAGCCTGAGGCCTCCTGCTGCTGCTCCTCAGCACTGGCAGGGTGCTGCTTCCCATGGAGATCCCTGAAGCCTTGAGAGAGAGAGAGAGAGAGAGGATGAACAACTGGCTTGGCACCTGCCAGTCTGGAAGAGGTGTTGGATGGTTTTGTTGGGCTGCAAATGATCCCTCCAGGGCCAGGAGCAGAGGAGTTGTTGCTCTGCTCGAAGGACCATCCTCTGGAAGTGAGATGACAGGATAAGAGCAAAGGCAAACTACCCTGTGCTGGTCATCTCAGCAGCAAGCAGAACCTTGTAGGTTGGCCACACTCTTGCCCACTCTGAGTTGGTGTCTTGGTCCTTTCCAGGTCGAGAGTGATTCCCATGTGGCAGTGTGACACCTGAGTTGCCTTCTCCTTGCCATCACCTCACACCCTTGAAGAGCATCCTAGGCTTTATAGGCTCCCTGAAAAGTGTTTCTGAGGCTGGCCCGGGCTCTGCTGGGTTTATGCTGCCCCAGACTCTCTCTCTCTGCCTCCAGCTTAGAGTATTTCTGCTTCTTTGTGCCATTTCAGGCGTCCTGTGACTGCACTCCTGCTCTCCACCAGCCAGTCCAAGCCATTCCAGGGCTCAGGATCAGCAGCCACAAGAGCCCACCATGCTCTGCCTCCTCTCACACCTCCTGTACCTCTCCCTGTCTCCCAGGACAACTCCATTTCTGCCTGTCTTGAACTCTCTGCACTGACTTGTCTACAAGCCCCTGGAGCCCTCCTGCCCTTGTCAGGGCTTTGCCCTCTTGGCTGGTGACAGACCAGCAGTCTGTTGAGATGCCAATTCCTTCTGCAATCCCCAAGGAAAGGAAGAATACCTGAAGGTGCTTTGGTGTCACCATTCTGCTCTTCTCCTCTTCCCACCCAGTGCTGTTGTCATCCCTCCCTCCTCATCTGACACATCCCATGGGCACCCAACCAAAACCATTGATGAAGAGGCCAAGCCTTTCCTCTGTGGTGCCTGGAAGAACATAGAGAAATCAAAAGAAAACCCCTAAATTAAATAAACATGACACCCAACACCCCCCCAGCCATCTCCTCATCTCAAGATGAACCTCAGGGCCTTACCAAGCATCATCTGGGTTGGGTTTGAAGCCCCTGCCAGCAACAAGGAGGTGAACCCAAGGCCTGGGGGAAGTCTTCTGGTTGTTTGGATGCTTTAAGAGAGGACACCAGACACAGCAACCCTTGATCCAGGAGCAGTTGCTGTGCTTTGGTGGTGGTACATCCTCAGGGATGTGACCTAGCAGTGTTTCCTTGGCTTGAATCTCCACCTTTCTGCTCCTTAAGGGGTTTCATTGGATTGATGTTTCTCTTTATCTTCCTCCAAGAAGCTGTATTTGGAGTGTAAAGATAACAGGACCTGGAACAGAAGCTCAGAGAATGGATGCTCTGGTTAGTGGAGAGTGAGCTGCTGCTTCCTGGCAAGTGGAGATGATGAACACCACAACTCCTCTTTGTGTTCCTTGCTCCTAGGTGCTCCTGCAGCTAAAGCAGGACTTACTGGACAGCTCTGCTGGATTTGGTGCTTTTTTTTCCTTAATGGAGGTGCTTTTTTTTTAGTGGTGCTAGAACTAAAGTCCCTCTGTGTGTGTGTGTCCAAGCATAGCTTCAAACCTGTGGGCAGCTTGGTTTTTCCATCCATGGGCACAGGGACTAAAGAGAAGATACTTGATCCCTCAGCTCTTTGTGCCTTCCTTACCTTTCTCATTTTTCCTCCCACAATGCAAGGGCTAGAAACTTGCTTTTTTTTTTTCTTCTTCTCTTTTTTTGGTCATTTTTAGGTGCTTTCTAGTGCCAAAGGGATTGAAAGCAGCAGGGATGCTCCTGGAACTGCATAGGAAAATAAAGAAGAATTCAAACACTAGGAAAACAAAAGCAAGGTGGTGATTTCTCAGCTCTTTAGCTGGTGTGGGACTCTGAGCCTTGTGTGCATGTGCAGGCTTGGGGAGAGGAGCTGAGTGTGTGTGTGTGTGTTGTGCATGTCTGCTAAGCTCAGCTCAGAGGCACTGTTTAGTCCCCAGGGCTGTTTGTCACTGGGCAGGACTCTTTCATTTAGGTGCAAATGCAGATTCCCCAAGCTTTGCATCTTATACATCAGCTACACTTAGCTATCACTTGTCCCACTCGAGAAGCTCCTGTGGTAGAGGTCAGGGAAGGTGAAGGAGTCTCCACTCTCCTTCCACACACCACAAAGTTGACCAAGTTGTCCCATTCCAAACAGTCAGGCAGCAAGAAGTTGCTGCTGGATCTGCTCACATCATCTCCACAGGCAGAGGCAAGCAGCACCTTTCCCTCCTGATGGAGCAGGAGGGGAGGAGAGGAGTGGATGTGTTGGAAGCACTGCAGGAAGACAGCAGAAGGGATGTCCTTTATAGAATCAGAGAATCATAGAACAGTTGCAGCTGGAAGAGACCTTGGAGATCATGAGTGCAGCCTTTGTCCTAGCCCTAGCAACCTGCTAAATGATGCCTCCNTCTTCCTCAGGCCTTGCCAAACCCTTCTGTGCTCCATCCTCCCTTCCCCTCCCCAAAAGACGCTGAGAAAGGACACAGCCCTGAGTGCCACCAAGGGCAAGGTGGGGGAAGGTCTAGAAGGAATTCTCCATGGATTCAGGTGATGCTTTGATAAGTAAGGAGCAGAATACTTCATTAAAGACCTTTTTGTCCTAGTTTCCATCTGTGCAGCATCTCCCAGGGCATGCTCAGGGAGTGCTGTGTACTCCTAAGCCCTACCCTGGGCTTCTTTGTCTGGGAGAAGATGAGGAAAGAGCTGATCTCTGTCAAGGTTTAAGGCTAGGCTGGCCACTAATCCAGTGATAGATATTCTCTATTATCCCTTTTTTTTTCCCCCTGCTCCAGGAAGGAAGAAAAGAGAATTAACAGAGAGAGATAAGAGACTTGTGGATGGGAAATGAAAGCTTAAACTACTTTAATGATAACAATAAAATGAACTATCAGGGCTAGGCTTTGCGAACGAAGATTCTGGGAGGGCTCCATCTCATAAAATCAACTATATATGTACAAAAATAGACAAAAATGAACTATATATATGTATAATATACTATATATATATAAAATGAACTCTATATATACAAATATAGACAAAACTAATATCAAAGCCAAACTCCCCTTGAGGACAACTCCCTCCTCATCACCACTGATGCTGGAGCAGAAGGACTCAGCAGCAGATGGGAATCAGACTCAGGGCCTGGAGCCTAGAAGTGGATGCAGGAATTCTTGGATTGAGATAGAAGGCAGAATAGACAGAACTGGGCTGAGCTTCTCCTCCTCACCAGGAGAGTTACAAATCCACCACCCCAGATGGCTCAAGTGCACAACTTTCAAGGAAGGTGAAGGCCCCAATATCTCCCTTTTTCTGTTGGCTGTTAAATAGGTGCTGAATAGCTTAATCCTGCACCTGCCTTGCTTGGGGCTTAAGCTTTATGAAGAAGTTTCAGGGACTGCCCCTCCGTTTTATACTGAATATAGTGTGTATGGCATGGAATTCCTTGTCCTAACTCAAACTAGGACACATCCAAGCCCAGAGACTGAAATGCAGCTTTGGAAGGTGGTTTGAGCATCATAGAGCACTCAGGATGCAGGACACAGCAAAGCCTAGAGCTGTTGACCCAGGGATGGACTTGGTTTGTTCTTCATCCACCACATGGCTCCAGGGGTTGCCAATCACAAAACTCCCACTAATTAGGTGGAACAGTTAAATGACCAAAGGCAGGGCAGGGGCTGGAGTTGGGATTTCTCACCACACCAGGGATCTGCAGCAGCTTCAAGTGCACAGGTAAGACACAAGGTGGGAATCTCCATCCTTTGGCTGATGCCTGCATCCAAGGGTTCTCAGGGCTGTGGGAAGCAGGGATGATGCTGAGAGCAGCTAGATGGGCTAGGGCTTGGTTCTGGATGCCACACAGGCATCAGAGGCTGATCCAGCACCTATATCAGTGAAGGATAAGCAGGACTCATCTCTGCTAGAGGCTGAGCAAGCAGCAGCTCTTGATGGATCTGGGAAGAGGATTCCCTAGAGATCCTCTGCAATGGGGAATTAGTGGGAGGAGGTGAATCCTTTAGCTGGTTAACTCTGGGAGGTCAAAAGGAAGAAGGATCTTGTGTCATAAACCCCACAATATCCACCCAGCAGATATCTTAAACCACTTCAGATCTCTTCTAAGCCTCTTTCCTTAATTCTGGATTAACTCTGGCACATTTGTGGATGGAATTATCTTCCAATGGGAAGGGGGAAAATAAATTAACCTCCCACACCAGAGAGCTCAAGACCATTAACTGGAGCCAGGCACTTGTCACAAGAGCTGCTGGAAGGAGACAGAGCTGTGCTGCAAGCAGGAGAACACCCTTTCAAGTAATAATTCATCCAACCCAAAGCCCTTCTGTCCCTCTCAGCAAGCCTGGCTCCAGCTGTGCCCAACTCCCAGCTGTGCCTCTGAGCCTGCAGAACTCACCCCACCTGCAGACTCATCCCACTGGCTCAACCAGTTTTCACTTTCAGAGAGATGGGAAGTTCTTTGGGAAGGGCTGGCGAGCTCCCAGACATGCTCCAGGGACGTGGGACAACAGCATGAACCACCCTAGCAGCAGCAGCAGCAGCAGCATGAAGCCAGCATCACCCCTTCCTCCACCTTCCCAAGCCAGCCTGGCATAGAGCTCCTGATCCAGCAGGGATGGAGCAGTTTGTCCGCAAACGTTTGACCTTCCTGACCTTCTTCTGGAACAAGCTGCGTCCTCGTCCCGGCCAGGAGACCTGCTCCTTGGCTTATCTTGGCTCTGATTCCATCTCGCTGCACTCCGAGCCAAATTCCATCTCTTTCATCCCCAAGTCATCTCTTTTTATTGCTTTATACTCCTTCACAGCCCGGAGTGAGGAGGAGCTGAGCATCAGGGCTGGGGATAAGCTGCGTGTCCTCCGAGAAGAAGGAGATTATGTCCTAGCCAGGAGGCTGCTAGGGGAGCCAGCCATGGGCTATGTTCCTGCTGCCTACGTGGCTAACCTGAGCCAGGGCACCTCTGCTCGCCAGCCGTAAGTAGCTGATGCTCTGCAGCCAGCAGGGAGTGCAGGTTGGACACTTTGGCCAGGGAAAGGCAGAGCTTCCCCTCCAGGGCACTGAGGAGTGGGAGCATCTCCTTGCTTGGCTTTGCCAAGGAGAGAGGTGGGGGATCTGCTCTCCTTTGGGGCATCCCTGATGGGATGGGGATCTGCTCTCCTTTGGGTCATCCCTGATGTGATGGGGATCTCCCTTCCTTTGGGTCATCCCTGATGGGATGGGGATCTGCTCTCCTTTGGGTCATCCCTGATGGGATGGGGAACTTCCCTCCCTTGGATCATCTCTGATGGGATGGGGATCTGCTCTCCTTTGGGTCATCCCTGATGGGATGGGGATCTGCCTTCCTTTGGGTCATCCCTGATGGGATGGGGATCTGCCTTCCTTTGGGTCATCCCTGATGGGATGGGAATCTGCTCTCCTTTGGGTCATCTCTGATGGGATGGGGATCTGCCTTCCTTTGGGTCATCCCTGATGGGATGGGGAACTTCCCTCCCTTGGATCATCTCTGATGGGATGGGGATCTGCTCTCCTTTGGGTCATCCCTGATGTGATGCTCCTGGCAGCAGACTGCAATGGGGTGGAGGAATTGAGCACAGCAAGCAAGGGTTGGTGGAGGCACTGAGGGGCAGAGATGCTGGTCCCCATTCCTAAGGGATGCACTGAGGGGCAGAGATGCTGGTCCCCATTCCTAAGGGATGCACTGAGGGGCAGAGATGCTGGTCCCCATTCCTAGGGGATGCACTGAGGGGTAGAGATGCTGGTCCCCATTCCTAAGGAATGTGCCAAGGGGCAGAGATACTGGTCTCCCTTCCTGGGCACATCACCCTGTCCCAGGATGAGGTGGCTCCAGGCTGGGACATGATGTGATGATGTGCATGAATGCAGCTCTGGTGCTAAAGAAATTCCTGCTTGCTCTGGCTCCTCTCCCACTTAAAGCATTGAAGGGAAGGCAGTAGGGAGGGAGGGAAGAAGCTAAGGAAGCTTGTACCACAACCCTATCAGCTCCAAAAGGCCTGGGAGTGCAGGGAGAAACCATTTGGGTTGGGACTTGCTGGGGAAGTCTAGAGCTCTCTAGAGCCAAGCTGCTCATCCAGGGCTGGGATTCTCTCCCTATCAGTGCCTCTCCCACCCAACATGGAGTTCAGCTTGATGGCTCAGCTCTCTCTCTCTCTGCTGGGGAAAGCTCAGGCTCATCATTGCATAAGGCAGCCTGGTCCTGACATGCCAGGCAAAGTGCCCCAAGACAACTTGGAGCAGCTCCTGAGTCATGCTGAGTGATGGGGATTGCATGGATGGGATGGGATGGGATAGGTGTAGTCACCCTGTAGACTTCCTTGGCACTCATCCTGTGCTGGGGTAAAGGCTAGGAGCAGGCAGGCCCTGGGAAAGAGGAGGCAGGGATGGGATGGGATGGGAGAGAGCCTCCCTGTGTGTGCTTTGGAGAAAGGCAAATCCAGTGTGGTTTGCATCATGCTGGGAGCACACTGGTGAGGACTAGGGGGGGGGCAGCTCACTGCTTTAGTCCCATTTATAGTCCCTTTGCACAGAGCACTTGGACAGGCTACAGCTGTGTGTGTGTGTGTCTGTGTTTGTATCCCATGCCCAGCCCCATCCTGAGGATGAGGATGGAGGTGAGAGCAGTGCTGGGATGCAGGAGACAGCTGGAAGCTGGAGCAAGCCAAGAGGACACAGACTCTGTGGAGCCACAGTTGGGAGCTGGGTGGTAATTTGAAGTCCCCAAGCAGCTCTGCCTCATCTAAAGCAGCAAAGGGAAATCCCCAGAGATGATTTCATGGATGTAATTTGCTCCTGGGCTCTCAGAGCTGGTTGTGTCCATGAGCTGCAGGTTAAGAAGTGCAAAGGGAGCCTGGTGCCTGGAGCTGTTGCTCTTGTGGCAGGACATGTGGGTGCTAAGCCAATGCTCCAGGCTCCAGGAAGACCTTTTCCCAGCCTTTCAGAACTTAAAGGAGCCTAGAAGAGAGATGGAGAGAGACTTTTTAGCAGGACCTGTTGGGACAGGACAAGGAGTGATGGTTTGAAACTAAAAGAGGAGATTGAGAATAGAGAGAAGGAGGAAATTGTTGATGCTGAAGGTGGTGAGAGCCTGGTCCAGGTTTCCTAGAGAGGTGGGAGATTTCCCATCCCTGGAACCATTCCAGTCCAGGTTGTTTGGGGCTGGAAGCAAGCAGATCTAGTTGGAGATGACCCTGCTGACTGCAGGGGATTGGACTAGATCCCTTCCCAACCAAACCAGATGATGATTCTATGGTTTTATGAACCCCACCAGAGCATCTTCCAGGCAGCACCAGGTGCTTTATTTAGCACAGCTGTAAACCCTGCTGAGCTCTGGCCAGCTCAATACAGCAGTGACCAGATAGTGCTGGAGAAAATGGGTTGCAGTCAGCAAGCTGCATTAAAATGTAACAAGTGCCTGTAAAACCAAGCCAAGGAAGCAGCCTCAGCTCAGGCTGTCTCACACACATGGGCTCTGTGTGTGTGTGTGTGTGTGTGAGTGGCAACCACACTTAGAGCTTCTGATCCACCAAGGCCACCATGCTGCTCACTTGCATGAGCAAAGAGCACTTGGACCTAGATGACCTTCAAGGTCCTTTCCAACCCAATCACAGAAACATCACAGTATGTTAGGGGTTGGAAGGGCCCTAGAAAGATCATCTAGTGCAACCCCCCTGCCAGAGCAGGAGCACCTAGACCAGCTCACACAGCAATGTGTCCAGGCAGCTCTGCAATGGCTCCAGACAAGGAGACTCCACAGGCTCCTGGGCAGCCTGGGCCAGTGCTCTGGCACCTGAACTGCAAACAAGTTCCTCCTCAGCTTAATACTAAACCTCCTGTGCTCCAACTTGCTCCCATTCCCTCTTGTCCTACCATTGGATGCCATGGAGCAGAGCCTGGCTCTCTCCTCCTCACACTCACCCTTCCCATATTTCTAAGCATTGCTGAGGTCTCCTCTCAGTCTCCTCTTGTCCAGGCTGCAGAGACCCAGCTCTCTCAGCCTGTCCTCCTAGGGCACATGCTCCACTCCTTTCAGGCTCTTGCTGGCCCTGGGCTGGACTCTCTCCAGCAGCTCCCTATCCTTCTGGAGCTGAGGGGCCCACAACTGGACACAGCATTCCAGGGGAGGCCTCCCCAGGGCACAGGAGAGGGGAGAAGAACCTCTCTGGCTCTGCTGGCCACGCTCCTCTTCATGCATCCTAGGATGCCATTGGCCTCTTGGCCACAAGGGCACATTGCTGCCTCATGGGCATCCTCCTAGCCACCAGCACTCCCAGAGCTTTTTCCCCAGGGCTCTTCTCCAACACATCAGTTCCCAGTCTGGACTGATCCATGGGCTTGTTTCTATCCATTCTATGACTCTATTATTAAAGGGATGGGAGGGAGCTGCACCTTCTCTCTGGCTCAGAAGGTGGAGAAGTCCTTGGGGTGGTGGATGTGGCAGCATCTCTTCTGTGCCCTAACCCTTCTTCTCTGCCTCTCCAGGTGGTACTTCAGCAAGATCAGCCGAAATGAAGCTGAGCATCTCCTCCTCTCCCCTCCAAACCAGCATGGCTCCTTCCTCATCCGTGACAGTGAGAGCAGCAAGGGGGAATACTCTCTCTCAGGTAATTTGGGAGCAATTATCCAGAGCAAATAAGCTCAGGGAAAGGAACCAGCCTGTTCCTTAGGAGCTTGGTTAGCACAGGGTGTTAAAAGCAAGGAAATATCTTTCACAGCATCTTGTTGGAGTGAATTGCCTGCTTGTAAGAGCAAGGGGATGGATGGATGGAAGAGTGGATGTGGCAGAGGAAAGGACTTTGCTCCTTCAAGGGTGTGAAAGCCATATTCACAGCAGCTTAATGATGGTTTTGCTTCACTGACTCCCAGGATTTCATTCCAGTAGCTTTTGTCATCTGAGGGCTGTCTATAAAGATGCTTCTACTCCAGGTTTGCCAGGACTTGGGCTGCTACCACATGCAGAAGCCTGAATTCAGAGGGCTTTGGGCCAGGCAGCTCTGTTACAACCTGTTCTTACTGATGGTGACCTCAAATCCCACCTCTGGGCTGGAGGATGCCCACAGGAGGTTGATCCACCTGGAACAACATGAGCTTTGCTGCTCTGTAAGGAATTTATTTGTGGGGGGAGTTATCCCTGCTCCTAAAGCATCACCAATCTTGCTCCAAATGAGCCTCACCAGCCTTTGGCCAGGAATCTTCTTAGCCAAAGAGGTGCGAGCAAAGGGGATGTAAACTCCAGGGGTGATTTAGATTGGTTTAGGGTGAATGATTAATACAGAAAGGCCATGGAGCTGCTGGAGCAGGTGCAGAGGAGGCCACGAGAATGCTCAGGGGCTGCAACACCTCTGCTCTGAGGACAGGCTGAGGGAGCTGGGATTGTTCAGCCTGGAGAAGAGAAGGCTTCAGGGGAACTACTAGTGACCTTCCAGGACCTAAAGGGAACTTCCAAGCAGGCTGCAGAGGGCCTGTTTGCAAAGGCCTGCAGTGAAAGGACAAGGGGCAATGGTTTTAAATTGGAGAGGAGTAGATTTAGAGTGGCTATTAGAAAGAAGTTGCTCCCCACGAGGGTGGTGGAACACTGGCCCAGGTTGCCCAGGGAGGTGATTGAGTTCCCATCCCTGGAGGCATTGCAGGTGAGGCTTGCCAGGGCTCTGGGCAAGCTGCTCTAGTTGGGGATGTCCCTGGCCACTGCAGGGGGGTTGGACTAGATGAGCTCCAGAGCTCCCTTCCAACCCAAACCATTCTAGGATTCTAGGATTAAGCTGAATGCCTGGAAAGGAGAGAGAATGAGAGTCAGCAGGAAGTTGGGAAAGAGTTGGTGATGGCAGGAGCTGAGTCTTCTCCCCCCTTGGGCTTCCCTGCAGTGCGCAACCAGCTGAAGGTCAGCCACTTCCGAATCTGCAAGAGCCCTGGAGGCAGCCTCTACATCCAGAAGGGACATCTCTTCCCCAACATGGAGGAGCTCCTTGCCTTCTACACTGAGCACTGGAAGGTCATCCAGAGCCCCTTGCTGCAGCCCTGCAGCCCCATGGTGAGGACATCAATGGCTTGGCTAAAGGTCCAGAGATGTTGGCCAAACTGGGGAGGGAAACGAGGGAAAAAGAGCAATCAATAATCTGTCCATGTGGGATTGCACACAATCATAGACTTGCAGAATGGGTCATGTTGGAAAGGACCAGCAGGGTCTCCCAGAGCACATCACTCAGGATCGTGGCCAGATGGGTTTGGAATCTCTCCACACAAGGAGACTCTACAAGTTCTCTGGGAAGCCTGGGCCAGAGCTCTGGCAACCTCACAGCAAAGAAGTTCTTCCTCATCTTGAGGTGGAACTTCCTGAGTTCCAGTTTGTGCCCATTGTCTCTCATCTTAATGCTTGGCACCAGCAAGAGGAGCCTGGCTCCATCCTCTTGCCACCCTCCTTCCCTAACAGAGCTTTCTTGGAGCTTTATTCAACTAAAGTGAAGCTAGACCATCAGTCTAGTCCAATTCTTTTTCTCCTAGAGCACAACAAGAGCACATTGCTTCCATACAGTTCTCCTGCCAGTTAGTCTGGCACTCAGAAAGCCAATTAGAGTATCAATCCCAAATTACCAACTCATTTCCTGATCACATTCCACCCACCCATGATTAGGACTTAGATATAACCATTAAACCTGTGAATAATCCAAGAATGAAATGGAAAACTGGAAGAGAAAGGAAATGCTTAATGAGCTGAAGTCTAAATTAGTCCAAACAGGGAAATAAAAGCTATTTATTCATGTTTGTTTATTGGTGGAAAAGGAGAAAAGCCTGGTAAGGAGTGAACTAGGACTTGAATTCCTCATATTCCCCTCAGTCTCTTCCCTTGCACACCCTGGCCCCCAGCAGAGATAATGTTGATGATGGAGTGGCTGCAGAGCTGCCAGGCACAGAGGGACCTAGGGGTGCTGAGTGACAGCTGAACAGGAGCCAGCAGTGTGCCCAGGGGGACAAGAAGGCCAAGGGCATCCTGGCCTGGAGCAGGAACAGTGTTGGTAGCAGGAGCANGCTTCATTCCCCCCAGGGAACAGCTAGCAGAGGGAGAAGCAATGCCCTAGTGATCATGAAGGTGCTGAAGCACCACATGCTGCTCACACCATGCTCTGGTGGCTCTCAGGAGCTGCTGCAGGCTCCAGCAGCAGGTCCTGGCCATCCAGGAGGTGCAGGTGATGATGGCATGTCCATTTGACAGACTCCTCCTGAAAGGGATGGCTGGGAGCGGCCGCGCTGGGAGTTCACCCTCCGGAGGAAGCTGGGAGAGGGTTACTTTGGAGAGGTGTGGGAAGGACTCTGGAGGAACACAGTGCCAGTGGCCATCAAGATCATCAAAGGTAAGTGGAGATGATAGCAGTGGCCAACTGGGTCTCTGGTTCACTGCCACATCTTTCATTCCCTTGTGTTTCCTAGTCCTCTTGGTCATTGCTTCTCTCTTGTTGAGCAAACTGTGGTAGGACCTGGGCAAATAGCTAGTGGACTAACTCTGTGGACCTAGCTGAGCTTGGACTGCAGCTTTATAAAGTAGTTCCATCCAGTAGGCTTGTGATAAGTCACCTGAAGTCAAGGCCAATGGGCTTGTAATAAGTCAAAGCAAGTCCAGGCCAGAGACCTGTGAGAAGTGAAGTCCTGATGGGACTATGATCCTGTAAATGAGATTTGAAAACCCACAGAAAACAACTCTTGGATCTGGGACACAGAGTGTGCAGAGGTGAACTTGGAGAGCAAAAAGTGGGCTGTGAGGAGGAAAAAGGGGCACATCCTAGCTGGAGATGCTGGGCTCTCCCTGTCCCCCCGAGCAAGAAGCTCAGAATGGCTGTGTTGGCTTTCTCCCCAGCTGACATGAAGGCAGAAGACTTCACCAAGGAGATCCAGAACCTGAAGCGCCTGAGGCACGAGAAGCTGATCCAGCTGCATGCTGTCTGCTCCCTGGATGAGCCTGTGTACATCATCACTGAGCTCATGAGGAAAGGAAACCTCCACAGCTACCTCAACAGTGAGTACCTGTGCTAGCCCCATGAGGAGCAGGCTGTGGGGTTGTGCTACTCCCTGGATGCTTTCTGTGCCCCAGAATGGTCCCAGGAAGCCAAATGGAGAGCCTAAGAGAGCACAAGCCAGTGTTTGGTCCTGTTCAGATCAGTGGTAATGCAGAGCAACCCATGAGTGCTTGGTGGAGACAAGTCTTGGGCAACCCAAAGGTGTGATGCTTTTTGGGGCCAGGTGAACGGGGTCCATTTCAGTTCCTGGGAGCCCAAGTATGTTGGTAGAGACCTTCATCCCTCCTTCTTCACCCACTCACAACTCCCACCAGTGCTCAGAAACCCCATTGCCATCTTTGGGCAACTCTACCTCCCCTTAGGCCAACACCATGGGTTTGTTGATGTGCAGAGCTACTAACAGACCAAGGTTCACTCCTTGCTCAGTTGTCAGTTTATTTTCCTTGGCTTTTCTTCTCCTGACCCAGTAATCAGCCTTGAAGGGAAACAAGACAAACCACTCCTCACCAAGACCTGTTTTTCTGCTGAGTACACCCCACACTGACCTGATTTTTTTTGGTTAGGGCTCCAGCAGCATTTGGTGCTGGAGGAGCTGGAGCTTGCAGGTAGGACAGGTTGAGAGGCTTGGCCTGGAGATTTGCATGGCAGAAGGTCACCTCAGGTCCATTCCTGAGGAGCACGTGGCTGTGCTGAACTTCCCCACACAGTACAACCAGGAGTAGGTTAGGTAGAACCTCCAGTTCAGGTCCCACATTGCCAGCACAAGGTCTCCTTCCAAACCAGGATCCCTAACTAGATTACACCCAACACTTGGACCATCTGGATTCACAGGTCCTGAAGGGAAGTCCTTGGGCACCTCCCACCTGCTCAACATTGCCTGCCAAGTGGCAGATGGGATGAGATACCTGGAGGAGAAGCACATTGTCCACCGAGATCTGGCAGCCAGAAACATCTTGGTGGGAGAGGAACTCACGTGCAAAATCGCTGACTTTGGCCTTGCCCGGCTCCTCAAGGTCAGTCAGGGAGATGCTGTGCTCACCAAGCTGCCCCAACAAAAGCCCCAAACCATCCCTTATGACCCCATTGCTTTTCAGGATGACATTTACTCCACCAGCAGCAGCACTAAGATCCCTGTGAAGTGGACAGCCCCGGAGGCAGCCAACTACCGCACCTACTCCCTCAAGTCCGATGTCTGGTCCTATGGCATCCTGCTCTATGAAGTCTTCACCTATGGCCAGATCCCATATGAAGGTAGAGCTGAGAGGCTCCAGAGAAGGCCTACTGAAATGCTGAGGGGACTTGAGCATCTCTCTTGTGCAGAGAGGCTGAGAGAGATGGTTAGCCTGGAGAAGAGCAGCCTGAGAGGGCATCTGATCAATCCTTAGAGGATGGGGGGGTTAGCAGGATGGGGGTGGTTAGGAGGATGGGGCCAGGCTTTGTTCTGTGGTGCCCAGGGACAGGACTAGAGGTAACAGGCACAAACTAGCAGCCAGCAAGTTCCAGCTGAACATCAAGAGGAACTTTTGTCCTTTGAGGGTGGTGGAGCACTGGCCCAGGCTGCCCAGGGAGGTGCTAGAGTCTCCATCCCTAGAGATATTCCATCCTGTGCAAGCTGCTTTAAGTTGTCCTGCTCTGGCAGGGAGGTTGGACTAGATGATCTCCAGAGGTGGAACACTGGCCCAGGCTGCCCAGGATGGTGCTGGAGTCTCCATCACTGGAGATATTCCAAACCCAACTGGACACCATCCTGTGCAAGCTGCTCGTGATCTTGCAGAGAGGTTGGACCAGATGATCTCCAGAGGTCCCTTCCAACCCCTAACATTCTGTGACTGCCAGACCTCACCAGTGCCACTCTGCCCACAAGCTAGGCAGCTTGCCCTTAGTCCTTAAAAGCCAGTAGGTCCTCAGTTGTCATCTATCCCCACCCACAAGGGATGTGGAAACAGCTCCAAGGGCATCAGCAAGTTCTTGTCCACTTTG
The DNA here is from genome assembly GCA_013396975.1 of Bucco capensis. Taxonomy (NCBI): domain Eukaryota; kingdom Metazoa; phylum Chordata; class Aves; order Piciformes; family Bucconidae; genus Bucco; species Bucco capensis. Next base: position 117,701 of record VWZO01003075.1, read on the forward strand.
GGGCTTGCTGAGAAGCATTTGTAATGCAGGAGCTGAGGACAGAAAAGGGAGCTGAGCTGGGTGATCTCTTGATAGAGAGACACCATTTGACAGCAGCACCAGTTGACATCTTGGCCAACTTCAGGTGTACCTTGAGGGCATCCTTTTGTTTTTGGAGGGGGACAGCAGGTTCAGGAGCATCTTCTCCTTCCTTGCAGGAATGACAAACCAAGAGACCGTGCGGCAGATCACCAGGGGCTATCGCCTGCCCCGGCCCAGCTCCTGCCCTCCTGAGATCTACAGCATCATGCTGGAATGTTGGAATGGCAACACAGAGGAACGTCCCACCTTCCTGGCCTTGAGGGAGAAGCTGGGCTTCATCTACCGCCGCCTCCTCAGCTCCCTTTCCTGAGGGATCCCTTCCCACCAACCTTCCTGCACTAATCCCACCAGGCCAGCTCTTGCCAAGAAACTCCTTCCTGCTGGTTTGCCCTCTGAAAGGGCTCTAAGGAAAGCACATACATCCCCCCCCACCCAACAAAATCCCTTACCAGCTCATGGTCCTTCTTCATCAGGATGGAGGGAGGTGACCAAGGGAGAAGGCAATGAGTTGTGGAGACCTTGTTGCCAGCTCTTGACTGTGTAGAAGTCCATGGTAGTGAAGGCATCAATCTCCCAGAGGTTCCATCTTCCTTCAGCCAAGTCAGGGTGGGAGGTCCTTGCTGCTCCCCACACCACCATGAAGGCTTGCAGGTTGTGTTCAGTTGTGGTTCTGCTTGATTCTTTTTTTGTCTTGTAGTGTGTGTCCAATGTATTTATCAATAAATGTGAGGGCCTCCATCAGCAGAAGTCCTCCTAGGACATCACTGGATGCTCAGCCCTCACCATGCTGCTCCAGGAGGCAAAGGTTTGCATCCAGCCCTGCTCCTGCAAGCACAGATCCAACCATCTTTATGTCTCTCTCTCTCTCTCTCCATCCAGGTGTGCACTAAACCTTCCTGGTCCTTTGCCACCCTTTACTCATCCCTGCTTGCCCCAAGGACCCAAGCTCCTGCTGGGCTGCTCCTCTCTGCTTCCTGCTCTTGCTCACCATTGTGTGGTTGCTCCAAGAGAAAAGTAGGTTTGGGTTCAAATTATTTACCACCTGCTTCACCCTCTTCATCAGAGCCATGGCCTAAAGCAAGGGGAAGATGCTCCCACCACCTCCAGCTCCTCACCACTCCAGTAAAAGGAGGACCTTGAGCCTCTTGGCCTGCATTTGCTCCAGCCAAATACCTTTTAACCCCCTTCAGAGGCCAGGCTGTCCTTGGCAGTGGTGGAAGGACTCACTGCAAGGCAGCTCTGGGAGCAATGCCAAAGCCTCTGCAGAGCCAACCCAAGCCATGCTGCTTGAGCACTGACACGCTCAGGGCACTGGTGGCACCATATGCTGTGGGTGAAAGGCATCCTGGCCCAGCCTGGGGTTAGATGGGCTCCTGATAAGCTCATTTCTTTGCCTGTTTGCAGTAGGAGGAGGTGCCTGGAACACCAGTAGGGTTGGGAATACATGCAGCATTCCTGCTCTATGTCCTGATTGTGGGTTCAGCTTGCCTGAGTGGCATCTGAAAGCAGCTTCAGGCTGATGGGAGGTGTCAGAGCTGAAGAGTTTGTTTCTATTTTGAAGGTTCCCCCACATTGGCCTTTGAAAAGCTGAAGGGGAAGCAAAGCTGCTGGAGAAACCACACAAACAAAACAACCCCAACCAAGCAAACCCATCATGCCCCAAGCACTAAGAGGAAATGTGTCTCGTCTGAGGAGCTGGGGTGGTGGCACCAGAGCTCCTGTAAGGGCCAAGAGCAAGAGGAAAGCACCAGCTGGGTTTTGGCCAACAATAGGAGTTAATAAGCACTCAGCCCATGGCATCTCCTCAAACAGCAGCAGGAAGGGAGCTGGCAAGTGGGGAGATGCTTCAGGAGGGCCATGGCATACATGAGTCTCTTGCTCTCCAACCACAGTGGGCAACACACTGACCTGAGAGACAGGAGATCAGCTGGAATCCTTAAAACATTTAGGTGGGAAGAGACCTTTCAGATCATCAATTGTTAATCAGCACCTCCAGCTCCCCACTGCACCATGTCCCTCAGCACCACATCTCCAGGGCTTTCCAACCCCTCCAGGGATGGGGACTCCAGCAGCCTGGGCCAGGCCTAGACAACCCTTTTGGGGAAGAAATTGTTCCTCAGGTCCAACCTAAACCTTCCCTGGTGCAATTTGAAGCCATTTCCTCTTGTCCTGTCACTTGTTCCTTGTGAAGAGAACAACTCCACCCCCTCCAGCAGTAACAAACGTAACTGCACTTCAACTGTCAGATGCTTATCCTAAACACATCTGAGTGCTGGGAAGGGGCAAGAAAAGTCTCAAAGGCACCAGGTACCCCAAGCAAGCAAGGCAAGGCCAAAGTCTTTGCTCTCAGTGGAGCCATGAAGCTGCCTGGGAGCAGAGACTGGAGGAGGAGGAGCTGAGCTGAGCTCTCTCTGGTTTTTCACCCCCACTCAAGTCTATGAGACTTGACAGAGCAGCAGCAAAGGGTTTTTTTCCAGATGGTTTTGCTGCTGGGATCAGGGCATTGATGCTGTGCTCCCTGCTGTAAACCAAACCTTACCTTGCAGCAATGTGGGAATGAGCTTAACCTCCACATAGCATCCAAAACAAAAAACAGCAGGATGGAGAAGCATCCATGTGCTGGTGGCAACCAGAACACTTCACCTAAGAGCTGGCTCAGGCCAGGGATGGAGGATTGGTGTTTTTCTGCTCTGCCACAGCCTCCCCTGGGTGCCTGGGGACAAGCTGCTGGCTTTGAGCCTCTGCAATCACGAGGCCAAGCAAGTAAATATGGCAATATTGACTTTACCTTTGTGTCCACACCTTCTGGAAAAAAACACCCTTATTTGTCTCTCCAAAATCCAGGGAATCTCCTGGGAACAAGCAGCAGGTAAGACCCTGGTGCTTCCCTCAAGGCATCCCAGGGGTGAGCAGCAGCCAAAGGAGTTTGCCAGAGCATGGGAAGAAGGATTTTTGTCATTGTTTGCTTGGTTTTCCTGTGTGTTGTCAAGTTTAAAGGCTGCCACATGCCTCCTGTGACACACACCTCCCAGTGATTCACTGCCTGCCTGGAAATCCCATTGGATCAATCCTAGGATGATGTTCTGCCAGAGACATGGAAGTCATCCATACAGGGTGCTGGCAGCCTCAGGGGTCCAAATCCATGCATCCCCACTTCCCACTCCCCCTTTGGAAGCACACAGGAGGAGCAGAGGTCTCAGTGCTGTTCCTAGGAGGGGGTGGGAGAGAAGACGCAGCTTCTCTACCCTGAGGATTGCTGCCTGGAGACACAGAGCTCAAGGCAACAAGAAAAAAAGCTTACACAACACTTTTCCCTCGCAGAGACAAAGCCCAAAGTTGGAAGTGACCCTGGATGCCTTTGCAGCAGAGAGGAAAAGCAGAGCAGTCACCTCCTCCCACTCTCAGCTGCTTGCTTGCTTGCTCCTGGGTCAGGCTGTGCCCTTTGTCCCTGCCTACATGGGATGCCAACAGTGCAAAGTCACCCCTCAGGTGTCCCCAAATGCCATCAGGGCTGCAGGGCACAGAGACTGTCCCCTACCTTCTGCTGGGGGCTAAAAGCAAGGTTTGGCACCTTTCAATGGAGCCCTGCCAGGCTCTTGTTTGCTTCCAGCACAAACAGGGACCTTGCCCCACTGCATACAGGCTCTTGTTTTCTAGCAGGCTGCTGACAGAAGGGTCAAACCAGCCAAGTTGGCTAATTCAAGGTGAAAAATCAACCAAAACACCACTTCTTAGGGCACTAATGAACCTAGCTGGCTCAGCCCAGTGCACCCCTCAAGCTGCCACCCACACTATGAGCTCCAGCCTGATATCAGACCCACAAAACACCAGCCTTGAGCAAACCTCCTTTCTCCCCTCATCATGAAAGGCACTCACTCTGCACCCAAATCCCTCCCCCAGCACCAATCCAGCCCCAGGAATTCACTCCTACCCCCACAAAGCACTGGAGCAGGGCAGGCCAGCAATGTGCTTGGGGAGCAAAAGGAGTTCAGTGCCAGCAGGGACAGGTTGTGCAGCCAAGTGAGGTGGAGAAGAGGTGGGGGAAGCATCTGCAGCATCACCACAGCCCAGCTGGAGCTTCCTGACATGCAAACCAGTGAGCTATGCTGGAACAAACCATCCCATCCTGAGTTACCAGACCATGCTGCTGTGGCTCAGAGGCTGGGCAGTGCCCCAGTTCTCCAGCTGCCACCCACACTATGAGCTCCAGCCTGATATCAGACCCACAAAACACCAGCCTTGAGCAAACCTCCTTTCTCCCCTCCTTACCAGACCCTGCTGCTGTGTCTCAGACACTGGGCAGTGTCCTGATCCCAGCCCTCTGGACACCCACAACATCACTCTACCCTCCCACCCTGGCTGAAGAAGCACTCACAGGGTTTGAAGAGCCTGCTCAAGTTTATTAGTTGCCATTGTAGGAACACAAGGGAAAGAAAAGGAGTCACCAAGTCTGCGTGGGAAGGACATAGTTGCAGAGAGAAAGAGTCTAAAGGCTGGTGTAGGAATCATCCTGGGGAGGGTTTGCTGTGCTTTTTTAGGGCAGAGCAGCCAGGCTAAGCTACTAGGAAGGGAAAGGGGAAGGGGCTGTGCCCGCCAGGGTGGGGAGCAGACCCCCACCCACCCAGCCACTCATGGGGAGGGCCCTGAGCTGGGCTCGCTGGCGTGACGCCTGCGTCCTGCTCCTGGGGCTGCCACCAGGCCACATGCCACTGGTCCTGTCCTCACCTGCAGGGCTCCCAAGCTGCAAAAGACAGAGCAATAGAGAGAGAAAAAAAAAAGTCAGCCCAGCAGTGGTTGTTCTGCATTTCTTGGGGTAGCACAAAAAGCATCAGGTGGTCCTGAGCAGGAAGAGGTCAGGATGCACCTCAGGGGATGCAGCAGGGAAGTGCCCTCACACTTCCATCCACCCCAAGGTCAGCTTGTCCCAGGGAAGCACTCACCTCTCTGGGGACTCTGACACAGTTGTCATGGCTGGGTGAGTTGTCTTCCCAAAGAAGAAGCTGGCCCACCAGTGACCTGGGTCAGACTTGGGCAGACCTGGGGTGGGGAACAGCATGTGGCAAGGAAAAGACCAGCTCAGGGCCAGCCAGGCAGCCCTGCTACCACCCCACTGGTCACCTCCAGGAAGGTCTGAAGGGGGGGTGGGGGGCCCAGGAGCAGAGCCCTCCTGCAGTCCCCAAGACAGGCAGCAATTCCTTACCTGGGGGGTGGGGGATAACCTCCCCAGAGTACTCAGAGCTGCTGCAGGAGCTGTTGCTGGATGTGGAGCTCAGGCGCCCTGGGGAGAGATCATGGCCATCAGAGCCATCACTAAGCCTTGGCTGTGCCATGAAAAGCAAAGCAGAACCTTGGTGGGGCCAGCCCTGGGATGACATGGCTCCATCCCATCACTACCTCACTCCAGTGCTTGCTGCCCACCTCTACCACCAGCTCAAGAACAACCACTGGGAAGGGAACAGTGGTGAGATCACAAGATAGTAAAGCTCAGGGAGAAGAAAAGCAGCTCAACACCTCTCTAGAAAAACATTTGCAACCCCAAGGATATCATTTAATGACTTTGCATCTGTAGGCAACACCTGGGAGGCCTTTGCAAATGCCTTGAGGTCAAGAGGATACAGATTTCTGCCTATAATCCATCCAGCTTTAGTCCAGCAGGACTACAAGCCTGTTACTAGTTCCAACGCAAGGGGAATCCTTTCATTCCCTCTGGTTTAGGTAATCCATTACACCAAAAAGGCTGCTCTTGGCCAGACTGGTTTTGCAGCTCATTTTCACAGCAAGGGTACAAGATATCATAGAATGGTTTGGGTTGGAAGAAACCTTAAAGATCACCTAGTTCCAATCCCCCTGCCATGGGCAGGGATGCCATCCACTAGACCAGGTTGCCCAGGGCCCATCCAACCTGGCCTTGAACACTGCCAGGGATGGAATATCCACATCTTCTCTGGGTAAACTGTTCCAGTGCCTCCCAACCCTCTGAGGAAAGAATTTCTTCCTAACATCTAATTTAAATCTCCTCTCTTTCAGTTTAAAACCATCACTCCTTGTCTCCTCACTATCTGCAAGTCCGTCTCCCTCTTTTTTCTAAGCTCCCTTGAAGTACTGGAAGACCTCCTCTCCAGGATGAACAACCCCAACTCTCTCAGCCTGTCCTCACAGAGGAGGTACTGCAGCCCCTGATCATCTTTGTGATCTGCTCTAAAAGGTCATGTATTTGAAGCTGTCACCTCTCCTCACCTCCAACCTTAACAACAAGCTTCCAAGACCCCTCTCCAGCTGGTCCAACTGGGCAGGAGCTGTGGTGACCCAAAGAAGGCTTCTAAGCAGCAGGAGGGAGAGCTGCTGCCTGCCTCCCTTCCTCAGCAAGGAGCCTGGCAGCTCTTGCAGGGCTTCAGCTGAAAGCATATCCCTGAGCTCAGCTCAGCTTCACCTTTGCTGGAGCCACATCCTCCCCTGAGCCTAGCAGAGCACCCTGCCTGCTCATCCACCCCTCTGAGCCCACCCCAGCCCCCAGCTCCCCCCTTACTTCGGTGGTAGTTGTGGGTGGCCATGAGCGAGCCGCTTGATGGGATCGATGCCATGGTTCTTGATCTTTGGGTCTTGTGCAGATCTAGAAACCTGGGAGCAAAAGGACACTCAACACCTCCAGAGAGGCTGCAGTATAAGCCCTACAGCTCCCACCCACCTCTGTGCCCACACAGGAGAAAGCTGACAGAGAGTTCTAATGGCACCAAGAGCTCTGACCTGCATCTGTGCACTGGTGGGGGGCACAAAGAGGCTAGGGCTCGTGGGGCTGTGCATGGTGTAAATCTGCAACTGCAGAGCTCACAGCTTATGTGCAAAGGCAAAATAATTCCCTTGGAAAAGTGCTGCTTGCACAGGCTTGCAAACAAGCCTGCACCCACCAGCGGTGTTTTGCTCTCCTTGTTCCACTCCTTGGATCAACAGTTGGGGCTTATGAAATCCCAGGCAGAGATTGCGTAAGAAACAAAGGAGAGTTTAGCTCGGGGCACATTCCAAGGCTTTTCCTGCCAGGGGTCCAAGCCCCAGCTTGTTTCCAGCATCACCTCTGCCACCCTCGAGGCAGGGGCAAACCTGCCAGCTCTGTACACCATTTCCCTCCTCCTGACACAGCTGAAGAAAATCGCTCTCCCTGGCCCACACCATGCCCAGTTCTGAGCTGGGCAAATATTTTGCTGCCCCCTGCTCCGATAAATGCTGTCTCTTCCCACCCCGGCATGGCCTGACCCCTTCTTCTTCAAGCTAACTCCATAAAAGGCTCGAACAGCCCCGAAGTGTCACTTGCCACCACAAGCCACACGCACCCCGGAAGACACCGAGCCCCACCGGAACGCGGAGGAACACAGCAAAAGCACCGATCGGGGCTGTGCGTGGGCTTGCAAGGGGAGAGTATTCAGCACCCCAAAACTATCACCACCACTCTCCCCCCCCCCCC
>VWZO01003075.1:138075-152419 GCA_013396975.1 Bucco capensis
GGTTGCTGGTGGTGCTTTCACACCAGGTGACACTTGGCTTTTTGTGTGCAGGGCTATAGTTGCTGGTGATGATAAGGTGCTGCTTCCCACCCAGTTCCCTCCAGGAGAGACAAAGGTCTGCCCTGTGCCTCAGTTTCCCCATCCAGCAGTGAAGGGCTAGGCTGAGGATGGGTGGAAGGCTGGAGGATATGCTGAGGATTACCCATGAGGAATGCACTGCTCCTTGATGTATCTCTGCTATTTGCAGCACATTCCATGAGCCTGCTCTAGGTGACCCTGCTGGAGCAGGGGACATTGGGCTAGATCATCCCTAGAAGTCCTTTCCCAACCCTGTTGTGATTCTGTGACCTCCTCCCTTTTCCCCTGCCTAGAGAAGGCTCTGCTGTGCATGCTGCAAAGGGTTAACCTCCCAGCTCTTGCTCACCAAGCCCAACACCAGGAGGATGTTTAGGAGTAGAGATTTGCTTCTGGATTTTTCCACCCTCCCCCTCCCTTCCTGCCCTTCCTGCAGGTGCAAGAGCTCAGAGCTGCCCAGTGGGGATGGGACATCACCCTTTTGACCAAGCATCCTCTCCAAGGAGGGGGGAAGGTTTGCCCCTGGCTTTAGGATTTCACCCTTAATCCTTCAGAGCAAGCTGCAAAGTCATCACAGAGCTCAGCTCTTACGTAAAGCAGCCAGCACCATTAATCCTTGCTGCTGGCCCTGGCCATGAGGCTGGAGGGAGGGAATCAAGGAGCACACCAGCTCCTCAAGGCATGGGATGAGCAGGACAGGTTCAGATATGATGCTCTGTTAGCATTCTGGGTGAGAAACATCATAGGAGCATTCACTTCAGGCAGCACTTGCCTCTGGATTAGGGGTTTCTAGTTGACCAGGATGAATTCTGTGCCTTGATACTCCAGAAGCAGCTGTGGTTGAAGAGAACACTGGGATGGAGGGATGGATGGAGGGAATGGATGGATGGATGGATGGATGGATGGGAGCAGTGCATTGCAGCTCTGTCTCTGCACAGCAGTAGGAGCCCACAAAATCATTCCCAAATGACCTAAATCCTGTTTTCCATCTTAAACCCCCCCCTTCCATCTGAGGCCAAGAGCTGATGCTTGATGCCTGTTAACCCTTTACTTTGCTCAGGCTCTACAAGTGTGTTCAGCAAGGGCTGGTCTTGTCCAGCTCCATCTCCAGGTTGGCAAGGTCCCAGCTCCAACTGGGAGCACCAGCTCCATGCTGGTGCTAGGGAGAAGTCTCCCTCTCCTTGAAGGGATGATGTCAAAGGTCAGTGACCCAAAGGAGAAGGTGGTTCAGAAGGGCCACTGTGGTTTTCCCAAGGAATGTGCTTTATCACAGAGTAGAGAGATGAACTGAAGCTCATCTCCCCCAGCATCATTTTAGGCATGCCAACCTTGGCTGAGATTGTGGCCATTTGGCAACAGCAGTTGGTCTGGCTGCAGCTCACAGGAGCTTTTCATGTGAATTCACACACTCTGGAGCAAAAAAAAAAGAAATCAATCACATTTCTATTCTCTTCCTAGCAACCATCTCACATTTCGTTTGCTTTTAACCCATTGCTTTCCTAGAAGCCTCTCAGTCATGGTCACACTTGTGCAGCAAGGCCCTTTCCCACAAAGCAGTTGTCTACCAGGCTTGATTAACAGATTCAAATGCAACAAGAAGAAGGTTTCCACCACTGCTGTGTAGTTCTGTAGCTGTAGGATTTCCCAGCAGCAGTGCAAGACCTTGGTGTTTCATGAAGAAGACTTCACTGGGTCACTGGCTCATCCAAGCCCACTCACCACTTCATTTCCCAGCTCTTCTTCCATCCTTTTGAGGAACACATTGAGAACAATATAGAATCCTAGACTCCTAGACTGGTTTGGGTTGGAAGGGACCTCTGGAGCTCATCTAGTCCAACCCCCCTGCAGTGGCCAGGGACATCCCCAACTAGAGCAGCTTGCCCAGAGCCCTGGCAAGCCTCACCTGCAATGCCTCCAGGGATGGCAACTCAACCACCTCCCTGGGCAACCTGGGCCAGTGTTCCACCACCCTCGTGGGGAGCAACTTCTTCCTAATAGCAAGTCTAAATCTACTCTTGTCCAATTTCAAACCATTGCCCCTTGTCCTTTCCCTGCAGGCCTTTGCAAACAGGCCCTCTGCAGCCTGCTTGGAAGTTCCCTTTAGGTCCTGGAAAGTCACTAGTAGGTTCCCCTGAAGTCTTCTCTTCCCTGTATTTAGTACTAAATAGATCATGGCTACCATGGAATTTAGGGAATTTGGCCTTCAATATGAGCTTGGGATGTTCCCTGGATGGTGGCACCAGGGCTATGAGGCTTGGGTTTCTCACTAGCTCTTGCCTTTGTGTTGGCCAGATGGGGAAGGGATCCTTCAAATATGCCTGGGTGCTGGACAAGCTGAAGGCTGAGCGTGAGCGTGGCATCACCATTGACATCTCCCTCTGGAAGTTTGAGACCACCAAGTACTACATCACCATCATTGATGCACCTGGTCACAGGGACTTCATCAAGAACATGATCACTGGCACCTCCCAGGTGAGAAATGCTGGCCAAGAAGTGTGGGAAAAGCTGCCAAACGTGGGAGGTTGAGGCTTGCTCACAAGCCCAGGGTGATGGAGATGCTGTTGGAGTCCTTTTGGATGTGGGGTGGTTGAGACAGCAGGCAGCAAGTGATGGTGAGCAGGGTCCAAAGAGGTTAGGTAGTACAAGGGGACTTAGCATGCCATGGTCCTGAATCTCCCTGGTTGTCTTGGAGAAAGAAACTCCTTGGGCTTGGAGAGATGGTTTCTCCCCCTCATTTCCTCTAGTTGGAGGAGGTGGAGTCTCTCTAGGATGCTGTGAGCTACAGGCCTTTGTGTGAAGATATCTCCACATTATTTTAGCCTGAGCCAGCTGAGGTAATGAAGAAATTTCCAATAGGTTTTCTTGGCTAAAGAAGACTCCATGTGTCTTTTCTCCTTCCTTTTTGCTTGAAACAGCTGTCTTTGTCCTCAAAACTACATCACATTTCCAACTCCAGGGTGGGGTAGTTTTTCCTCATCTCACTGCAGGATATTCCTGCATCTCCCTGGGGTTGATGGGTGCTGGATGAGCCTCACCTCATGCCCAGTGAGATTCCCAGCATGATGCCAGGTGGGCTGAGCATGGCTTTCTGTCAAACCCAGGCAGTTTCTGCTGCTTCTGGGGGCACAAGTCAACAAGGGAGCACAGTTTGCATGGCTGCATTCTCATCCATCACTCAAGGAGATTAGTTGCAAGGCTTCAGTTGGGTTTGAGATAAGGCTGGGCATCCTTGGATGATCAAGTTGAAGTCCTGGTTAGAGCCAGGAGGCACTCACCTTGTTTTCCAACCCACTTTCCATGGCAAGCATAAATAACACAGTTAGGTCCATCAGCAGGATGATGGGAAGCAGTTGGCTAGGAGTCTATCCAAACCATGAGTGCTGTTCACCTGGGACTTACTCCAAAGATATCCCCAAGGACAGAAGGAATCCCTGAGCTCTCTCTCCTCCCAGGCTGACTGCGCTGTGCTCATCGTCGCTGCCGGGGTGGGTGAATTTGAAGCTGGCATCTCCAAGAATGGGCAGACACGGGAGCATGCCCTGCTGGCTTACACCCTGGGGGTGAAGCAGCTGATTGTGGGCATCAACAAGATGGATTCCACAGAGCCCCCCTACAGCGAGAAGCGCTACGATGAGATCGTCAAGGAGGTCAGCGCCTACATCAAGAAGATTGGCTACAACCCAGCCACCGTTCCCTTCGTGCCCATCTCGGGCTGGCATGGAGACAACATGCTGGAGCCTTCTCCTAATGTAAGTCTATGTTGCCTTAGATGTTTCCTCACCTCAGCTATCCTCATCCAGGTGGAAGGTGACCTTGTGCTCTCAAAACCATGAGCAGGTTTCATGGTTGTGTGTTAGCGACTCAGGTGTTGAGTGCTTTGATGTGTTTTAGAGAATCAGAGAACAGTTCCAGCTGGAAGAGNTTTGTGTTTCATGGTTGGACATGATGATCTTAGAGGTCTCTTCCAACCTTAATGATTGTAGGATTCTGTCAGCTAGCCGTGAACATCTTCAGGAGATGAAGTGTTAGGCTTTGCTTCCAAGGTTTGATGTTGTTAGACACATGGTGATGTTAGAGTCATCTCCAGCAGTTGTCACTCCCAGCCCTGAGCATCACGTGTGTTTCTAGGGCTTTGTTTTGTGAGGGAAACAAAATGATCTGGTGACAGGTTTGGAATGACTCCCAGTGTGCAGCTGAGCTCCCTGCTGGTGGGGATCAGGTGCCTTTTCCCATCAGTGCTGCTGGCTGCACCTCTGGGGCCAGTGTTTAGATCTCACTTATGAAAGTGACTTTATTCTTGAGGAGGTACCAGGTTTCCCATGCCCAAAACCATGAACTCCTAGAACATTCATTTGGGGCTACTCCTTGTCTGGTTGATTTTTTACAATGGCTCCTCCCTCTCTGCCCATCAGTGATGGGGATAGTGGGGACACAAAGGCAGGGTGCTCTGGGTGGGATCTTGCCATGATTTCATGGCAGGAGGGGAGTAAGAATCATAGAATGGTTTTGCTTGGAAAAGACCTTTAAGATCATCCAGTCCAACTGTTCCCCAGCACTGCCAGGTCACCACTGAACCATCTCCCTCAGCACCACATCTTCAGGGCTTTCCAACCCCTACAGGGACGGTGAATCCAGCACTGCCCTGGGAAGCCTGGGCCAGGCCTGGACAACCTTTTTGGGGAAGGAATTGTTCTTAATTTCCAAGCTAAACCTCCCCTGGTACAACTTGAGGCTGTTTCCTCTTGTCCTGTTGCTTCTTCCTTGGAGAAGAGACCATCCCCCAGCTCACTCCAACCTCCTTCCAGAGAGCTGCAGAGAGTGAGAAGGTCTCCCCTGAGTGGCCTTTTCTCCAGACTAACCAAGCCCAGTTCCCTCAGCTGCTCCTCATAAAACTGGAAGAAGAGGATGAAACACAACTCCTAGCCTTGCTCAGGAGAGGCAGCTCTTGGGGCTGGCTGAGGACGAAGGAATTTTAGGGGTGCTGGAGAGCAGAGCTGGGATAAAGGTCAACTGTGGCCATGCCAAGCTCAGCTGGGTAGTTCCTGGGACCTTCAAATCAGACAGGCTCCAAATGTCAGCAGCTGCTGGGCTGGGAAGATGATCCTAGACAATTCTCCTATTAATAGGCTGTGGAGCAGGATGGGGCTTGCTGGCTCCTTTCCTCTGGTTGGGTCTCAGAGCATGTTCTCAATGTGATGTGGTGCCCAAGAGAAAGCAAGGGTTGAAATAACTCACCCCTCTGCTATGAGGAGGCAGCTGGCTCCAGGGTGGCTTCCCAGGAGCAGCCTGAGCTGGGCAGTAGCCTGGCCAGAGGTCTGGATCAGCTTTGCTGGAGAGGCTACAGGGTCTTCCCTGTGCTGTGGTCTTCAGGAGGTCTCCAACCTGTCTTTTTCTAGGACACTAGCTTGGGTCAAGCTTCTCCTCCCCATATTCCACCACATCTACAAAAGGCTGAGCAAGAAGCTGGTGTAGATCTCACTCCTCTCCTTCCTTGCTCCCAAAAAGCTCTGCTTTTCTTCACTCACAGCTTCTGGCAGGGTTTTCCTGAAGCACAAGGCAGTCAAATGATTTGTCTGTCTGTCAGGAGACTTATCAGAAGGTGGAGATTAGAGCCATGACATCCCTGCAGCTCCTGTCACCTCCTGCTGAGGTGCTCTGGCAGCTGAGGCTGGAGGCAGCTCTGTGTGGGAGACTCCAGCCCACATCCCTGCTGCACAGCAGCCCAAAGCAAACAAGGGATGGTTGGGCTCCTCTTCCATCCAACTCTGACCTGGGAATGCTTTTTGGCAAAGATGAAGCCAGCTTTCTGTGGCTGCAGGAACAGGGCTGAGCTACCTGGTGTGGTCTGGCAGATTGTCACCCCCATGGGATGCTGCAACCCAAACACAAGCTGCTGTAGGTCACCCTGCTGGAGCAGAGGGGTTGGACTAGAGGATCTCCAGAGGTCCTTTCCAACCCCTACCATGCTGGGATTTGGGGATTGTGTCTGGCTGTAGGGCTTAGTCAGATCCTGTTTCTGCCATAGATGTGGTGGAGGAGGAACTGCTGGTCAGGGAGCAGATCTGGCTGGCCCTGGCAGGCAGCAGAAAGCAAGGATGAAGATGCTTCTCACCCCTAGAAGGTGTCAAAGTGCATCCTGACCTGATTCTTGGAATGCCAGAAGCTTCCTGGATCTGACAGGATCCAGGCTCTGACAGCTAGGTGTCACAGAGCAGGGGCTGCCATCTCTCCCTGTCCCCAAGCCATGCAGGGACAGAGGGACAGGAGCAGCAGGCACTTGGTGACCATCAGCCTTGAGAGCAGAGCCTGTGGGTCGGTGGCTGCCAGAGCAGCTGCTCCCATGGGTGTCTGCCTGGCATTTTGGGCCCTGTGACAGCAGGTTGGAGGGAAGCTCTGAGTCATCCTGTGCATCACATGCAGCTTTGTCACTGCTGGCTGGATTGAGCATGAAACTGGGGCTGGCTGCATGGCAAGAGCTGCAGTGTCCTGGGAAGGGTCCCTCTCTGCACAAGTGTCCCCAGGGTCACCATGGAGGACAAGCCATGTCAGATGTGACCCTCCAAAGGAGGCTGATCTGGATGCATTCCATGCTGCCTCAATTCCCTAGCTTGGACCTAGCTCTTTCCCCAGAGTGGTGTGGATTGCAGGGTAGGAAACCATCCTTGGCTTAGCTGTGTCCTTCAAGGATGACTGTGAAACCAGGGCCACTTTGGGGGGTCCTCTAACACCCCCAGCCCCACTCCTATTGCACTGTGCCACTGCTGTTGGTGCCCAAGGGAATAAACCAGATCCATAAGGTGTGTGATGGAGCTGGGGCACAGGTGAGTGACACCTGAGTGGGAAAAGAGTGTCCAAACCTCTCTGAGCAGAGGAAGGGGAAAGAACCTTGCAGACTCTGATGTCTCTTTATTGTACCAGAATTGATTCAGAGCCAGGGCTGAATGTTTCTTGCTGGCAAGCCCCAGGTGTTGCTACAGCTTCCAGATGGGCAGCATCATCCCAAGAAGGCACCGTGGTTCCCTGCATCAAACCACAGCCTCTGCTCAACACATTCCCCTACTTCCTTGCCCCTTTTCTGGCTAATTTTAGCTCCAAGGCTCCAATTTAGAGCAGGAGCTGAGAGCATCTGTGAAAAACCATCCTGCCCCTCAGCAGCTTGAGTGTAAGCTTCCAGCTTCCTCCCAAACCAGGCTTTATAATCCAAACCTGGAGGGGTGGTGGCAAGAGTGAGCATGGAGGAAGGTCTATCTGGGGCTCAACTTGAGGAATCTTGGTTCCCAGGACTAAAGGTTGAATACTGGGACTTGGCTGGAGACCTTGTGTTCCCTATGCTGGAGAGCAGTTTCCAAGCAGCTGGCATAGTGTCCATGGGACAGGAGCTGTGAGCTTGCTGCTTTCAACCACTTCCATCCTTTTTTTCTCCTCTTAATGGATGTTTTGAGTGTTTCTAGAGGAGAGGGAGGGAGATTGATCCAAAGGGATCCAAGCCTGCAGAGAAGATGAGATGGAAAGATTTCCCCAACCCCCAGGTATAGGCAGACCATGAAGTTTGTCCTGGTGGAACATTTCTCTCTGGGTGCTGAGGACAGGCCCACTCAGTGCATGTTGTTGCTGCTGCTCTCTTTGCCAGATGCCTTGGTTCAAAGGCTGGAAGGTGGAACGCAAGGAAGGCAATGCCAGTGGAGTTTCCCTCCTGGAAGCCCTGGACACCATCCTACCCCCAACCCGCCCCACAGACAAACCTCTGCGCCTGCCTCTCCAGGATGTCTACAAGATTGGAGGTGAGCTTGCCCTCTTTGTTCCCTGGCAATTAGGGAATGACATTTCCAGCTGCTGGCAAACTGGAGGGATCAGCCTCTTTGGATTTGGGTTGGGGAGAAGAGTGGTCATCATGGCTAGGCTTCACGAACCAAGATCCGGGAAGAGAAGAGTGGGAGCTCTAGGGCAAACACTCCATTAGAGCAAAGAGGAGCAGCAGCTTTGTTTGCTCTCCCCAGGGCTGCCAAAATGTGGATGTCCCTAAGGTGATGACTGGCAAGGCAAGTTGGAGGCAGCAAAAGCTGTGCTAGGATGCAGATGGAAGGACAAGAAAAATAGGGAGGGCCACTCAGTCTGCTGTGGCTTACCCAGGGTCTACCCATGCTTCCCAAATGCTGGTGTCCATCACTGGCACCTCGTGCTGCCAAGCAGGCTCACAGTGCCAGCCATGTAGGGAGGTTAGCAGCCAATGTGTCTCCCTTTCCCTCTGGAGTGGTGATGGGGACAATTTGCTGAGCTATAAATACCTTGTGAGCTCTCTCTGAGCTGCTGGCAGCCCTGCTGACTCACCAGGCCACTGGATCAGGTGGGCACAGCCTTTTCCAGCCCTTTTCCACCCTTTTCCAAGGACACATGCACTGCAGAAAGCAGGCAGGACTTGAACACAAGGGTTTTTAACTTGGCCTCTTGTTTGCAGTAGAGGTAATAGGTGCTGAGAAGGTCTGTGTCCTCCACTAGCTCAGCTAGAGATGGTTTTACTGGGAGGCAGGTCCTTAGAAAGCAGAGAGACCATGGGAAGAGGGGAGGTGGAGGCAGAAGGGGGAAGGTGGAGGAGTAGGTGGGTCTAGCCAACATCCCTAACCACTTGTCAATGTTGTTTCTCTTAATGATTCTTCATCTGACTCCAAGGATGAGTTTTCTCAAAGCCTCCTGATGACTTAGGGTGTGATATGTCCCCTTCATTTAATCAGCCACCCTCATTCCCTGGCATAGCTGAGCTTTGTCCCATGTTGATGGTGTGGCCATCATGGCTATAGAGCATGTTGTTGCCCAGTCCTCCATGCAGGAGATGCCAGAGCTGCTACAAAGGAAGAGCTTTCAGGCCATGTGGATTGCTCAAAGCCTTCTGATTATGATGCTACACCTTCCTGACAAAACTTTGGGTAGAAAGAATGGACTCTTGGTGCTGTTCAAGACCCCAATGTTGATCTTGCAGCTACAAACAAGAAGCATACATGGTCTTTGGTGAAGCCCAGTGGAGATCTCTTGCTTTTGCTAGAGCCAGGGCTGTACCAAGCAGGTGAGCTTTGGCTCTGCTCTCTCCTTATCTCCACAGGGATTGGCACAGTGCCCGTGGGTCGGGTGGAGACAGGCATCCTGCGGCCTGGCATGGTGGTCACCTTTGCCCCTGTGAACATCACCACTGAGGTGAAGTCTGTGGAGATGCACCACGAGGCCCTGAGCGAGGCCTTGCCTGGGGACAACGTTGGCTTCAACGTGAAGAACGTGTCGGTCAAGGACATCCGGCGCGGTAACGTCTGCGGGGACAGCAAGTCAGACCCCCCCCAGGAGGCAGCACAGTTCACATCGCAGGTCAGCACAGCTGCTGGGGACACCAGGTATGCTTTGTCACCTTCCTTCCTGTCTCAAGCTTGCCCTGACACTGTTTGGTCCTTCAGGTGATCATCCTGAACCACCCTGGCCAGATCAGCGCTGGCTATTCTCCTGTCATCGACTGTCACACCGCGCACATCGCCTGCAAGTTCGCTGAGCTCAAGGAGAAGATCGACCGGCGCTCGGGCAAGAAGCTGGAGGATAATCCTAAGTCCCTCAAATCTGGTGATGCAGCCATTGTGGAGATGATTCCTGGCAAGCCCATGTGTGTGGAGAGCTTTTCCCAGTACCCACCCCTTGGTAAGGGAATGGATGTCTGGTGGTTTCCTGCAGAGGAAGGTGAAGGTTCTGTGGGGGTGGAGTTTGCACCAGATGTGCTTGAGCTTCTCCTGGTGCTCTCCACCTGTTAGAGTGGGAAAGGAGCTGAGGATGCCTAACTGAGGCATGAACTCTTAGGGTTAGGTGGGGTGGGATGAGCTCTCTGCTGAGCTGGGTTTCCAAAGGCAGGGCTGAGTTTTCCCTCTGGGAGCAACAGGACCTTTCCTTCAAGGTGACTTTACCTTCATAGTTTCTGAATGCAGAAACATCTTTTAGCTTCTCCTTCTCTGCCCTAAAACACACCTGGTCAGGAGAAGGAAGAGGGAACTTTGCAGAGCAGAAGTCATCTTTTAATGCAGGGAAGTACTTTCGGGAGAAGGAAGAGAGAAGTTTGCTCAACAGAAGTCAACTTTTAATGCAGGGAAATGCTCTCCTTGGATGATCTTGCCCATCTGGGAGCTTTAGGAACACCAGGAGCTTGCAGGGAGCAGATGTGATTTAAGTTTAATGAATAATCATTTCAATAGAGAGGAGCATCAGGGCTAGCTTGGTGGTGAGAGCAAGGGTTGATGGCTCAGGGCTTGCTCCTGCAGGAACCTTGCTCCAAGGACATGGGTAACACAAGTGATGGCTGTCACCTATCCAGAACATAGCTCAACCTTAGGAAAGGCAAGGAGACCACCTTCAGCAGTGTGCCCAGGTGGCCAAGAAGGCTTGTATCAAAAATAGTGTGACCAGTAGGAGCAGAGAAGTGATCATCCTCCTGTACTCAGCACTGGGGAGGCCACACATAGAATACTGTGTTCAGGTTTGGGTCTCTCACTCCAAGAAGGACATTGAGGTGCTGGAGTGTGTCTAGAGAAGGGCAATGAAGGGTCTAGAGCACAAGTGTGGTGAGGAGCAGCTCAGGGAACTGGGATTGGTTAGCCTGGAGAAGAGGAGGTCCAGGGGAGACCTTATCTCTTCAACTCCCTGGAAGGTGGTTGGAGTGAGATAGGGGTAGATCTCTTCTCCAGGGTTAACAGTGAGAGGACAAGAGGAAACAGCCTCAAGTTGCACCAGGAGAGGTTAAGATTGGCTATCAGGAGGAATTTCCTCACAGAAAGGTTTGTTCAGCATCATCCTAGTCTGCCCAGGGAAGTGATGGACTCACCATCCCTGGAGGGGTTGAAGAAACATCTAGATGTGGTACTTTTAGTGGCGTGGTGGTGATAGCTAGATGGTTGCACTTGCTTATCTTGGAGATCTCGTGCAACCTTCCTGCTTCTCTGAGTCACTCACCTCCTCCTCCTCCTCCTCCTCCTCTCGCCCTCCCCTAGGCCGTTTTGCTGTCCGTGACATGCGGCAGACCGTGGCCGTGGGCGTCATCAAGAACGTGGAGAAGAAAAGTGGTGGGGCTGGCAAAGTCACCAAATCTGCCCAGAAGGCCCAAAAAGCTGGCAAATGAATCGTGGGCTCCCAAGGTATTGGGCAGAAACCATCCCTGACCCCAGGACGCTGCTGCCACCTTCTCCCCCGGGCGCATGTGTGCACATCAGCTTGTAAGAGTTTATATGTCAACGACTGGATGCTCACCATTAAGGTCCAGTGGAAATTCTTTAAAAGGAAAAGCATGTTCCAGCGTTTGTGAGGCTTCATGTTCATTTTACCAATAAAACTGGTACAACAGCCACAGTGGAGAACAATAAACCACCCCTCACCCCCCAAAAAAAAACCCCCACCCTGAACCAAACCAAAGTAACCCAACCGATAACAACCAAAATCAACCCAACCAAGCCAAGAGGTGTGGAGCAATGTGTGTGTCTCTCATTGAGAAGGGTTGGCTGGGTTGGGTTTTGGGGTGGTGGGCCCACTCAGAGGAGATGGTGGGGATGAGCAAAGGGAGGGTTGGGATGGAAATTTGGAGGAAAAAGGAGATTTGGACACTCATCTAGAGGGAGGGTGACAGCCAGCAGCCAGCACTTCCCCAGCTCATGTTGGGGTAGATCCCCTCAGCCTTTAAGGGCTGCTCTTAGAGCATGTTGAGGTTTGATATTCCCCTTGATCTCCTCAATCTTCTAATATCAATCATCAGGGCCTTTATCATCTTTTTTTTTCCCTGCAAAATAAGCTTCATTTAAGCCCCTGAAGTTAATGTTTCAAGAGAGAAAAACAGCATCCCCCATGGCTCCTGGAAGGGCTGCCAGCATCCTTTCTGTTCTCTACAATATCCCATCTTCTGGGAAGGACTGGTTTCAGGTTGTCTTCTCTCACACCTTGCTTTGCCTCACATGTGGTGGATCCTCCCAAGCCTTTCCCAAACTACATCACACATTCCTCATAACTCCCTGAAAGGAGGTTGGAGCCAAATGAGGGTTGGTCTCTTCTCCCAAGGAAGAAGCAATAGGACAAAAGGAAACAGCCTCAAGTTGTGCCAGGGGAGGTTTAGGTTGGACATGAAGAACAATTTCTTTCCCAAAAGGGTTATCAAAGCCTGGCCCAGACTGCCCAGGGCAGTGGTGGATTTATCATCCCTGGAGGGGTTGGAAAGCCCTGGAGATGTGGTGCTGAGGGATATGGGTTAGTGGTGACCTGGCAGTGCTGGGGAATGCTTGGACTCCATGATCTGAAAGATCTCTTCCAAGCAAAACAATTCTGTCTCCATGACAGGAATATTTCTCCCCAGCTGAAACCATGTGCTGGAGCTCAGACATGACTCAGGACTCCCAAGCCAGCCCAAAGCTCCTATTCTTCACCCAGGATGGTGTCTTGGCTTGCATTGCAAATCTGCACCCTGGGACAAGGTCTGTGCCTCTCTCCCCATCCAAAGGTTGTGGTTGCCAAGTGGTTAGGACTAAGCAAAATGCAACATCCAGGAGCTTTGAGGGGGAAAGAGTGGATGTGGGAAGGAGCAGGAGGTGGTACCCTGGGGCAGAAAGGTGGAAGGAGGAGGTGTGAGGCTGCTGCTCCCATCGCAGTGCTCTGGGGACATCTCCTCCTCCAAGGTAGGGTTAGCAGCATCCTGAGGTTGTCTGTGTTCATGCCTCAGCTTTTAGGAGCAACCAGAGAGCTGGGAGTGGATGGCATGCTCTGGCTCTGTGAAGGATGGCCTCATGCAAGGTCCTTCCCAGGAGAGCTCCAGAGGAACAAGCATCCTTGCTGGTTGGGTTGCACCAGCCCTTAATGATCCTCATGAACCTGTGATGTTCTGCAGCTCTAAGGAGCCCCAGGCAGAGCCTCAAGGAGCTCGTGCAGAGCTGAATCAAGGTCCTTGGCATGCCACAAATGGGAAGGGGACATGGGGATCCATCCAGGCACAGCATGACTGCAGGAAGGGGCTGGTTTCCCACTTGATACTTCATCTTGGTGCATTTCCCAGCTCCTGAGGCATGTTGTCCTTGAGGCAGCACAGCAGACTTCTGCCCTTTCCTGGGTATTTCCAAGCAGGACAGGAGAAGATCATCCTCTGCATCCTTCATCCTTAACACCAGCAGCAACATCAATTCCTGAGGGAAACATCCCTCTCATGCTGTTCAAGAACCTGCAGCTCTCTAATCCCTGCTGGAAGCCAGGCCCTGGCACAGCAGGAGTGGGGACAACTTTGGGGTCAGATGAGGGGCAGAGAAGAGCAGGTGGAAAGCCAGCAGCTGGGGTTTTGTACCTATTAGAGAAGCAAAACCAAGTTGGATCAAACCACAGCAGCTCAGTTTCCATAGCAATGTGCCAGGGGAGCTGGGGAAGATGCTCTGGGAGGGATGCAGACAGGGAAAAACATCAATCCCAGAGGATTTCACTCCAACTTGCTCATGGCTCACAACAGGTCTAAGCTTCCAGCCTGATTGCCAATGCTGTTGGCATCCAGGTGATGTGCAGCATTAGAGAGACAGGGCCTGAAGGGACATGTCTGCAGCAGCAGCATCATCTCCTCTTTGGGAAGGTTTGGCTCTGTAGAGAACCAGAATAAACAGAAATAGAATCACAGAATGTTAGGGGTTGGAAGGGACCTAGAAAGATCATCTAGTCCAACCCCCCTGCCAGAGCAGGATCACCTAATATCCTAATTTAATTTATCCTAATTAATCTAAACATCCTAATTTAGATCCACTGCAAAGCATGAGGTTGGAGAAAGGAAAACACAAGTCTGTTGAATTTTTGGAAGCTCAACTCAAACCCAAATGAAGCCAGGACCTGCCTCCCCTCAAACCTTGGCAAAAGGCACAGCACAAGGACTCCTCAGGAGGTAGAAGCTGCAAGACACGATTCTTTCTACGCTGTCTTTTCTCCTCCAGAGTGATCCTGTGTGCCTGCTCCAAACCATCAGCTGCATTCAAACTAGTGTGTGTGCAGAGCTGCTGAGTGGAGGCCAGAGGAGAGCAGTTCAGGGCAGCAATATGGCCAAGGCTGAGCTGTTGTTTCAGGGAGTCCTTGCATCTCCTCTTCGGGGCTCCTCTCTTGCCACAGCCAGGGGCAAGTTGCCCATAGAGCATGAGCTTAGGCAGGCAGGAGTTCTTCATCCTGGAGCCGTGAGCTGCCCAACGCAGCTGCGTTCTCAGCAGCATGACCTCAAGGCTTGGAATTGCTGCTTGTTCTAGGACAGATG
>VWZO01003075.1:153185-166087 GCA_013396975.1 Bucco capensis
CCTCCAGGATGCCAAAGGGATATCACCTCCAGGATGCCAAAAGGACATCACCTCCAGAATGCCAAAGGGACATCATCTCCCGGATGCCAAAGGGACATCATCTCCCGGATGCCAAAGGGACATCATCTCCAGGAGGCAAGAAGGACATCATCTCCAGGATGCCAAAAGGATATCACCTCCAGAATGCCAAACAGACATCATCTCCAGGATGCCAAAGGGTCATCACCTCCAGGATGCCAAAGGGACATCATCTCCAGGATGCCAAAGGGACATCATCTCCAGGATGCTAAAGGGATATCATCTCCAGGATGCCAAAGGGACATCATCTCCAGGATGCCAAAGGGACATTATCTCCCTGACTTCCCCTGCCTCCTTGGGGTTTTCTGATGGAAAAAGCAAGCCCTGACTCTTGGGCCCATGCTGCAAGGTGTGAGCAGACACTGCTGCCCATCCCCAGGCTGGTGCTGGCTGCTCTCCTAGAGAAGGAAGACTGAGGAACTTCTCCTTTCCCACCACCTCCAGCCCTCAGGCCTTGTGCCTGAGCTGTGCACTGAATAATTGAAGGGAATTCTCCTTAATCCACTGGAGCTGCTGGGCCAAGTCAGCAGGCACTTTGGGCTGCTCTAAAATATTCATAAGGCTTCTTGCAAGGCTGCAAGTGGAATCCATGCTGCAGATGCTGAGCTGGAGGAATTTGAGCCACCTGCTGCCCTTCTGCTCTTGGAGGTAAGTTCAATCCTCAAGCATCACCTCTGATCTGCCTGGTGACATCCCTGCAGGAGGCCAGGCCAGGCCAGGCCAGGCCAGGCAGCTTGTCCCCAGGCACTTTGTCACCATAGCACTGGGGAGGAAGCAGCTTGGACATGTGAGAAAGCCTCAAGGCAGCTCCTTTCTCATTGCTCCCTTCATGTGCCATCCATCTTCCAGGAGGTTTGGCTGAACCTTGCCCTCAAATGGGCACTGAGGTCCTGCCTGGCTCCTGTTGACTCAAAAGCCTTGATGACAGCTGGAGGATTGCAACAGCAGTTGAAAACACACAACAAACAGAGATCTCCTGACCTTCCTTTTCATTCTTGCTCCCTTGGAAGCTGCTGCTAGGGAGGCCAAGAGATATTCCAGACCTTTGAACAGCAACATCACCAAAGGACATGACCCAAGTGAGCTCTGCCATCACTTGCTGGGGACAGAGATGCTGAATCATCTATGGCAGAGCTGGCAATGACACAGATGCAGCATAAAGTCCATGACTACCTGACCTCAGCAAGTAGCTTCCCTCACTGACTGACACCTTTGCTGGGGCCTGTGTCCCAACAGCAGCCATTTAGCTTCTCCTTGGGCAGCTTCAGAGCACATTTCACTCTGCAGAGCTGTGCTGCTAGTGGGATATGGCCAGAATTCACCATTGCTCTGCTCCCCAGCCCATGCTGCTGAGCTCAGGCTCTTTCCTGGAGCACATCTGCATGATGCTGAGGAGCTAGGGATGAGTAGAGGAGGTTGGGACTCTCATGCCAGCCTGGCCCAGGAGAGCAGCAAGTAGGAGCTTTATTCTCTTGGGCATCCATCCTTGGGATTGGCTTTCTGTAGAGCAAAATGCTAGCACACAACCCTCAGGTCAAACCTCCTCAGGAAACTGATGATGGGCCAGAGGAGAAGAGAAAGGAAAAAAAAGGCTGCTCAGGGCAGAGAAGAACTTGGCACACTTGAGTGGGTCTCATCTCTCCATCCTGCTCCCACCACTCACCAAATGCCTCAGCCAGCCTTGGCCAAATCCTGCACCAGAAAGGTCCAAATTGAGGGAGGGAGGAAGCAAGCCAAGCCCTCCCCCAGCATTTTATAACATGGCAAGGGAGATTTTGACTCCTTTCCTTTAACCACCTCCCTCTGCATCCCCTGTGTGTTTGAGCTCCACACATTGGGATGGAGCCTGAGGTGCTCCTGGAGCTGGGCAAGCAGAAAGCAGCAGCTGTGGCCAGGGCAATGCACCATGCCCCATCCTCCTCTTGGCCTGTGCCTTCAAACCCTCTGCTGATATTGCTGATCTGAAGGAGAAACTAGAGCTGTAACACAGCCCAGGGCTGAGATCCTGGCCAGAACCTCCTCCCCCATCCTTTCCTCCTCCTTTCCTGCATCTCCTGCTCAGGTATCACAGCTCTGTAGAGATACTGCAGCATCCTCCAAGAAGTCATTTCAGCTCTGCTCACAACCACTCCTTCCATATATCAGGAAATTTAGGATGGCCTGGGTTTTTCCTTAGCCTAAATGAGTTCTAATCACCCTTTGCCTGGGCACTGTTTGCATGCCTTTTATCTGCTAAATGCTTATTGCAAACCTGGCCAGCTCAGGGAGTACTTAGGAGTTTAGCTTAGACATGAGGAACAATTCCTTCCCCAAAAGGATTGTCCAGGCCTGGCCCAGGGCAATGCTGGAGTCACCATCCCTGCAGGGATTGGAAAACCCTGGAGATGTGATGCTGAGGAACATGGGTTAGTGGGGACCTGGCAGTGTTAGGTTAACAATTGGACTCCATGATCTTGAAGGTCTTTTCCAACCTTAATAATGTTGTGATTCTGTGCCTTTTCCTCCAGCAGGAGCATGGAGATGAGGGAGGACATTCCCTGCCAGGCAGGAGGTGGTTGTGCTGAGTGGAGCTGCAGCAGCATCTCGGATGCTCGGAGCACTTCCCATTTGAGCTGCAGGTTCAATATGTACTTTGGTGCCACAGGACATCTCCAGCCACAAATCTCCACAGGGACTATGGCAAAGGTGTGATGGGGAGATGAGTGAGCCAGGGATGGGATGGCTGAGGCTGACCACATCTTGAGGTGGTGGAAGTGAAGTTCCTCTTGCAGGGTGGCCTGGGCAGCTGAGCTGGTTGCCAAACACAGGCTGGGTTGAAAAGCATCCTACCCCTGCTCTCTGCACAGCCAGAGATGCTGAATGAGAGGTTTTTGTGGGCACAGCCAGAGAGCATCCGGATGCCCAGAGGACAGGAACATCCTTTGGAGTGCTGGGAGCAAGGCAAAGCAGCAAGAACAAAACAGGAGCTGCATGAAAATCAGGCTGGAAAGGAGGAAATGTCATCCTGCAGCCTCTTGGCATGCTCCTGCCTGCCTGCCTTCTTCAATAGGTGCTTAGCAGAGGCCTCTCCAGCTCTCCCCACAGGAAAGCCAACAGAAACCCCTAAAATAAGCAGTTTCATAAAGAGCAGAACAAAAGGATCCAGTTTCCCTATGGATTTATGCTTTGGAAAGTCATGGGTAGCTTGTCTGATGTTCAATGCAGTTGTGATGTGCATCAAGGCACCAAGGTGCTTAGCAGAGGCTCACTGCCTCTCCAGCTCTCCCCACAGGAAAGCCAACAGAAACCCCTAAAATAAGCAGTTTCATAAAGAGCAGAACAAAAGGATCCAGTTTCCCTATGGATTTATGCTTTGGAAAGTCATGGGTAGCTTGTCTGATGTCCAACAGAGTAGTGATGTGCATCCCCAACTCCCTCA
This sequence comes from Bucco capensis, assembly GCA_013396975.1. Lineage (NCBI taxonomy): Eukaryota > Metazoa > Chordata > Aves > Piciformes > Bucconidae > Bucco > Bucco capensis. The sequence continues at coordinate 156,682 of VWZO01003075.1, forward strand.
GTGGGGAGATTTCTCTCCTCTCTCTGATCACATCTCTCTCCCAACCTTTAATGAACTAAGACAAAAACTACCCCTAACCCCTGCAGTTATGAAAGCAGGGAAGAGAAAGGCAGATACACACACACATCCCAGCTTTCCTTAGGACCTCAGGTTGAGGATAAATCAATCATCACCCTCCTGTCCTTTCATGCTCTCCTGATTTCCCAGGCTTGAAAGGCTGAAGCAAACCTGCAGCTAAAAAGCTTATGGTGCAGGGAAAATCTCCATTTAGTTCCTTTTTCTTTTCCAATCATTAAGCTTGGAAGAGACCTTGAAGCTCCCCAAGTCCAACATTAACCTGTCCCCACCATGTCCCTAAAACCATGTCCCTTGGGTGTTGTGTCAGAGACAACCAGGTCTGCCTGAATGTTTCCCCAACAGAAAACTTGTATTTTTCTTAAGCTGAAACAGGATCAAAATGAATTCAATCCATAACCTAATCTTCTCTCTTGAGCATTTCCATTTAGCAGGGAAAAAAAAAAAATCCCATGGAAAAATGACATTTGGAAGGGTTGGGGTTTGGTTATTTTTTTCTTTCCCTAATGAAAAGAGAAAACAATTAACCTTAAAGCATTGCAGTATTGCAGTAATTGGGTTTGCTTCTCTGCTTTGCCAAACTTGGAGATATTGACATTTCAGCCACAAGAAAAACAAACAACAAAAAAACAAACCCAAATAACCCAAAACTTAGGGGGAAAAAAAAAAAGAGTTGGCAACAAAGAAAATCCTTTGTCCTCTGTGCAGATTTGGGCTTGTTGCATCCCACAGGGATGCTTGCAGGCATCCTCCCATTCATGTCCCTGCTCTCCCCAAAGGGTTAACTCAACCCAAGTGCCCTTAGCACCCGTTCAGGAGGAATTCCACACCAGCATCTCCCAATCTCCCTGTTATCCCCACAGCAGCCACTAAGGCAGATTGGAGCCTACCTCTGCAATGTTTATCCCCTCCTAATCCAGGACACCTGGGACCATTTGGAGCCTATTTATTTCAGGTGCTTTCTTCTCTTCAGTAGAGAACATTCCAGTGTGTTTCTGCACTGGTTTTCTCCAGAGAAGATGTATCAGGCTTGTTAGTTATTTCAGGTTGGATTTTCTCCTTCTGTTGCCAACCTCTAGCTCCTAAATAATCATGCAAGTTTCAACTCCTCTTTTGGATTTGATGGGAGACAGGTTGCTTGAATGAAAACAAAGCACCTCATGGGCTTTGTGGGATTGAGTCCCATGCTGTTATATTCCTGGGAGGAAGAATCAATCCTGAGCTGGACACCAAGTTCCTGAGATCCAACAAAGCTGGAAGAGCTCCCAGATAAAACCAGGTTAGTGTTGTTGCTATCAAGCTGTGTGTTGCCATGAGGAAAGCAGTGCTTTGGAGAGGCTGGAAGGGAGCTGCTGCTTCTCAGTCAATGCACATCATCACTTCCAAGGAGCTTCTGGTGGCTTTAGGGGTGGAAGAAAGAGGTTCTGGAGCAGCTTTGTCTGAGGGAATGAGCTGGTGGCAATTGAAGCTGTGTGGCTTTGCTCTTTGTGGATGCAGGAGGAGGCAGAAACCCAAAGAGGTCAAGAGGAAGAATGAGTGCTGGGAGAGGTGAGGGATGACTAAGCTTAAATCTACAGAGCCTGGGGAAAGGAAAGCTCAGGGGCAACATGCTCACAGGCTAAAAATACCTTCAAGGTAACACTAGAAAAGAAGAAAGGGAAGGGTGTGTGGCTTCCAAGGAGGTTAGGTCAAGAGCCAGAGCTGGTGGCTGAGGAATGTGCCAGGGGAAGGATCTGGGGCTGAGCAGAAGCAGAATGGTCACAATGTGGCAGGGGAAATGAGCTGGGCACTGGTACTGTGTGACCAAGGGGATGCTCTGAGTGTAACCCAGTTTAACTCCACAAAATCCCCCCCCCAAATTGGGGCTTTTCTTGTCTACTTGCATCTCTTTCTATGCACTCAGTCAAGCACCTGCTCCTTCCTATCACAGCACAAATATTTAGGCCTCAGCAACTTTAATCAGCCTGAGAAAGGAGAGAAAAGCCTTTCTAGTGGAGAAAGGAGTGTGTGTGCCTCTCTTCTGTGTGAATTCAATGCAACTTGGGGAGGTTTTGTGCACTCAGATGTTTCCACTTGCAGCTCAAATTAGTCTCTCCTGTGACTTGGCCTCTGTGTAGGTGCTAAGAGCAGAGTACAAGAGGGATGGTGGCACAGAAATGTTGCACCCAGGAAATGTGGAATCTAAAATAAGGAGGTGCTGTGAGCACCAGGAGGAAGGAAACCTGGCTGCAAATCCTAGTTGAAGTGTTTTGATGGTTGGGAGGGTTGCTCTCCTCATGAGCATCTTCTCTGGTGTCTCCTAAAGATGAAGCTATGCTTCAGGATCGCCTTTGGAGAGGAAGGAGGAGGCACTGGGGAGCCTCTGCTTCTCTCTAGCTTCAAGAAAATGGACACAAACTCAGTGTTGAGCCTGGTGACTGTCAGCTTGCATTGGAACTGGGCAGGCATCTGGGGCATCTTCATGTTAGGTTGGCAGCTATAGCTTTATAATGTGCTTGTAGTCCCTTCCTTCAGCTTATCAAGAGGACACAAGTCTTCAATCTAATTTAAGCTTATTCAGCCAATTTCTGTCTCTCACCATTCTCTCACTCAAAATGACAGCAGTGGCTAAGAGAAGTCCCTTCAGTTTGCTTCACTATGCCTCATGTCAACTCTTTCTCCACCACCCTACAAGTTCTCTGCATCACCTTCCAGTCTCAGCTCCTTGTATGACCCAACCTCTCCTGGTTTCAACACCAAAAGTGGTTTTCCATGTGATGGGAAGATTCCCTGTTGGCCAAACACATGTCTAATCAATAAGCATGGGTTCCAATAGGCTGAGGTGGTGAGGAGCATGGGGTATCTGGAGCAGAGGAGGGAGATATGAGCAAACAGTGCACGCNGCACACAGGCTGCAGAAAGGCTGAGCTGTTGATGCTCTAGCCTCTTGTTGGTTAGTTTTGGTAGCATGGTGTAGCTTCCTGTCCAAGGGGAGAGATTAAGCCACCTGCTTTAGGTTATGAAAACAGCTCTAGAAGGAAACAGAGTTGACACAAAGCATCAGCTGGGCAGGCTTGGAGAAAAACCTCCAAAGAGCACTAGATCCCTGGAGTCATCCTGCAGCTTTCACACCAGTCATTTCCTACTACATCTCCAAAAGTGCCAAAGGACAGAGCCTGGGCCTTCTGTATCTTAACATAGCTGGCTAGATTTCATCTTCCCTTCAGGGTCTAAGCTATCTCCCCTGGTATTCATGTTTTAAAGGCATCAGTAGTGTTGAAAGCAAAGAACTGACTCAGTAATTTGTTTGTGGAGACATAATGTCCTTGGATCAGATAAAAGCACCTTCCCAGCACTGCTTCTCTAGACTTCTTTAATTCACACAGTGTTGGAGACTGTGTCTTCTCTCTCACCCCCAGGAGAAGCAGCAACACCACTGCCTTTCATCTTCATGATGAACCCCTGGTAGGACATGGCAGCTTGGTCAGTGTTGGTGTTCCACTTGTTCCCAAGAGCTACTCTGAGGGTTGTAACTCACCAGGTTTTGTGTAAAGCAGACCAAGGGAGAGCTCCTGAGAGCAAGGGAACCCAGACCTGTTCTCCTGCCACCTGAGTAAAGCCTTTTCCAAGCATCCATGCTGCTTCTGAACACCCAACTTGTGGGGTCAAGCCATGATCTAGAGGAGTTAGTGATGCTCTAAGAGCATGAGATGAAAGGAATGAAGAGGTGAGGCTACTGTGGGTCTTGTAGCCTTTTCCCCCTGCCAAGAACTGCTCTGTTCCAGTAAGGAGAACATCCTTGGTGCCACCTGCTCACAAGGCCTTGCTTCTCTTTGAGGTTTTTCCCTTCCTCCCAAGGAAAGGAACAAGTCCTGAGAGCTGCTACAACCACACCAGGGCTTGGGAAGGATGAAATTCCATCCCTTCCCTTGGCCTGCTGCTGGTTTTGGATGGTCTGGGAGATACATGAACCCCAAGCTATGCTTTGGTGTGACAGGCAAAGGAATGTGATGAGTTTAGAGTCTTCTTTAGGACTCAGACTATAACTCATCTTCAATCTGTTAATTGAAGATTGCTTCCTCTGTCTGTCATTGCCCTTTTTTATGTGTGTGGATGGGGCTATTTCCTGCTCTTGGCCTGTGTCTGGATCCATCCTAATGCACTCTGTACATTAATGCCAGGCCCATTTCTAATTGGCTACCCTATTAAAGCACATTAATGATCTTACAAGTGTTGACAAATAATGAATAGAAGAGCCCCTGGCTGAAGTGAGGAATTTATTCCCTCACATACTTGCAGATCTGTTTGGGTTTGGTTTTTTTTTTCTCTCCAGGATTTAACCAAGCTTTAGTCCTCTGCCTGCCTTGCAGAGATGTCTTCTCCTCTAGCCATGTGGGTCACACAGACCCTCCTCATGGGAATTTAGGGTGGCTTTTAACACACCTGATTTGGACAGTAAGAGTTTTGGTTAGTCTCAGTGTTCCTTTTAGTTTGGTAGATGATGTTGGGATTCTCCTGAGGAACAAAAAGCCAAGAACAATCTCTTCGCCCAGAAGATTCTCAGGCATTGGCACAAGCTGTCCAGGGAGGTGATGGAGTCAGCATCCCTGGAAGGGTTCAAACATCATGTAGATGTTGTGCTTGGAGCCATGGTTTAGTGGGGAATGTTGGGTGGATGCTTGGACTCCATGAGCTCACAGGTCTTTTCCAACCATCATGATGCACTCTGGAAGGTTATGTTGATCTTTTATTTCTTTCCTTATTTAAATATGAAATTCAGGCAAAGCCTATCAACAATATAGAGTGGCACGATTGGTTTTTCCAGCTGCTGCTTCTCTCTAGGAAGGGAAGTGAACTCCAGCCATGGAATTTTGGGCTGTTTTCAAATCCATCTAGGTCCTTGGGGTGTGCAGGGTGTGTTTGGCAGCTGATAGGAAGCCTAGGGATGGGATAGGGAAGTTATCTTAGGAAAAAGAGCAATCTGCCTGCTGTCATTAGTATCTCAGAGATCATTTTAGCTTTGCCATTTGTGATGGTCAAGCAGCAGGAGTAATTTGCTCAGCCTTGCTCTACACCAGGCAGTTGCCATTCCCACAGCTGCAGCCAGAAGGTGAATTCTCCCTTGCAATAGACACTAAAACATCCTGGAGGCTCTTCCTCTCTGAGTCTCTCACTCCCCTTCAGTACAGATTCAATGGTTATAGAGCCAAGAAGTGTAGCTGAATCTGGGGAAGGAATCATAGAATCAATTTGGTTGGAAGAGACCTTTTAAATCATTGAGTCCAACTGTTCCCCAGCACTGCCAGGTCATCGCTGATCCATGTCTCTCAGCACCACATCTCCAGGGCTTTCCAACCCCTCCAGGGATGGAGACTCCAGCATTGCCTTGGGCAGCCTGGACAACCCTTTGGGGGAAGAAATTGTTCCTAATATCCAACCTAAACCTTCCCTGGTGCAACATGAGGCTGTTTTCTTTTGTCCTATCACTCCTTCCTTGGGAGAAGAGGCCAACCCCCACCTGGCTCCAAGCTCCTTTCAGGGATTGTAGGGATGGAAAGAGTATCCCCTGAGCCTCCTTTTCTTGGGGAGATGCTGGAAACTACATTTGGAGACATGATGCCAGATCCTGATTGATTCTTTTGGTAGGGTGGGAGGAAGAAGAAGAGGCAGGACCCTGCTTGTTTCTTCCTCTGGGGATGGAGGGTGGGTAGCCAAGCTAGATATTGGAAGGTGGGTTGGTGCGTGGGAGGAGGAGTGCGAGAGCCTTCTGCTGGCTGCTGGGGAGGCTGAGGGAAGGGAAGGGTTAAGGGGAGGGTGGCAGCAGGCGGGGCCGCTCCGGAGGAGCAGATTGCAGCCGGTTCCTGCGGCTTGGGCTGCGCCGGGCGAGGAGGAGCAGCAGAGGGGAGAGCTGGTGGACACCCTTCCCCCCTCCCTCTCCATCCCCCTCCCCATCCATCCANCAGAATTTCCTCTACAATGTGCTGGAGAGACCGCGGGGCTGGGCTTTCATTTACCACGCATACGTGTGAGTAAAAGGGTGAGGGGCAAAGCGATGGGAGAGACATCCCCCTCCTCATCCACATACAGCACCCCCTCCCAGCTCGGATTTACCCTCCTGCATCCCACCCCCACCCACCAAAAAATGCATGCCGGAGAGGAAGGCTGCTCCAGCTGCAGCGCGGATGCAGGGAAGGGATACTGCTGGGTACCAGAGCCGACTGGGGAGCCCCTGAGGAAGGGGTGTGGGGATAGGTAGGGGGATGCTGTGGGGTAGCAGAGGCTGAGCTCTTTCCCCCTGGGAGCAGCTGATCTGCTGTACTGAGCCGTCTCAGCATCCCTCTCCCTAACCTGGTCGGTACCCAGGGATGGGGTGTGTGCTGATGCTGGGAGAGGGGGAAGAGATTTTGGGGAGGGGGAGGGGTTGGGAGAGAAGCTGCTCCTGCAGAGCTTGGGGTGGGGGGTGGGGGTGGTTCCCCTGGAGAGGTGCAATGCACCGATAATCCCCCCCATCTCCCTCCCTCCCTCTGCCCGCTCCTGCTTGCGGGGGAAGGGGATGCTCATGCGGTCGGTGCAGGAGGCTGGAGCAGCAGGAGGGATGGGTAGGGATTGCTCCTGCTTGAAATCACCATAGCAATGCTGGGAGGAGAGGAACAAAAAAGCTCTGCTCAGCTCCTGTCTATCCTTCCTTCCCTCCCTCCCCATCTCTCCTGCTTTCTCCCCTCAGCCCCATCCCTTAGGCTGCTGTCTGGTTGTGAAGGCTTTGGGGCTGGGGTTGGTTGGGGGATTTTTTGGGGGGTGGGGGCTCTGGAGATATTCCTTGTTCTCCACTGGGAAGCTGCTGGAGATGTGTCTAGAAAGAAATGCTAATCAGTGTCTAAAGCTTCCTGGCTGCAGAGTGATGGAGAGGTAAACAAAGAAGCAGTCCCAGGGAGCATATTTCCCCTCTGTCACCCCAATGTAGGCAGAAATGGCCACATCTTCCTCACCCTTTGGCAGCAGAAGGCTGCCTATCTCTGAAGGCATTGCTGCAGAGGGAGAGCAGATGACTTCCTCTTGTCCAGAGGATGGCAAAGGGAGGGTGAAGAGGAATTGCTGTGTTACTGCAACTCCCTTCCCTCTGGGACTTTTCCACAGTCCCACCAGGCTCTTCTGCAGGCCTGGGGTGCTCTTTCCCTTAATCCTGATGGGTTTTTTTCTGTCTATGTGTTTTTCATCATGGCTAGGGTCCTCTCTCAGTCCTTGGAAAGAGGATTTTGGGGGGTTTTTGTTGGTTATTCTCAGATAAGGTGTTGGGTTATGCTTTCCTGCTCCTCAGCCATTTTGTACCTTGAGGTGTTGGAGAGTCTGGACAGAGAGGGGAAATGTTGGCTGGGTGGAAAAGGAGAAGCTTTGCTGAGCACTGCAGTGAGTTGGGATCCTTGCAGGGAGCTCAGCCCTCCAAGAAAATGAGAGAAGAGAACAGGGAGCATCTCTGGAGCTGAGCTACAGCTCTGCTGAGGAGTGAGGATGCATGGAGCATCCTCCATGCTCAGAGCCATCATCTTGGAGTTGGTACTGGTTTGTGACACACAATGCTCCAGAAAGGTGTGGAGGGGTCAAGAGCTCATGTTGTGTGCTGAGGATGAGAGATGCTGTGTGTTCTTCAATATCAGTGAGACCACAGCTTAGGGACAGTGACAGGAGGGCAAAGAGCAAAGTGGCAGGGGTAGCCCTGACTGTGAGGGCTATAGCAGCATCTTTAGCTGCTTCAGCATCTCTTTCTCAACTCCTGAGCCCTTTGGACCTCTCAGGTGACATTTGCTTGCACTGCCACTGTAATCCTCCCAGGGCAGGAGTGCAAGCATCCCAAACTGTCCCCTGCCATTCATGCTCCTGTTGGGAAATGGAGGCTGAATTGAGGGCTGAGGTACTAATGGCACCAATATCTGTGAAGCATCAGTGGTATAATGAGAGGTTTTTTAGGGTGTATCAGGAATTTATGTGCACTCTGGTCTTCTGAACTATACATATCATAAGTTTAGCCTTGGTAGTTTGCTAATATATTATTTAAAGTGCTGAAGGCTATGGTAAACATCACACAAGAGTCACCAGGATAAGCCCATGCACCTCTTATTGTCCTTTGGTGCCCAGGTGAGCATGGCATGGCCCAGGCCACATCTGTGTTTGAATTGGGCAGGGAGAGGGTGTGCTGGCTTTCTGTAGCTGGAAGTCTGTGATGCAGACAGACAGGACTGATAACAAGCTTAGTGACTGCTTCTTTTGACCAGGAGACTGGTTCAAGGTCATAAAGTTGGTATGGGAGAGCTGGAGCCACCTCCATGTCCTGATGGCTGCTGCAGTGCCCTACCCACACTATTAGGCTCCTGGTGTCTCCTCCTGCTCCAAATCCCATTGTTGAGCTCAAAGACTTGAGCATAAAAGCCCTCTGAGCCATGCCCACTGCAGGGATGGGAGTCCTGAAGAAGACTATGGGTGAGGAAGCCCTGGCCTGCTGCTGGCTTGGGCTGTGCATCTCTCAGCTCCTCCACCCCAACTCTGATTTCTCTACTCTTGCTACTCACAGGGACTTCTTGCAGGAGACTTTAGGACCTATTTCCAGAGTTAAAAGCGTTTGTGCATGTGCTAGGTTGGGGGTTAGCTTGTAGAGATGCTGCACATCTAGGTGTGCAGCTGCTCTGGAGCTGCTGAGGCAACCTCCCTGCACCCAAATGCCATGACATAAAGTGGAGAGATTCTTCCAGCATGGAGCTGTTTTAATCAATATGAGGAGTGTTTCTGTGTAAGCATCTCTGATAAAGATTTATGTGCAGAGGTTTCTTCTCCCAGCCTGGAGAGGTTGATGCTCTGCTTGGAGATGCCCATGTAACTTGCCTGCCTTTCTGCTGCTGCATCCTAGATCCAAATCCATCTGTTTTCTTTCTCCCCACCTCTCCTTCCTGCTGTTGCTCCTTCCCCTTTGCACCACTTCATGCAGAATAAACCCAAGGCAATTCAGAGCAGCTACCACCCCCAGCCCAAACTCACTAAGATGCTCACAGCTTGGATCTTGCCTCTGTGAGAATTGCTCTTAGCTCTCTCAGCAAAAGCTTGATTTGATGTTTCTGTGTTGTGACTCCTTTTTTTAAGACTTGATAGCTTTTCTTCCTACACTGCCACCACTGACCTGCTGCTGGGATTTGGCTGTGCATGGATTAGATCCAATAGCTCTGTTTTGCATAGACAGCTGAGCCTGGCTCTCATTTCTGAGTGTGGCTGAAGGTGGCTTCAGGCTCCTAGAGGCCTGAGCCTCTCTTTTCTCTCATCTTCTCCCAATATTTCAGTTTTCCCCTGGTTTTCCCCCTCCGTTTCCCCT
>VWZO01003078.1:1521-12436 GCA_013396975.1 Bucco capensis
GGTGTGACCCCTCCAGTCACCACTGACCCAACCCAACCTAACCTGAAACTGAAACTGCCGCCATGCTGCACCGGGCGGGCGGGGGCTCCTCTCCTCCTGCTCTCCTCCCTCCCTCCCACCAGGGCCCCGCTGGCTCCATTGGGTTCGGACGCCCCAGTTCCAGCCAATCCGACCCGACCCGAAACCGCCGTCATGTCACACCACACCAGGTGGGCAGGGGGGATTCCTCTCCTCTCCTCCTGCTCCATTCCCTCCTACTTATCAGGGTCCTGTCTGCTTCCGTCTGCTCCGCTGCCATCCTGCCGTGGTGGAACTGCTAGTCCAGGCTGTAGGCACCCAGTACTTGGGTACCCGAGGGGGGATCGCTGCAAGAAACAGGCAGCAATAGACCCCAGCTGCGACTAGGAGACCCTGCTGCACGTGTGCCGCCATCTTGGACCTGATTTTCCATATGGCTACAGTGTTACACTCAAAGGTGCTATAGTTGTTCACTTTTATGAATGTTACATATGATTCCTTTCTTATCTTTTTCACATATAAAACTTTTTTTGCCCTGCTCGAGGTCTATTTGTCATTAACTGGCCATCGATGAGTTGTTAATAGCCTTGGGGTCTCTAGCAGCAACGTGAGCCCTATCTTTTTTTGATCCATGCGTGTAGTCTCTGCAGCACATCCCATATCTCCACTTCTCAAGTACAATGTGTTTCTTCACACATTGTCATTTTGTTAGGTATTTATACCTCATTCCACACAGAGTAACTGCTTATTATGGCTACCTATATATAACTGCATTTTACTATACAAAGATGAACTCAATCAAAGCAAATCAGTCATAGACACCTGGTGAATTAAAAAGAAATGCATTTATAGCTAAACCAGGAAAAACTGAGCTGCAGGCAGGTCAAGAAAAGGTCAGATGGTTCAAGCCTTGCTAACCAGACTTCAGACCTTGCAAACTGAGAACAAACTGTGTGACCTGCTATCAACAATGTCAATACCATATTACAGTTTTATCACTGTTAGAGCAGCAAGACTGGATTTAATGTTGCATTGAAGTCAGGCATGTAATTAAGTAGTTATGTAAACTCACTCAGCAGTTAATGGAGAGTAGTATGGATGTCAGGAAGTAGTTCATCCAGTTCCGAGGTAATATCTTGGTAATGAAGAAGCTGAGATGCACCATGCACCAGGTTCTGCAACTGTCCATCTATTTCTGTTGAGCAAAGCAGAAACTTACATTCCCAGCTTAGTCATTTAGATACTGGATGCAACTTGTCCAGATGTTTGCAGTTAGGTAAGGTAACTCATAAACAACTTTTAGGAAAGCAAGTTGTTAGGATAGCATTTTGAGAAATACTAATATCCTGAATCTATTTGTTTCTAAAGCTGGTAGACTAATTCTATTCTAAATCAAATTTCCCTTCTTCAGACATTTTTTGTGGAGGTTTTTTGTCATAGGTACTGAATCTAACAAATGAATAATGGAATTAGAATCATAGAATCATAGAACAGTTACAGGTGGAAAAGACCTTGAAGATCATCGAGCCCAGCCTTTGTCCTAGCCCTATCAAGTTGCTAAATGATGTCCCCAACGCAGCATCTACCTGTCTCTTAAACACCTCCAGGGATGGTGACTCAACCACCTCCCTGGGCAGCCTGTTCCAATGGCTGACAACCCTTGCAGGGAAGAAATTCCTCCTAATGTCTAGCCTGAACCTCCCCTGGCGCAATTTCCATCCATTTCCCCTTGTCCTATCACTCTCCACTAGGGAGAACAGACCAATCCCTGCCTCTCTACAACCTCCCTTCAGGTAGTTATAGAGAGCAATGAGGTCTCCCCTCAACCTTCTCTTTTTCAGGCTAAACCGGCCCAGATCCCTCAGTTTTTCCTCAACAGGCTTATGTTCTAAGCCCTTTACCAGCTTGGTAGCCTGCCTCTGTACCTTCTCCAGCACCTCAGTGTCCCTCTTGTAGTGAGGGGCCCAAAACTGGACACAGTACTCAAGGTTAGGCCTCACCAAAGCTGAGTAAAGGGGCATGATCACCTCTCTGCTCCTGCTGACAGTACTGTTCCTGATCCAGGCCAAGATGCCATTGGCCTTCTTGGCCACCAGGGCACACTGCTGGCTCATGTTCAGCCAGCTGTCAGTCAGCACCCCTAGGTCCCTCTCTGCCTAATATTAATGTCAATATCTAAAGGAATCAGAAAGCTTTTAATAAGTTTTTTTTTCCATTGCATTTTTTCCCTTTTTTATATTCTGGAATCATAGAATTTTTATTTTTTTTTATAAATAAGGTCTTATGGGGTAAAGTCTTTATTTCTTTCCATAGTGTTTTATTATTTTCTCCCATTTCTGGTTTAGGACCCTAAATACTACCATAATAATAACTATTTCAACCATGTAATCATACTTTCTAAAATTTCTCAAAAATTTTGGCTAAATACTTAGTTCTATTGTGTCTTAGTGTTCCAGACACGATTACTGTGAGTTTTAAAACACAGAACAAAACTAAAATTCATGTTCTGAGATTTCTACTAGAAGTATACTGGTGACTACCAATGCTGATTTGATCACGTCATTCAAAGATATGTCTAGAAAAAAATCACAGGGTCTTTTCAGCAGATGCCCTAGGATCTCTAAAAAGAACAAGGAAATCAGACTCCTGTTTAACACAGTGTATTATCATTGTTCTGTTTTATGCTGGAGGTTATCTTTTCCAGAGAAAGTATATTCAATTCTCATTTCTGTTTTATCAAGGATTGCATGTGTAAAATTGTGTGCCTAAGATTTCCAGTAAGTTTTCCAAAAAAGTGCCGACAGCTTTGAGTAAAAATTCACGTGTATGAAGACAGAATAAGCCATTGTAATTCTCCAATACAACTATATCATATTCTTTTGGCTCATCTTGGGTATATGGTTTCATTTCACTCTCAGTCTTCACTCTTGTTCCCCAGACAGAGCAAGTATTAACTAACAAATTCATCACATTTATGTTAACAAATGAACAGATCATTCATCTCTGGGAGCTTGAACATATGGACTATTTAACTTGTATTCATTTGATATTATAAGAAGTATAATTCATTTGACATTTCATTATTTTATTTTTCCTAAATAAATGAATTCTAAAAGGTTACAGTAGAGATTCCTATCAAACATCTTATCTGGCAATGAAGATGGAGTGAAAAAAGCTGCCTATGTACATTGCAAACTTGAATCTAAACGTATCATTAGATTGTGAACAAGTTATTAATATTGTCCTTGACAACAACCTTGTGTTCAAGATTTATAGAAGGTTGCATTGCAGTCTTTATCTGAGCTGGCCTCCAAGCTTACTGGTTCTCTGCCTACTTATGGAGAATTGTATCATTTAGATATTCATATTCAAATCAGTCTAAGGATAAGAAAATTCTTTCAAACATCTTTAATTGAAAGGTTTGAAAACATGAAAAATAGATTTTGGAATAGTTTATGAAAACATGCATATAGAAAGATTTGGTGATAGATAATTCAGGCTGAGAGAGAGGATTATGGAGTCAATCTCAGGTCTTGTAAGTGTAACCATATCTCAGTTTTCTGTCTGGGATTCATAAAGTATGCAGTTTCCTTTTCTTTGTTATGCTAATAACTAAAAACTCAGGGCTTAGCACTTCAATTTCCCTTCTGTGAAGCAGGAAATGATACCACGTTTCCTCATAGAACAGAGGTTGGAATTTAGTTATACATGTATGTATTAAATCCTTGTATTTGAAAATAGTGAGTATAAATCAGATAAACTACTAGAATACTCCATGATTTGTAGATGTCATGAGCCTCTCTTTCACTGTGAATTTGGCAAACAATTGGTAAAAAAACAGTAGAACACAGCATGCCTAGAAACACAGTTGCATCAGCAGAGGGAAATGCATTCTTTGAAGAAAGCTCATTCAGTGTATCGCTTTCTTTTTCTCATATACTCTTTGTGTTGCGAATTGTTTTTTCCCTGACATTCTGACAGTCAGGGCCAAAGCTTTTGGAAATCAAATATGAACTCATTTCGAATACCAGCAATGTTTGAATTTTAAATTAACCTATTTACAATGAAACCATGCCTGCTGATTGCCATCATCTTCAGGAAAATTAACAGTAATGATCATTGGTGTCATAATGGAATTTCCCCACAAAAATCACATAGACTTCATTACTGTTTACATAAATTGTCATAAATACCAATTATAGCTGAACATAAAATGTAATGCTCTTTTTTTTTAATCATATTCACACAATAGTTCTTCTAATTCATATGCTGAGGGAATAGGGTTTTGATTCAACCTTTGTTGTGAAGGAAATGTTTTGCTGGTAGTTTTGCTGTAACTGCTTGTTGGCTTATTTTCAAATCCTCTCTCTTTCCCTCTCTCTCTCCTTTCCTTTGTCCATTTGGATCATTTAGTCCTTGTCCCTTGTTTGCTTTGCCCTCTAATACACCAAAAGAAACATGTAGGTGTGCTAATACCAGGTGGAGGAGACACACTACTTGTGTCCTCTAGACATTGGACATCAGACTACAGAGGAATAAGTATTTCTCGTGGGGATTTATAACATCATTTTGTGCAATTACGTAGAAGACCCCATAAAGGAATAATGTAATCATAAACCTGTTAAAAGGGCAAATTTGTTGCTCCAATTTCTGTTTCTCTCGTAAGTCAGCAGAACAAAGAGCTGATAAGGGGAATTAATGTTAAATTACTGATAAAAAAAACCCAACACCCAAAACAAAACCAAAACAAAAAAAAAACCTAAATAACACCATCACAAAAACAAAGGCTAGAAGAAAGTGTCTGGTTTTATTTTAAGCACATTGGTACATATGTTTTTGAGTAAATACATTGTAACTGTCTGCCACATGCTCTATAAGCAATACAAGGTAAGTGCTGTGTAATCGCAGGATAATTATCTTGTTATTTCTGTCTTCCAGCTTGAGTAGCAAATGTTGAGACCTGTTCTATCTGGAGCTCACGGCCTGCTGTTGCCCACCAAATGCCCTCGCCTTAGACTCTGTGTGTGTGAACATATTCATACATATGCATGCACAAATGTATGTATACAGATGTATGTGCTTGTGTGGAGAGTAAATGACAAAATAATAACTACATAATAAATTGAAGTCCCTCATTTGAGGTATTGAATTTCCAGACAGAATAGCTCTTTCTCCTGCATTTAATGGTGTCCTTATACATCTACTGATTCCATCTTAAGTTACAGTCCCTTATTTTGTAGACAGGTGAAATTAAGCTCAGTTTCCAGACAAGAGAAAGAAAGAAAATCACTGAATATCATGTGAGATAATCTGCCACTTGTGTAATCATTCCTAGAGAAAAATGGAATCAGAGGCTGAAAATTATCGGGCTTTCTGTTGCTAGTCCAGGCTTTAAAGCAGGCAGATGTGTCCAGAAAGACCAGAAAATCTGCCTCAGAAGTTTTGCTTATCTGAGAAGCAGTCCAGAATTTTCTCCCTGAACTTGACAAATTCAGTATATTTGCTCCCTTATCCACCGTACTTTACTAGAACCATGCCAAGCACATATGTAATGTTTGCATAAAACTGGGACTTTTTTTTCCTCTTTGGTTTTTTGTTTGTTTGTTTTTGCTTGTTGTTGGGTGTTTGTTGTTGTTTTATTTTCCCCTAAACAGCCTGGAACAGCCACACTGTTAGTCTTATCCAGTTTTTCTCCTGTGGTATAAATTCTTAGGAAAGCATTATTTTTCTTTTGACATGATGAACAGTGCCTCTGTAATACAGGTAAGATACTTCTTGCAGACATCCTCTTTTGTTCTGACTCTATTATTTTGCAGCACTGAAATAAATTTTTATATTTCAGATAAAATAGGTTTTTAGTTGCAAATTTAGCATCTCTACTTGTTGTAAACATACAGAAAAAGTGAGCACTGAAAAATCTGTGATATTTTGAAAACAAGCTAAAAAAATTGCTATGACTTCTGCAGTATTACGATCACGATCCTGCTCCATCAAAGTTAATGGGGATCTCAGTTTTTTTCACGGGACAGTGAATGATAACAGTGGACATCTAAGTGAAGTGTCCTAGATTCTGAAATTTTCACTCCGGTTCTCTTTTCTGTACATTTTCTCTGAAGTCACAGTATGATATGAGGACAAAACAATTTTACCTTAGATATTCCATTTAATTGTTGGGCACAATCGAAGTATTTCTAAAGCTGATGGAAAGATATGAAGCATTCAGCAGTGGTGTATTTGGGTCTGTGAACTTACCATGATGGTATTCAATACTCTGCAGATCTGAAATTACAGGTTAAAGATTCACCTTTTGTTGCTACCTGTAATAAGTGGTGTTTTCTGTACATCAGCATCAAAGGAGGTATGTATTTCACCATCATTGCTGAAAACATAGCTATTACAGTAGGTAATGCAGTACAATAATTACTACTGAGGAACAAAATAAACAAAAAACCCCCAAACAACAAAAAGGTGATGTGGCTAAAACCATAAAGAAGACCCCAATGGATTTCATAGCTCTCACAACGTGTTTAACAAGCAAGATGTTTTTCCTAGACAAAATGAAAGTATGGAAAGCATTAAAGTGGCTCAAAAGTCTTTTAAAATAAATAAAAAAAAAAATAGAAACAGTCCAGGTATAATTTCTACATAGAAGTTGCTTACACATATCAATACAGTAATATAAAACATATTATAATAAGATATATTTGTAACAGATTTATTAAACCAAGTCAAGTTATTTTTTCAAAAAATCATAGATTCCTTTGTTTTTATTACATTTAACACAGGGACATGCACACAAAATTCCTGTTGTTAATTTTTCACAAGCTAAATCTGATTTACGTGACTGTATAGAGAGGTCATAAATATTAATTAATCTCATCATTGTTAGAGACTTTGCTGATGTAACAATCATGCTAATTTTTCTGTTGTTACCCCTTTCCATCACAATGTTGTCTCAAAAGGAGTGTACATTTTTAGGAATGGGGGTTATCTATCCCTTTGTGTTTAGTAAATTTCCAACACGAGATTCTTTTAAACCAATTAAGGCTGTGTTAAGACAATAGAGCAGCTCAATCTATATTATATTTACTGGTTGTGCAGAATGTCAATATTTTAGTCCTGAAGGTTCAAAATGGGTCCCTCAGCCTTTTTGTTAGGAGAAATATTTTCCCATCTCAATAAAATCTAAATGCAATTATTTCTCCAAAAACAATTGAATAAAAGACAAAAGTACTTTTCTATTCCTTCATTTTATGTTTAAAAGCAAATATCTGAAATCACTTTTCAAATTCCAGGTCATCAAAATTCATTGGTTGTAGTGGCTAAAAATTTTAATTTTGGCAAATTTTAACAGAATTACTACTAGTACACCCTAAAGTGAGAAAAAATACAGTGAGAAAGCATTAAGTAAGAAAACCCACATTTTGTTAGAAAAAAGTTATCTCTCTGGTTGAGAATAACATTATCTTCAGGAAGAATTCCAAACCTGAAAATTATACTCACAAACTATTTTCAGTTGATTAGTCATAGTGTATGTAATATATTAGTCAAGTAACATAGTATGGTTATGGTGTCCGATTTGAATTAAACAATATACAAAGAATGACAAATAATGAACATAGGAAAAATGAGAATAACAAATAGTAAATTATCTGGACACATGAGAATTTCTAATTTAATCCAATACAAGTTGAAATAATGAAAAGGTTTACTTTTTACTTCAGTAGAATTTGGATCAGACCCATGAGCTATTGTATAAACAACATTAAACATTAATTTCTTTAAATACCTGTGCAATAAAAATTCTTACAAATAAAATGGAAACAAAAGAGGCTGAAACCACATACTGAAGAGTAGTGAAGAATTTGAAAGGTTGAGGAAATATCTGCTGGTTGCTTTGTGGCTTGGTTTTGTTTTATTTTTTGCTAGTATTCAGATATCTCTTAATTAATTTAATAGAAATGGCTTCAATAAATAGATTTTTGCAGGGATAAAAGTACTTGTTCCAAATCTGGAATCTTAGTTATTAGTCTAGAAGAAATCAGAACGTTTTTCGTTTCCAGATTGGGATTTTGCAAGCAAAACTTCTGAGGATGTCTAAACAGAGAATGTCTAACTATTTATTTGAATACCATGTAGTGCACAGAACAGTACATGAGATATTTTGTTGTTGTTGCTAAACATTTGTGAGAATCATTAACAAAAAAATGTTACAATAATCTCAGATAATGCAAAGCTAAATTCTAATAAATGTGTTTACTTCTGCTCTGTGAAAGATTGAAGTTTGCTTTCTCTGTTTTGGTGAAGGAGGATGGAAATGTGGAAAGAGGGATCTCTCGTATCAGTTGAGAAGTGCCTTGGTTTACCATGTTAGCTGCTTGTTACTCCAACAAAGACATGCTTTGCTTTCTTTCAATTTACTAAGTCCCATATTAATGCTATTGTCTTTGGAAGTGTCTATCTAAACTTCTCCTAAAGGATTCAGAAAAACTTTGTGATGAAATATTTTTGTGCCATGAATATTAGTAAGCTTTACCACTTATACAGAAAGGAGACATTTCTTAATCCAGCATTTCATGGTAAAAAAGAAAATGTATTTTCTTTTCTCTTTTACTTTTATAAAGCAGGACCTCTGTTCCCCTGCTAAAGTCTTTGTTTTCTGATACTACCAGGCTCCTTATACTGAGTCTTTTCACTAATATTATATATTATGATATAGTTGTATTTGAACCATTTCATGGTAAAAAAGAAAATGTATTTTCTTTTCTCTTTTACTTTTATAAAGCAGGACCTCTGTTCCCCTGCTAAAGTCTTTGTTTTCTGATACTACCAGGCTCCTTATACTGAGTCTTTTCACTAATATTATATATTATGATATAGTTGTATTTGAACCAACTTATATTTATTAGATTTTAAAGAATCCACAATATATTATTTGCAGGATTCCAACCTCCATTTTCATTTTAGTGCCTTCCCATGCTATGCCTCTAGTGAATACACATAGCACATTCTCTTTTTTTTTTTTTTTTTAAAAAAGACCTTATTAACAAAACCATTGAATAAGACAAGGCTTGAGGCAAATGTTTGAGGAATACTATGAGCTGTCAGACACATTAAGTCACGTGCACTTCCTTAATGTTTGTCATGGTCCAAGACAGAGAAGCCTCTGGAATGAACTACTTCTAGGGTTATTCATTGCTAAAAATTTGATTTAGGTGTTTATAGTCTGCCAGAATTTAACTTAAATGCAGTATATTGGTGGTTTTGGAATTCCCTGATTTTGAATAAGGATGTTTCAGGTAAGGTTTTACCTGAAATTTTTCAAAATGTGCTTGAAACCAGATTAATCAAAAGTAGAGATGAATAGGGTATTATGTATTTAAAACATACTAACTAGAATTCCAATTTTTTTCACTGAGATTGTTTTTCTCATTAGGAGCCAGACCACTCACCGAGTCTTTAACTGGGAATAGAAATAAAAGATGGTTTTCATGAGCATAGAATCTCTTTCTTGCATTTAAACAGCAAAAGAGCAAAAGGAGGGAGTTAGAAGGTACCAGCCTACCCTGGTGGGTGTCCCAGTTTGGGGACAATTAGGAGGGGAAACCCAAATAACAAGCCTCCCCCCTCCCACAGAAAAAGAAGGAAAGAGAACAAACCACACCCGCACCCAAAGGCAAAGTGATGAGGAATAACTTTTTACAAAGAAAAACAGTGAATACAGAATTGGTAAACCTCCTAGTCCCACCACTGTAAAAGGCAGATCCCCCCCAAGAAACCTGCAAAATACAGTCCAGATGGGGTGAAATGGAGAAACAATGGGCTGGGGTAAGCTGGGAATGCTGATGGAAGAAACCAGGGTGGTGGATGGAGTTGGATGGTGTTGGAAGAAGAATCAGCTTCCGTGTGGTCTGCTCTACTCCCAGCCAAGATGGAGGATCTTCTCTCTTCCACGATGCTGCTGAGAAAGATAGATTTGCGCTAAAGCGTGAGATTTTAGAGTTCATTGCATTGTGCACATGATGTACTTCCTGGCGCACCACTCATTTTGCACTCGTCCCCGTGCTGGAGCTGTGTTGCCTCACCATCCTGCTGGTCCACTGCCGCTGCTGCCTCAGCTCCTGCTGCTCTGGGCGGCACCATTGCCATGGCTGCTGCTGACCACTTGCCAAATGACATCACCCTGCTCTTCCCTGCCACTTTTGTGCCACCAGCACAGCGCATGCTGGGGCGGGGGGGGCTGCCACACACACGCCCACTGTAAGCAGTGGCTAAGCAGCAAAGCACCAGTCCTGCAAGTTGAAGGTCCCCTGTTCAAACCCTGCCTGCATCCAGGTGTGTCCACGACTGACGCCCCCACACACAACTCAGAAATAAACATAAAAATTGAGGGGGGTGGGAAGGAGGAGGATGAAAGATGTTTCATGTACCCTACAACAGCTGGAAAGATAGACCCACCAGCTTTCCTTGAGAACATTTTAGCAGTTCAGCATGTGCTCTACACGGAAGCCATAGCTTTAAATAACAGATTTCCAGTGCCCAAAATATGCATCTGCAGTGTAAATCTTTCATATGAAGAACAGTAACATACAAAAGAAATTTCACTACGGTTACTACTTACTCAGCAAAACAATAGATAAACCAGATTTTTTTCATGTTTCATGTCATCAGTCTCCATCATTATAAAATTTCTTGTGTAAGAATAAAACAGATTAATGAAAGAATTGATCATGAGAAAGTTACTCATTTTAAAGAGTATCTATCACATTTATACTTTATCAAATAGTTCCTAATGATGTTTTATAATACAAAAATATTTCTGTCTCCTTTGTGTGTTCTTGTCATGAGCTAGGTGTTAATCGTTAAATAATAGAATCATAGAATGTCCAGGTTGGAA
>VWZO01003081.1:21024-49485 GCA_013396975.1 Bucco capensis
ATTGCCAAACTTAAGAAGTATGGCTTAGGAGACTGTAGTGTGAGATGGATTGGGAACTAGCTGAAGGACAGAGCCCAGAGAGCTGTGGTCGGTGGAGCAGAGTCTAACTGGTGTTAGACTGTGACTAGTGGTGTCCCCCAGAGGTCAGTGCTGGGTCCAGTACTAATCAATATATTTATCAATGATCTGGATGAAGGGGTAGAGAGTACCCTCAGCAAGTTCGCGAATGATACCAAGCTTGGAGGAGAGGCTAGCACACCAGAAATCTGTGCTGCCATCCAGCGTGACCTAGACAGGCTAGAGAGATGGGCAGGGAGAAACTTAATGTAATGTAACAAGGGTAAGTGTAAAGTACTGCATCTGGGAAAGAACAACCCCATATATCAGTACGGGCTAGGAACTGATCTGTTGGAGAACAGTCCTGGGGAAAAAGATCTGGGAGTCCTGGTGGATAGGAAGATGACCATGAGCAGCAATGTGTTCTTGTGGCGAAGAAGAGGGCCAATGGCATCCTAGGATGCATTAAGAGGAGTGTGGCCAGCAGATCGAGAGAGGTTATTCTCCCCCTCTACTCTGCCCTGGAGAGGCCTCACCTGGAATTCTGTGTCCAGTTCTGGGCTCCCCAGCTCAAGAAGGATAGGGAGCTGCTGAAGAGGGTCCAGCACAGGCCACCAAGATTATTATAGGAGTGCAGCATCTGCCCTATGAGGACAGGCTGAGAGAGCTGGGTCTCTTCAGCCTGGAGAAGAGGAGACTGAGAGGGGACCTCATGAATGTTTACAAATATGTTAAGGGTGAATGTCAGGAGGAGAGAGCCAGGCTCTTCTCAATGGCATCCAATGTTAGGACAAGAGTGAATGGGAGCAAGCTGGACCATGGGAGGTTTAATATTAACCTGAGGAAAAATTTTTTTACAGTAGGGGTGACAGAACACTGGAACAGGCTGCCCAGGAGGGCTGTGGATTCTCCTTCTCTGGAAACATTCAAGACCCACCCCTATGCATTCCATTGTGACCTCGTCTAGGTGGTCCTGATCCAGCAGGGGGGTCGGACTAGATGATATTTCTAGGTCCCTTCCAACCCCTAACATTCTATGATTCTATGATAATTGTTTGATTAGTTAAAAGATATGATTAAAGTAAAGTTCAAGTTCATGTAGGGCATGGTAGATCTCTCTGATGGATCTGAGAGCAGTCATTTTAAGACAGAAGTCATCAATTAAAGGGGAAAGAAAGGTTTCCAGGATGATTTGGAGGTGCTCACCATTTCCTCAGTATACTTTCAGATTTTTATCCGTGATCTTGATATAAGTAGAAAGTCACTGATGGAAAAAATATGGATAGGAAAAAGATTGCTGCAGGACAAAATGCAGATTAAGAGAGATTTCATGGACTGGGTTTACACAAGCTTCATAACAGACACCATCACTGATTTTATCTGGGCAAATGAAATATTTTTTATATCATGGCTAAACTGAAAAATAATATTCTCTGTAGGCCAAAGTTAGAAACAAATTCTTTAGGTTTGGTCCAATACACTTATTGTGAGATACAATTATGTTTTAATCTTGTAAATTTTGAATTTCTTCTTGAGATAAGTATTTATTTTGTTACTAACCATAATATTCTGCTAGCAGGAAAAAATAATAATTGCTAATTACTGGTAGAATCACTCATGATTAAACTGTGCTAAGAAATAATTTTTTCCACATTTTTTTAACAGAATAATATTTTGTGCAACAATGTAATGCTGTCTCTAACTTTAAGACCAACCTTCTTAAATGAAATCTATTGTGCATAAATTATATTTAAAAATAATTATGAATTCAAGTAACTACAGATAACTAGAGCTTTGTGTAATGAACTGTAGTGGAATATCTCACACTTATTCAATATTTCTTAGATTCTCAGAACATACTGTAATGTCTGTGAGCCTTGAACTAGCCTTTTGCTTTTTCTAAGAGTATTGAAATTCTTTAAGGAACAGTTAGGAAACAGCACTACCACTGTAAAAGAGAAAGGTTAATAATCGTAGTATTTTATTTTAAAAAGATTGATGGGGTAAATGAAAAAAAAAATGCAACCTTCTTCAGAAACAAAAAGAATAAATTTTAAGTAGTTACACTTTTCCATGAGTCCAAAGACTTTGGGGCCTTGAATAAAGAGAAATAAAATTCAGTGTCCAAAACCTAGTATTTCACAATGCAATAGGTCTGTGCACCCTCTTTCAAATTTTGAATAGTATGGGTAAAGCTCTATGCATTTAAATGAAGGGCAGTAAATAATTGGTCCCCTGCAATGTAATCGAATGAGAAAAAGAGAAAAAGAAGGAAAGGAAAGGGAAAGTACTGTTAAGACAGTGTGCGAAGGGTTAGGGCTGGACCAACCACTAATCCAGTGACAGATATTTTCTATTATCCCCTTTTATTCCACTCCGGGAAGCAAAAAGGGAGATTGAGAGAGAGAGAGAGAGAGAGAGAGACTTGTGGATTGGAAATGAAACAAACTATTTAATGAAAATAATAAAGGAAAAATGAGAAAAAAATATACACACAAAATGAATACCACAACCAAACCCTCCTTGATGGCAACTCTATCACTATCACCACTGATCCTGTAGCAGAAGGACTCACCAGCAGACAGGACTAAGTCTCAGGGGGCTGAATCCTGGAACTCAGGATCTCTTGCATTGAGATCAAAGTCAGAACAGAGTCCTGTAACAGCAGAGCTAGGCTTCTGATCCTCACCAGGAGAGTTACCAGTCTACCACCCCAGATGGCTCAGGTGCTCAACCTTCAGGAGGGTAGATTGTTTATAGACTAAGGTTTAATCCTGTGTAAAGAATTTGCCTGTTCTCATGAGGGATCCAGAGAAAGATTTAGTAGATCTTCCAGTTGTTGTTTTTTTTTGTCAGTATTCAAGTCACGTTGTTGATAAAAATTAGAGACTTAATTATTGCTGTTAAACTTATTTTATTTCTTCATGTATTTGTAAAGACCAAGATCTTGAAATAATAGGAGTGAATATTCTTGATCTAAAGGCTCATTTTTACTACTTACATTTTTGAGAAACATTTTCAAAGAAAAAGAACTCAAATTCTTTCTGTTCAAGGGCATCAGGGATTCCAATAACCTGCTGCCTGAACACGCTAGACAGTACACTGTATTGCCACCCAATCAGTGCTTATTCCTTTCACGTATGTATCCATACGTACTCTTCCATTGCAGCTGCAGTTTCCTACCACAAAAATACAAAATATTCCAGTTTACAGATAAAGGTGTCCCTTGGTTGCCTGATTAAAAAGAAAGAAACAAGTTAATCTAAAACCCAACTCAGTTAAAATGCCACACAAACCCATTCAACTTGTGTTCTGAATTATCCCCTTGAGAAGGATATCCACTGACTACAGAAAGAGCCTCCGGAAATTATTGTTCATATAATATTGTTTAAGAATACTTAACTTACGAATGTGATGGTGTTCTTGAAAACTAATGTATTTGCATATTCTTACACTATATTTGTCTTTTCATACATCTATAAAATATTGATGCATCAACATCTAAGAGGGCAGACACTCACTTTCAGTTTTGTATTGAGCAAAACATCAGTGGGTGACAACCCAAGTTTTACTGGTGCCATGCTCTAATTGAGCAGTACTGTACATTGCTGAAATTTCAAAAGCTTTTGTACTGGGCACTTTATCATTTTGACGTTCTTTTCCTCCAACAAATGGGGAGCAGTAGCGGCACATCTAAACCTATTTTTCACTATAAGCCTAGACCATACTACTGATCACTAAAACCTGACCCAAATATTTGATACCCAATAAGAATTAATGAACCAGCTCAGTCATACATTTCTTCCCTTTCTTGTTGGGATAGACATTTTAGCTGTTGCAAAGTTCACAGGAAACCTTTTTTATTCTCATATATATAATTTATGGGATGGGTACTTCTGTTTTTGTTTAGTGCCAGATAGAAGTTCTCATTCTTTCAAAATCTGCTGAGTGTATTTGTCTATCCAGTTCTTACATGCATCTTCCCAGATCAGTGCATGTTCAGTGTAGATTTAGAAATATCTGTCCCACGCAAACAGCACTGTTTTACTAATGGAAGTGCCTAGGTGAGAGTTTTCCAAAGGGAAGACTATCTGTGTGCAGTTATGTATTCTGATCAGAAAGGGCACCTGCTGTAACTCTACTAAAATACTTAACTTGGAAGTATCATGCCTCTGAAAACTTCTGTTCTGGATGAATTGAAAAGATATGTAAGGGAAATAAATTCATAAATATTTAATCCAAGAATGACTGTATCATGGTGGCTATTATCCAGATAAACTAGAGAAAAAAAAGTCACAAGATGAGGAAAGTTCAGACTGGCTGGAACTACTTGATATTGCCCAAAGCAATTTAGTGTTGCCTAAAGCAATTTAATACTGCCTGAAATAAGTTACCATCTTTAAAGTAACAGGAGACTAGCTTAGCTAACTATGTTGGCACGGTGTATTGAATGTTTCTCTGTTTGGAAAAGCAGAGCTATTATAATAATATGAAAATAATCTATCAGTTAAATTGAACTTCTGCATGTAGAATGCATACATCACATAATCACTACGTACATAAACTTGCAAATGTGCAAGTGCAAACAAAGCAGTTGAAACTCCAATAAAAAGCACTCACATAAAGTCTAGTGATTAAAAAATCCATCTAGCTGCACCTTAGACCTTTAATGGTTAATTATTACTCACTTCCACACTGCCTGCCATAGGTATATTGTGAACCTAGAATTAAAGTACGTCTAAATTACCCTAGACATCATTTAAAAAGTTTTAAAATTAATTAAGCTTTAAAAACTGCTAAACTATGTTTTCAGACAATAATAGTACGCCAGAAAGAAAGTCCCCTTGGGACTATAACTAAGAAAAGGGTTGCAATCATTTTCCTCCTCTCATAAACCAGAAGTGTTTCCTGTTAATTCCCCTGCATACTTCTAAGACTAGATTTACATCATCAAACAGTATGATGCAAAAGCAGTGGAATGGTAAAACAAAATAGTTGGACGACTCAGCACACAGTATATCTGGTATGAAAAGTTTACTTTAGACTATCTTATGGTATCATGCCATAGACTAAATAAACACTACCAAGTGGATTATATGTGCTTTTGAAATACATCATCTGGTTTAGTTCCAGACACCAAATAGGACTAAAGAAGCCTAATTTTTGTAACATTCAAGTAGAACCAAAGCATGGAAACATCACAAGAATACATATGAGGAGGTGATGAAAGTGCACTCCAAGTGTCATTGAACTCTATGATTGTCTTTTAGCCTCAGGTGAGAAAAGCAATCTTTGGTGCATGAGCTGCAGAGTGGGTGGGCTCCTGAGTAGCATCCAAACTGTTATAATCAGAGTTTGTCACTGTGATCACTCTTAAGATTGCTCTTCAGACAGAAAAATTACACTGTCATAAACCATCCTGGGCTACTACTTGACAGGATTTGTGTGTCTACAACAAAATGGATCTGTGAAAGAACCAGTGAAGACATAGCATCTGTAGGGAATCACTTTAACAGCTCATTTTAAACAGGAAACAATTGTTCATGCAACATCTTCTATGAAACTGCTTTAGGACTCAGCAATTTTTTTTTTGCACAGAGACAGTACCTTACACCTGTGCAGACCTACAGAATGAAAGGTTTCCACATTCTACATAACAAATAAGAAAAGATAGCATTAACAGATTAGTGGGTTTTCAAAGTCCGTTGGGATCTCTCAAATTAAGAGGACAATGTATTTTGTGTTTTAAACTTTGTTTCATGAGCTCATTAAGAAATACAATAATCAAATATGACAAACAAGGTGTGGCATTAAGGCCTAGTCTTCTTTGTGAAAAAAAAAAAAAATGCAGGCTAATTTAGTGTGCTTTATGAGAAAGGTTGAGTTGCCAACAGGGACAGGCAGACTGTTGGGCCAGGGTCTCTTCTGTTAACTTGACACACAAGGCTCATCCTCATTTTGCCTAGACTAGTCTATCACATTAATTCACTTATCATTCAAGTCGTAAGATTTCTTAACTTGTGACCAGTAACTCTTGCTATTGTGCACCTATGAACAAATGAACTGGTTACCTAGCCGATGGTGAGAGGGCTCATCCTTCCTCCTTCATTGTGATGCAGGTGTCCCCTGTGTCACATTGGGAGACACAAAAGCCTCAGCAACCCAGCTGCTATTGGATCTGCTTCAAAATGTTTTTTTGAGTAAGCTGATGATTTACATCCTGCAGCTTAGAGGTTTGGTCTATACCATGTCATACCATAAGTTTGTGGATTCTGAGAAAACTGCCAGACAAAATGTGGTGGCTGCCAGATACAGCAATTTGCAGGTGGTCATGGATGCATAAAGGCCCTTCAGCTCCTTGTGACCACCAGTCCTGCCTATGTGGTGCTCTCACTTTGACTTCATGGCACTGGTCCTACCATATACCAGGCCTCAGCATAAGCTGGGTTAGCCAAAGTCTAAGCAGGAGTTGAATGAATCGTCATATGAAAGAAATAAAACACATGAAGAAATACTTTATGAGATGCAAAACTATTATTTTATCCTTTTAACTGTACATGAAATAGTTCAAAGTGAGAAGAATATAAGATACCAAGCAGCACAGATGCCAGTTTTTGTTACATCTATGAATAATAAATATATTTCCTTTTGCAGTAGCCTAGAAGCAATTAAGGAGACTAAGCATTTCTATATCCACTGGTCTACATGATTCCTTGTCCGTTTTGTAGCAGTATTGCACTTGTGACAGATATCTCTATTAGAAATCAAAGATGCCAATGAAAAACTGTGATATTGCCTTGCTGCATAATATAGCAGTCAGATAGACCATCAGCCTTCAGGGATCTTGACAGCAGAAGAAACTATGCTAGCTGGAGGCAATCTAAAGAAGAGCAAGGCAAAAAGACTATTGGGAGGAAAAGTCAGTTTATGAAAAAAGATTTTAATTTTTGTATACAGTTTCTTTGCTTGATTTTTTCTTTAATGTAGATGATTTCACTAGTCTAATTTATAACATCATTTCAAAGAGCTGTATCAATACAACTGACAGGATAGTCAATTACTATAGGAGGGGAGAGGCAAGCAGATAGGAATCAGAGAGACTGGAAACTTCTTAAACAAGCTTAGCAATATAGAATTTTATCCATGGCACAGATCAATCAAACTGAGTAAAGCTGTACTGAAGACTTATCTCATGAATGAATTGACTGAATTCCTAGCAGTAAACTGTGTTTTAGTATATGCTTATTCAACAAAACACTTGTGAAGGTACCAATTCATTTGAATCTATAATAATCTACAGAAAAGGCTGAATTCCACCAAGGCTCCACATAGCATAAGATGGAAGATAAGCTTATTGAGACCACTTATCTACAAATGAGTGGAACATAGTTGGGTTCTGGTGTGAGAGAACTGGTGTTGCAGTAAGACAAAACATGCAGATAAAGCCTTAGAGACAAGGCTGTAGTTTGAGACATGAATGCATGAAAGCGTGTTGCAAGAAGATGAGGAAGATTTGGAGGAATTTCAGTGGAGACTAACATTTTTAATAAGGTTGTGGCTTAGTTAAAATTATGTGTTTCATGTCATAGTAAGTGAGAAAATGGCAGAGGTTGTGAAGTAAGAGAGCTGCCATAATGCTTACATGGATGCACATCAGTCATATGTGGAAGAGATACTTCTGACTCTGTTATTGCTTTTGTCACCAAAGGTGCTTAAATAAATTCAGCTGAGGCTTGTATGGTGTTTCCATGGAATGTGTTTGAATTGAGGAGGATAAAAATTGCCTCTCCATTTGTTCTTTCTTTACAACAGTTACTTCACTGAAAATCACTTGGGGTCTTCTGTGGCCCCTGGTGCGATAACTGTGCTGACAGCAGAGGGAGCATTAAACTCATTGCCCACGGTAAAATGTGGGGAGTGATACCCATGTTCCTATAATCCTTGTATGGGTAGGATGAGTTCATTAGCCTTCTGGCAGTCATCCTAGGACAGGGACAACTCTGATTCCAAACCCGGGCAGATGGAGCTCGTTTAGCCCTGTAAGGCCTTCCATCTAAGAGGTTAAATCTCCATCCAAAGGACCTCGCTGCCAGCGTCCAAGCTTGCTGGGCCCTGGCAGATGACCCTTAGGACTAAAGGGTGGGTCCAGCTCTGCGCATGCTGTGTCTCACCTAAAAAAAATCCCTAGTGCAGGCTCGAGGGTGCTATCCGCTATCCTCTTTTTATCAGCGTGCTTGTAAAAGGCACTGATGAGGAGTGTGGATGAAGCCCTCCCTGGATCTTTGTTCGCGAAGCCTAGCCACGACGATGACAACAGTTACTCTAAGAACTTTAAATAATATCTTTCTATATATTGTTATATTTTATGAAAATCTTAGAAACTTTACAATTTAGAATCTAATCCGGTATTTAATATGCATCATTCAATTTTCTGTTATGAATTGAGGCTGTTTTTTGCTTCCATTTTATGATTACTGCCTTAATTTTCCTCTTCTTTTTCTGCAACACACAGCTAGGCTATAGGAGTGAAAATGAAACTTCTGAAAGTAAGTTATATTTTAACTATTCTGAGGCCTCAGAATGCTATTAGGAATTTTGTGCTCATGAAAAAATATGCTTCTATTGTTGTGTAACTGACCTGTTTAAAGATTCATACATTATTCTACAAGTTTTTACATATGCAAGTAGAAGTTAGAGATTATACTGCTTCAGACAGAAAAACAGTAAGTTGATGGTAGATTTTTTTTTCTTTTAATCTTTCAGTTCCCAAGGGACTTTTTAAAATGTATCTGCCAAATCTTAAAGGATTTTGCTTTAGGAAATTACTGTAGTCCTGCATTTGGTTTTAAATACCATTATTTCAAAGAAGTCTCAAGAAAGGTAGGGCTGCAAAGAATGAATAGAATAAAACACTCTTTTCCTTTTTCATGGAACAATATTGTTTGCAATAAATTAACAAAAGGTGAAAAGAAATGAAAACCATTGAAATCCATTTGTATACTCTGCCCTTGGGTTGCTACTGTCAAATTGCAGAGGACCAGTCCAACAGAAAATTAAGATTACTTGTCTAGAATATATAATCTGTCAAAGATCTTTAGTTGCATTTGTGAATAAGAAGTTTGTTATGAGGGGAAAAAAATTAAAATTGAATTACTTACAATTATTTTGGTTCTTGTACAAGAATATAAAAGTTTAAATATACCTCAGAGTAAAAATTCAAAATGAAGCACAATATAAGGTAAATTTGTGAGTGCATGTTTTCTACTTTTTCTAGAAAAAAAAGTCAGTGGTGCAGAAAAGCATGAGAATAACAACTCACTGGAAAGCTCCACTTGAATTGTAGCTTTGTTGTAGACAGAAATATTCTAATTGGAGGAGGATTTTTAACAAAATTCTCACATCTTATGTAAGATTTTCGCATATTAGGTGCGTATTACTCACATCTTATGTAAGTCATTCATGTAAAGATTAAAAGCAGAAATTGTTAATGGTACAGGTTAAACATAATTAAAGAATATAATTTTGAAATTTTAATTTCAAAGTTGTAGATTTTTGATGCTTGATCATTTGTGTAGAGGGTTGTAATTTTTTAGTTTTGCTAAGATTGCACCAGAAGAGAATAAAGTGAGGAAACCTCAGGTGCTTCCAGTGAGATCAGTCATAGGGGTTGCCAGAGGTTTTATTTTCTGCAGGTTAGTTACTTGAAACTACAAAATATCATTTATTTTCACTTTTAATACATGTCTTTTTAAACTTACACTGTCCACTAGCCTTAGCTGTGCATCCAAACAATGTAATTTCAAGTCAGACAGTGTTATTCTCCATTCAACCTAATGTAACAGAAGTAAGAATAAAAAAAATTGCTCTAACACCAAAGAATCACAGTAGAAATGAAGTCTTAGTTGAATTTATATGCTAAACACTAAAAGGTTTCTACAAGGCATATAAAACTGGGTGTCTTTGAAAATTTCCATCTCAGCGATATGTGTCCAGTCATTAGAAAAAGCATAGGTCATAACCCTGCCAGTAAGGGTATGTTTTTTGATATATTTGAAATTCTTATTCTAAGCTATGGGGTGGCAACAGCCTTGTGTTTAAACTATTTGAACATTCACTTTTAATGGGAGATTGAAAAAAGAAAAGTTTTGCTTAATTTATTTTCAGAAGCGATTCAAGTAGATGTGCTGAAACTTTCAGAAAAATCGCTCAAAATACTCAAGCAGCTTTCTGAGAAAATCTTGTGGTAGAAACTGTGAGGAAGCTGAACTGTTTCTCGTGCCATATTTAAAGTAATTTCTTATATTTACATGGATAAAAACTTTAATCTCCCAGGGATTTTTAGAAAATTATTCCATCAAATTAAGAAAGTGACAGGGCTACAGAATTGGAAGAATTAGGAATTGTACGTACAATAATGTGATTCCCCAAGAACAGGTTCAAATGATCTTGGAGACTGACATTACAAGAAAAAAAGTCCTTAAAAAGTCAGCTTTATTGAAAAAAAAAAAAAAAGCTGTTTTACTTTGCCATTCTACATAATTTCCTAGGTGAAAACCCTATTATTTTTTAGAGGAGAATTTGTGCTAATGACTGTTCTAATCCAGTCCCAGTGCATTTACAGCGTTGGAACAAAAAAGAAAGCTATCCTCTATCACCTGTGTAGTACATGACTTCAGGAACTAGAATCTGCCAAAGAAGCACTTAAAAAATTCCTGTTCCAGAAAGCCACTTTTACCTCATTCCTTTGACAATCTTAGATTATTTGAAGTAGGCAATAAGCCAACTTTCATGGTAGCATGAGATGATTAAAACAGCACCATGACATTATATCAGTTAAGGGTACGTGATACTGCACTTGTGAGAGTGAAGGTCTAGAATTCTAGCAGGAACCATGCTCCTCAGAGAAATTGGTCCTTCTGAATATGGATGACAATTGTTAAAAGGAATCTACATATGACTCTAGATAAAGTTGGATGTTTTTTAAGACACTGTGGTTGAATGAAAAGGAAAATCAGCAGACCAAGAGGATCCAGTATGTCACCTGTTACAATTCCCTCATCCCCAGAAGCTTTTCTAACTTGTGTATGCAAAGACGCTACATTTGCTTCTTTACTATTATTTTTAATTATTCAAGGCCTAAATGTTCTTCAAACGATCTTTCCTAGGATCAACTACTAGATCATGACACCTGCAAAAAGCCTTTCCACTGTGGAAACTCAGTTGGACATTTGCAAAAAATAGTTAGGTAAATTTCATGATTTTAACTGAGAAACAAAACACTGTCTGGATTTAACATATTTACACAAGTGTTTAAATTTGCACTTTGCACAGTGACCTTTATCTCTTCCTTTTCCTTCCTGTTTTCTATCAATAACTCTCTGCTGTTACAATTTTTAATAAAATAAGAATGCTTTACGCAGTGTCTATATAGTGTCATTTATAATAAGTCCTAAATTCATAGCATGAATTTTGACCACATTCCAATCTAATAATAATTATTCATGTTCAGTGAACACTTTAAGGTATAAATGTTCCACAGCTCAAAGAACAAACCCCACCAAGCAAAACTACACAAGACTCTGCTTATCTGTCACAGTTACTCTCTGTATTGTATCACCGGAAGATTTGACTACAGCTGGAGAAGAGCCTCTTAGCTTCCTGATATTTTCAGGATGAGCCCTGGCTTGTGTCATTAGATAGAATTTCTTCTTAGAAACTTGTTGCATCTTGTTAGGAAACAGTGAGCCTGCTAAGTTTTCTGAGTGTTCTTGTTTCTCACTTTGCTGCATTTGGATTTGCAATCACCACGCATAATGAGCACTGTAAAGTTTCACACTGATTCATATTTTACCTGAAATATCTGCCAGGCTTAATCATAAAATGAAGTTTTATTCAATTTGACTTCAGGCTTCTAACTAGAAAACTGACAGAAACATTTACAAATTAAATGATTACAGCACTCACTGCACTCTAACTTCATTCTTAACAACTGGAATTTTGTTTCTTAGCCTCTGTTATGTACAAGTTCCCAGTCTAGCCATTAGAGTCATGGGTTCAGAGTTCCTAAAAATATTTCCTCTTCAATTCTTCAGTTTTGATTCCATTATTTCTATTTCTGTTGCACATAAGTTTGAAGAATTAAGCCTTTTGTTTTTGCACATAGACCCTTAATTGTAAACATTTATATATGGTTATACTACAGTAATCAGCCAAGAAGCATAGTCAGAACCCTGAATTTCAGAAAAGCAAAATTCCAGCTCTTTAAAGAGTTACTTAGCAGGATATCCTGGGAAACTGTCCGCAAGGACAAGAAAACAGAACTGAGCTGACAGATCTTTAAGAACACTTTCCATAGAGCACAAGAGCTCTTGATCCGCAGGTGTAAGAAATCTGGTAGGAAAAGGAAGACACCCACATGGCTGAGTCAAGACCTGCTGACCAAATTAAAAACCTAGATGGAACTACACAGGCACTGGAAGCAAGGACAGGGATCTTGGGAAGAGTATAGGGATGCTGCCCAGTGGTGTAGAGATGAGGTCAGGAAGGCTAAAGCACGGCTAGAGCTCCACTTAGCAAAGGATGCAAAGAATAACAAGAAGGGATTCTACAGGTACATCAATGAAAAAAGGAAGGTCAAAGAAAACATACCACCACCACCACCACCACCCCTGAAGAGCAAGAATGGAGAACTAATAACAGATGAGGAGAAGGCTGAGGTTCTCAACAACTTTTTTTCTTCAGTCTTCACTAGCAACCTCTCTCCCAACACCTCCCAAGTTAAAAAACCACAAGGTGGGGACCAAGGTAGTGAAGTCCCTCCCACTGTATGTGAAAGTCAGATTCGTGACCTCTTGAGGAACCTAAACATACATAAATCTATGGGACCATCCAGAGGATAGTGGTCAATGGCTCGAAGTCCAGATGGAGATCAATGACAAGTGGTGTCCCTCAGGGCTCTGTACTGGGGCCTGTACTCTTTAATGTTGTCCTGGTTTGGGCTGGAGCAGAATTAATTCTGCTAAGAGGGTATTGCTCCTAGCCAGTGTTCCTTTAAAAGGGACTGTATTCATCTGAAAGCTGGCAGTATGTTTTCATAACACGCTATCATCCTCTAATAGCTTAAGCCTGAATGTTTGGGTTTCATGCTGAGGATTGGAATATAAACTTCTAACTTTACTGAGAANAAGGACCTGGACAAGCTGGAGAGGTGGGCCCAGGTGAATCTCATGAGTTTCGAAAAGACCAAGTGCAGGGTCCTACACCTGGATCAGAACAATCCCCACTATCAATACAAGCTGGGGGATGAGAAGATAGAGAGCAGTCCTGCAGAAAAGGACTTGGGGGTGCTGATGGATGAGAAGCTGGACATGAGCAAACAGTGGATGCTGGCAGCCCAGAAGGCTAATCGTATCCTGGGCTGCATCAAAAGAAGCATGACCAGCAGATCAAGAGAGGTGATTCTGCCACTTTACACTGCTCTGGTGAGACCTCATCTGGAATACTGTGTCCAGTTCTTGAGCCCTCAATACAGAAAGGGCATGGACCTGATGGAGCGGGTCCAGAGGAGGGCCACGAGAATGATCGGGGGGCTGGAACACCTCTCCTATGAGAACAGGCTGAGGGAGCTGGGATTGTTCAGCCTGGAGAAGAGAAGGCTTCGGGGGGACCTAATAGTGACCTTCCAGTATCTAAAGGGAACTTACAAGAAGGCTGGAGAGGGCCTGTTTACAAAGGCCTATAGTGAAAGAACCAAGGGGAATGGTTTTAAATTGGAGATGAGTAGATTTAGACTTGATATTAGGAAAAAGTTCCTCACCACAAGGGTGGTGGAATACTGGAACAGGTTGCCCAGGGAGGTGGTTGAGGCCCCCGTTCCTGGAGGCATTCAAGGTGAGTCTTGACAGGGCTTTGGGCAACATGATCTAGATGGGGATGTCCCTGCCCACTGCAGGGGGATTGGACTAGATGAGCTCCAGAGGTCCCTTCCAACCCAAAAGATTCTATGATTCTATGAAACTGTTAGCATAACTGTTCTCTGAACAACTGGGTGTTGGAAAATACCCTTGAGGACTTTACCTGGAGACAAGTTTATTTATATTAGGAAATAATTACTTACTTGTGTTTCCATGTAAGAAGTCAAGGCATCTGTGAGCTGTGCAAATACATATGAGGAATTCTTGGGTCCTTAACAACTGTTACTACTCGTTTATTTGCTTCACTCCTTTTGTATCTGATGTGTGTTCAAGACTCAGTGGAACTTTCTAGTTTGTATTACTTACATTTACATTCCCATACATTGATGACACGGGTCAGGTATTAGGTTTCTATTAAAAACAAACAAACAAAAACCTCATTACAACCAGATGAATGACTCAGCATTTGAACACACTTTTGAGACCATGCTCTCCTTTCCACCTTCAAGAACTTCAAATTTTTGACTATCCATAGTCCATAATTCTCCAATTTTGTGATTGAATTAGAAGTGTAAATAGTGTGAATAATTTTGCAGGATAGTTCCAATTTTTGTACATTTATAATCAGATTTTCCTGGTACGCAAGACTGAAATCAATCTATTGTAACTTCCTAAGGCTTAGAACACAGAATTTCCTTTGTTTAAACTCCCACATGCTTGTTCACCCAAACTACCTGAACTATTCTAATACTTTTAGCCTAGAAACAAATCTTGAAATATGACAAAATCTTCAGGACATCTGTTCACAGGCTTTATAAAAATGGCCATGGAAAGGAACAATCAAAATGTTTCCTAAAACATCTCATCTCCTGAAAAAGGGTTACTTCTAAAATAAATAGTCAGCTAGGAGGAATGAAGAGAATTTTGCCCTTTCTGGACTAACAAAACTCTACATAAAATGTCTTTGTCATAAATACAGTCAAATGGTTAATTACAGTTAAATGTGAGAAAAAAAAGGGCTAATACTTATCATAACCATTAAGGGAAAATCCTCCAAAATAAAGAAGTTTTACCAGATGCCATTCCAGCAGACACATTTTGAGAAAGAGGACAACAAATTTCATTTAAGTCAGTAACATCTGGCCACAGTTTTTCACACAAAAAAAAGCAAAGTCATTATTTCAGAACTACTTTGTTATCACATGTGTCTCAGCAAGAAAGATCCTTTTCTTAGCGACAGAATATCCCAATGCTATGAACAGCTCTTATGGTTTGGTGGAGACCACACTGTGTTGCTTTCAAAAAAAAAAGCTAAATGATTTATCTATTTTGGGGGAGCAGTGGGGAAAAAGTAATATTCTATATTCTGTAATGGGACTGTGTGGAACACAAACACCTAAGAAAACATTGGATATTTACACTGAGCAGCTACGAGCAAGG
Source organism: Bucco capensis (assembly GCA_013396975.1). Taxonomy (NCBI): domain Eukaryota; kingdom Metazoa; phylum Chordata; class Aves; order Piciformes; family Bucconidae; genus Bucco; species Bucco capensis. The sequence continues at coordinate 36,435 of VWZO01003081.1, forward strand.
TAAGCTGTTTGGGATAGGCACCTTCTCTGCACTAACCACATCCAACAAGGACTTGTGACCATAGACCTATTGTGAAGTAATGGGAGGGGAATTCAACCAATTTTAATTGCCCTGAATAATGAACCCCTGCTGCTTTTGAACTTGCTGTAAGTATGTACTGATCCAAGAGGTTAAGGGTTAAGGGTTTGGTGTTTAAGGGTTTACTTTGCCATACATTTGAATTTAGTATTTAAACATTGAAATACTATTTTGATTTAGTTTTAAAGCTGCTGTAGTAGGCATGGCAGCTAGCATCCAGTATTCAAATAACCTGAATTTTCACTATGCAAAGTTCATGGTCAGTTGGTTTATCTTTTGCGTCGTATGCTTTGTGGTGTTTCTTGACAGTGAAGTTGTACCTCTATCATGTCTGACTACTAGTTTTTTTTCTTAAATAAATAAGAAAGAAAATAAAGAAAAAAGGCTGTATAATAAGAGAAGGAAGAGTTAAATCTCTCTGGTGTTTTAATTTCATTTTCACTGAACAGAAAGCTGAAGTAAAACTGAAGTTTATGATCATCGGTAAGAATCTCGTCTATTATCTGACACAGTGCAGAGAAAGGACATCAGGGTGCATCTGGATGGGACCTGCTTCACATGCTGTGCCTATTCTCTTTATTGCTGGTTGTTCAGGCATGAAGAAAAAACACTTCCAAAGAGAACATTCACACATTGATGGAACATAAACTTTATCAGACTGTTTAGCAGTATGAACATTCAGGCTGCAAGTCAACCTGAGGGCACCTTGGCTAGCTTTTAATGTTTTTTCTTTACTTTTTGCAAGAACACATCCTTCTGCTGAACATCACATAGTATTGAAGGATGAGCCAGTAGCTATATTTGATATATTCTGTGATTCACACAGAATGAAAAACTACATATGATTTATTTTATTTTGCACATGATCAGAAAGTGCAGACTAGAATTTAAGGAAATGAAATTAGGGACATCATAATTTATTTCCTGTTAGTTAATAGTTCCTACCCTCTATGAAGTAAAAGTTCACATCAATTTTGCTTCCTGTTCACTAAATAAAAATTTAATGACCAAACACAACACAGTGAGTGGGAGCGTAAGTTTCCCCAAATGAACTCCATTCTATTAATTTGCTATAGACTACTCCTGGGGAGACTACAGGGAAATGGCTAGGAAGTGTAGGAATGGGATCAGGAAGGCCAAGGCGCAGATGGAGCTGAACTTGGCAAGGGATGTAAAAAATAATAAAAAAGGGTTCTATAAGTATATTAATCAAAAAAAGGAAGATCAGGGTGAGTGTTCCCCCTCTGCTGAACAAGGAAGGAAATTTAGTCATGAGGGATATGGATAAGGCAGAACTGCTCAATGAGTTCTTTGTTTCAGTCTGCACTGGTAGCCAAACTTCCTGCAATGACCAGGACATGGCACCCCCAGATGAGTGCTGGGGAAGCAAAGGGCCTCCCACTGTAAACGAAGAAAAGGTTTGAGACCATTTACTGAAACTTGATCAGAATAAGTCTATGGGCCCTGATAGCATACATCCTAGGGTCCTGAGGGAATTGGCTGATGTTGTTGCAGGACCGCTCTCCATCATATTTGGCAAGTCGTGGAGGTCAGGTGAAGTCCATGGTGACTGGAGAAAGGGTAACATCACTCCTATTTTTAAAAAGTGTAGAAAAGGTGACCCAGGCAACTACAGGCCAGTGAGCCTCACCTCTGTGCCTGGGAAGATCACGGAGCAGATAGCCATGGAAGTGATGTTAAGGCACGTGCAAGACAAAGGGTGATACTAAGTAGTCAACATGGATTCAATAAGGGCAAATCGTGCCTGACCAATCTGGTAGCCTTCTGTGATGGAGTGGTTGCAGCAGTTGATGAGGGAAGACTGACTGATGTCGTCTACTTGGACTTTTGTAAAGCCTTCAATACAGTTCCTAATATCCTTATCTCAAAACTGGAGAGATATGGATTTGATGGGTGGACCGTTCAGTGGATAAGAAACTGGCTGGAAGGACGCAACAAGAGAGTTGTGGTCAATGGCTAGGTGGAGAGCAGTGACAAGTGGTGTCCCTCAGGGCTCTGTCTNGATAGGCTGAGAGAGTTGGGGTTATTCAGCCTGGAAAAGAGAAGGCTTCGAGGGGATCTTAGCGCAGCTTTCCAGTACCTAGTGGGGGATTATAAAATAGAAGGGGAGAAACTTTTTAGGTAGTCAGATTATAATAGGATGAGGCGGAATGGTTATAAGCTGAAGGAGGGGAAATTTAGACCTGGAGATTAAGAAGAAGTTCTTTACCCGGAGGGTGGTTGGGCACTGGAACAGGATGCCCAGAGAAGTTGTGGATGTCCCATCCCTGGCAGTGTTCAAGGCCAGGCTGGACGTGGCCCTGGGCAACCTGCTCTAGTGATTGGCATCCCTGCCCATGGCAGGGATCTTTAAGGTCCCTTCCAACCTGGCCATTCTATGATTCTATGATTCTCTGACAGATGGGAGAGACAAGAAGTAAGGGAGTACATCCATTTTTTACGTATTCGGATCTGGCTTTTTTCTTTGAGTCTGCCAAAAAAAATGACAAGGCCAATATACCACTTATGCCTCACTTAACCCAAAAGTCAAGGGTGCTTTGTAGTATTGGAAATGAGGCAGCTAAAGGTATTTGAGGACAGGGCCTTAAGTAAGATATATTTCATTTATTGACTCTAGAGAATATGAGACATTTGACAAAGAGATGATGCAGTTTTACGAAGCAGGTAGTGGTCCACAAGAACCCAGAATAATTTTAAAATAAAATTCTTAAGAACTTAAGTAGGTACTGTTTCATTTAGCATAACCTTGTAATTTAAAGCCAGTGCTGCTCAAATGACTTCACATTTGAGCCAGCTGAACAAGTAGTGAAATATATGTGCTCCTCATGGATTTGGGATATGTTCCAAGCCTCATCACTGCTTCACTTGCTGCTAGATTCTAGCACACAAAGTATCTGATGAGAACTGTCACTGTAATGAAGATGAATTAGTTGTATTGCAGATTACATCCAACACAGAGAATTGCAAGGGATGCCTGTCATTTTCCAGAGGAAACCAAGAACAGATATGAGCGTTATTTAAAAAAAAAAAAAAAAAGCTCTTTAGATCCCCGCTGGTAACATCAAAACATTTGTACAAATACAATCCCACAACCTTTTGAGCAGCTGCCAGAGGTTAGATGATTGGAAACTGTCCAGCAATAACTGGATATTTTCAAGAACCGCTAGTAGTTGAGGACAAACCTCAATGTAGGAAGGAAAATAAAGAAAGAGAGATGGATAAATAGTAGCAAATGAATTTCTTTATTAAACTAGAAGTATATATAAGAAACTCAAATCTGGATCTGTGCCAGAGACCAGTTTTTATAACAGACTTATTTGACTGTATGACAGAGATTTTGGTGTGTGCTTAAATGCCATTTACACGTCCATCAAGACCTTTTCACATTCAGAGCTGAGAAGGAAACAGGAATATAAATAAGTCAGATTTGTAAGTCATAAATTGGAAGCATAGTGGTATGAAATCCAAAAGAAATATAAGCAATCTAAAACACTGCAAGTAGAACAAAGCACTGATCTCAAGGAAAATGTTAATGACAACATAGTTTAAAAGCAGAAAGGAAAACGTAAATAGGTTTGGTGAAAGGTAAGGGGTTGTCCCAAAGCTAATGGTAGTAAAAATTACAAATTAACTTTAAGAGAAGAATTTAATCCCTTTCAGTACTTTGGTCCTAATTTATCAAAGGTTACTGCCTGGCAAAGCACTAACGTACTCTGAATAACTGCCTAACTACAGGAGAATAGAGTAAAAGCCTTGATTTCCATTTTCACTTTACTCTATCCACTGAAATATTAGATTGTATGATGTGACCCTTCAAGAACTGGATTTGTGGTGTGCTCAGAAATTAGAACCTCAGGCTGAAGAAGAAAGTAATATTTTTTTGACAATTTAAGAAAAGATGTTTTCTTATAGGACTGTATTCTTCTTGGTAAAAGAAGTTCCTCTACTTCCTTTCTTTTTTGGAAACTGCTTGTATTTGGATTATGTGGCAGGGTGGGCTGCAGGGGTGGCCTCTGTGAGGAGAGGGCCTGTCTTGGACAAAGCAAGCTCTAAATTGCACCCACCACTGGCTAAAGCTGAGCCACTGAAGCTAATGGTACCTCTGTGAAGAAGCATTTGAGAAAGGGTAAAAACCACTTTGTAGCACCTGTAAGAGAGAATTGAGAAAAAATGAGACAAACAACCCTGCGGATGACAAGGTTAATGAGGAAGGAGGGGGAGGAGGTGCTTCAGGCATCAAAGCATGGATTCCTCTGCAGCTTGTGAGGATGACAATGGTGATGCAAGTTGTACCTCTGCAGCCCATGGAGAGCCATGTCAGAGCAGATATCCACACTGCAGTCCATGAAGGACCCCAGGCCAAAGCAGGTGTATGTGAAAGAAGCTATAGACCATGGCAGGCCTACGCTGGGTTAGGGTCCTGTCAGAAACTGTAGTCCATGGAAAGCAGACAATGCAGGATCTTTTGTTCTGGCAGGTGGTTTGGCCTATGGGGGACCCCCACAAAGCTGTCTGTTCCAGAAGGACTATGCCCTATGGAAAGGACCCATAATCGAGACATTCTTGACGAACTGCAGCCTATGGTAAAAACTCACATTGAACAGTTCAAGGACTGTATCCCATGGGAGGGGTCCTATGCTGGAACAGAGGAAAAGCATGAGGAGGAAGGAGCAGCAGAGATGTAGTGTCATGAACTGATCACAACCACCATTCCCCAATCCCTTGCAATGATGAGAATGAAGAGTCAGGAGTGACAGAATTGTCAGTGATTTAATAAAAAGGATGACTTCTGTACACATGTCAATGCTTCATACCTAATGATTTCTGGAAGTTAGAATTTCTAGAGGACATTCAGGCAAGAATGTTAAAGGCTAAAACAATTTTAAAACAATGTCATAGCACACTCTTAATAGACAATGAACATTTTGTCTGCTTTTTTCTGAATACTGTTGAGGAATTAAAAAATTCATAGTCAAGTGAGAAGCTGAATATTAAATCTTCCACTGACTACCCACAAAGGCATAGAAATAAGCTATTAGGTAGCATTAATTGCTGACGCAGTGATAAAAATGGTAAAATAAACAGCAGAACTGTTTATCTGTCAAAGTTTCACCACAGCTAATGGAGTGGAATAGAAGCAGATGAAACCAATTCTAGCATGAGCAGAAGAGAGTTATTCTGTCCACATAACATCATATTGCATGGTGGGGAGAGGAATATCAGTGTGATGGCTCATGTCCCTGCATTGCAGGACTGTGTATAAGAAGAACCAAAGACTACTTGATCTCCCTGTACTTGACATTCAAGCATTCTATTAGAGTTGAGGGCAAATGAAGCCTTCTCAATCTTCTAAGTAAATCTGTGCCTACTGTCACAAAAATTTCCCATCAGTGATTAATTTTTACTGCCCAGGGGAAAAAAAAAAAGGATGCGGAAAATATTAGGCAGGAGACAGTAACAACAGAGTAGAGGATTACAGTTGATTAGGAATAGATGAGCAGGCCTCAGCTGAATGTTTATTTGGCACACAAAGCAATGAAAAAAGACAACAAACCCAAATGTTTTGAAACAGGTCAAAACAGAACAGATACAGGACAAGTGAAACTAAAACCAGCCACCAAATAGTAAAGTAACCCTATATTGACATACTCATAAGAAGAATTTGCAAAAGGTGCTGGAAAATTGATCTCTCTTCACTTTTCTGAAAGACTGTTTGGTTTTAGAAGATTTTGGTCTTCTCGTACTGATTGTTTCCACAAAGTACATGAAACATTCTAGGAGGTAAGATCTTGAACATACTGTTCAAAAGAGGCTTTGCAAAAATAAGAATTAATGGAATATCTATTTCTTTCATCTTTACTGTAGGAAACACTGCTGGGTACTTGTGAAAAGAAGTGTCCAATATGCTTAGTATTTAATTAGTTCTTATATTGTTGGAGCTTTGATGACATAGGGATTTTGGTAATAGAAGGTTTTTTGTGTTGCATTAATAACTTCAGCTAGTCAAGCCTTTGTTGGTGAAAAATAAACACAAGTTAGAAGCAATTATTCAGCTAGCTATCATTTAGACTTTATTATTGATTATATCCATGGATATTTAGGCATGTATCTTGTATTTATTAGTTGTCTCTTTATCTAACACATCTATATAAAAAAGATCTGCATCATTTAGATCATCTCAGAAAGGTAGCTGATGCCCAGAGAATAGAAAGGAGGTTAAAAAAGCCATAGAAGAAAAGAATGCAATGGCTTTGCAGAAGGGACAGAGGAAGGTAACATATATTCTTGCATATTACTGCTTTGCCCAAATATTAAGGTACACTGTAACTGTTAACAAAGAGCCACAGCATAAGTTTATGAGATGATATGGCTATCCTTATTTAATAGGTTGGGAAAAGGAAGTTGATTTTAATATTTGTTAATTTATTAGGTTATTAAACGAATTCCTTAAGAAGTTTCCCTTCCTGAAGAACTCAGATTAGGTTTAGCTTTCCTGGCTCCTCATTACGCCCATTATTTTCAGAGAATACAGTTGCTTTTAGAGGAAATTCATCAAATTTTTAAATGATCAGTTGCCTCGTTACAGAATAGAAATTTCAATTATTAGCTTCTGTTTTGCACAAACATTTTCTGTCTTTAATTAAAGGACATATAAAACACTGAATATGAATGACTGATTACATTATCTTGGTATCAGATATTAATATAGGATGCATGAACATTTAATTAGGATGACTGAGACTTCCAAAGCATGTCAGTCAGTTTTTGATCAGCTATATAAGTACTACATTGACCTAGAAAGTATGCAAGCATAGAATGTGTAGCATTCCTTCTGGTAAATCTGGTAAATACTGTGGTCTCATAAAAACATGCAAAAAATTGTCTCTTTTCTTTTTCTTCCTTGGCACAGCAGGAAGTGCATGAGTAACCTGTCCTGGTTTGACCGGAAGCTAAGGTCAAAAGAACAATCTTTTGAGAGGATTTTGCTACAATACCCCCTCTCCCCAAAACGGGGACAGCAATAAACAAAAAAAAAAACCACAAAAGCACTAGGCACGCAGATAGTGAATTTCTAAGAATAGCTTTATCAAAATTTAAATGGTACAACAATATGAAAGAGATAAGCAATAAAGAAAGATAAGGTGGTTAGTTCAAAGATGGCTTTCGGCCCTTTCTCCCTACCATAAATCATCAATGTCTGTTCTGCCGGCACAAAGTCAGCAGGTTTCAAATCAAACACCTCCTCCCCCCTTATCACTCCCTCTCTACCTTCAAGAACATCCAGAGGAATTTCAAGAATGCCAGAGGGAAAAAGGCCGACTTCTGAGCACACAGCCGATTCGAGAGAAAGCAAGAAGCAGGAAGCAGGAACAGCAAGCAGCAAGCAGCAAACAGCAAACAGGAAGAGGAAATCTCACTTCCCTCTATATATACACAAAAACACATCATCCCCTCGCACAGTCTGTGATTTGCTGCCTTCCTGTCTCTCTTGAATGATGTCCCAGGGTCACAGCCCTCGACCCCCCCGTCCAGAGACGTCGCGATGATGGTCCACAACTGCACATGAGCGGGGTCTCGTTTTTCTTTCTTATCAGTTCCTCGGCTCCTCCCGGCAAATTCTTTTGGGGGGGGAGGGGGAAAGAGTTCAACTAGTGAGTCCTTTTCTTTTAAAGAAACAGTGTCCATATCCAAATTCAAAAGTTCAAAAGGGAACATGACGTACACTCTTAAATTTTAATCACTCCAGGACAAACCTACCATGCATAGGATATAGCTCCATGTTCTTCAAAGGTCATTGATTCTGTCAGCTAGTATATATTAGCTTTCTTATAAATGTATCAGATTTCCTATAAATAAAGATTATTTCAGATACCTGAGATATGCAGCTATTCTAAGATGGAATGAAAATGAGAACAAACAGCATTTGCACTACAGCAAATCAGGAGTCAGGATTATACTTCAACTAACAATGTTAATACCCAACTACTTATAAGCAGCTTAATATCTAAAACCAGAAAGTTAATTGTTCATTCTTACTGTGATATTTGCGTATATAATGGAATATTATGGAAATTTTTAGCGATTGCTCGTGACTTCATAACAGTAACCACTATTTCTCATAAAATGAGATTAAACAGTAGATGACAGATCTGCAGACATTGCTTGTATATGTCAAAAATATATGAATACAAAGTCCTAGTAAAGGCAATGGATTTTTCATGTAAACTACCACCTACTCTTTGATTTTCAGTTACATTTTTCAACAAACACCATTTTATGGGTTTCCTTTTAAAGAATCATTTATTGTGCTCTACAGAAACACCTGCTGTGCCCTTCTATTGCAAGTTTCTTGGGTCAAGAACACATACTGTCTGTTTTAAAGACTGAGATTCTCTTCATAGTTCTCCAGATAATGACAGAAATGGAAGAGTACTGCCTTTCCTTCTTAGTCTAGCTCATCATTGGAAATCCTTTCCATTATTACTATCCAGGCTTAACCTTGATTAGCTTGTCAGATCTGATATATTCAGAGTACAAATGAGTGTTATTGCCTTTCAAGGCACCCTGCACCACATTTCTATACTACTTAACTAGTTTGGTTTTGAACTCCCTGTAGATTAGATATTGTTAAAATGAGGTAAGTGGTCAGAGATCAAGCGAGCAAGAACTGGAATCTAAGCCTCAACACAGACTAGTTCAGATGCTTGGTACTTAAGATCAACACAGTGAAATACAGCTGTGGCAGAGAGAAAGAAATGTGGAATTGGAGTACTAATTTAAGCTGCAACTTTTTTTTAATGGCGTCATAGAATGTGTTATCAGAAAACAAATAAGAATATTAATTTCTTGAGCCAGAGCAAACTAATAAGATAGCCATTGCTGCAGTTGTCTGACAACAACAAGAAAAAAGTCCTCTTTGCTAAAGTGACATATGATGATGTCCTTCCAATACTTTCACACACGATGTTAGGAAAGAGTATAATAGAATCATAGAATCATAGAATGGTTAGGGTTGGAAGGGACCTCTGGAGGTCATCTAGTCCAACCCCCCTGCACTGGGCAGGGACATCCCCAACTAGATCAGGTTGCCCAGAGCCCTGGCAAGCCTCGCCTTGAATGCCTCCAGGGATGGGTCCTCAACCACCTCCCTGGGCAACCTGTTCCAGTGTTCCACCACCCTTGTGGTGAGGAACTTCTTCCTAATGTCCAATTTAAATCTCCTCCTCTCCAGTTTAAAACCATTGCCCCTTGTCCTTTCACTGCAGGCCTTTGCAAACAGGGCCTCTGCAGCCTTCTTATAAGTTCCCTTTAAGTACTGGAAAGTCACTATTAGGTCCCCCCGAAGTCTTCTCTTCTCCAGGCTGAACAATCCCAGCTCCTTCAGCCTGTCCTCATAGGAGAGGTGTTCCAGCCCCCTGATCATTTTTGTGGCCCTCCTCTGGACCTGCTCCATCAGATCCATGTCCTTTCTGTATTGAGGGCTCCAGAACTGGACACAGTATTCCAGATGAGGTCTCACCAGAGCAGAGTAAAGTGGCAAAATCACCTCTCTGGATCTGCTGGCCACGCTTCTTTTGATGCAGCCCAGGATGCGATTAGCCTTCTGGGCTGCCAGTGTGCACTGTTTGCTCATGTCCAGCTTCTTGTCCACCAGCACTCCCAAGTCCTTTTCTGCAGGGCTGCTCTCCATCATCTCATCCCCTAGCCTGTATTGATAGTGGGGATTGTTCCGACCCAGGTGTAGGACCCTGCACTTGGTCTTGTTGAAGCTCATGAGGTTCACCTGGGCCCACCTCTCCAGCTTGTCTAGGTCCTTCTGGATGACATCTTGCCCCTCCAACTTATCAACAGCACCCCATAGCTTGGTGTCATCTGCAAACTTGCTGATGGTGCACTCAATGCTGCTGTCGATATCATTTATAAAAATATTAAACAGTACAGGCCCCAGTACAGAGCCCTGAGGGACACCACTTGTCACTGATCTCCAGCTGGACTTTGAGCCATTAACCACTACCCTCTGGATGCGGTCAGCCAGCCAGTTCCTTATCCACTGAACAGTCCACCCATCAAATCCATAGCTCTCTAACTTGGCCAATAGAATGTTGTGGGGGACTGTGTCAAAGGCCTTGCACAAGTCCAGATAGATCACATCCACAGGTTGTCCCTTGTCCACTGAGGTAGTCACAGTATCGTAGAAAGCCACTAGGTTTGTCAGACAGGATCTGCCCTTAGTGAAGCCATGCTGACTGTCTCTGATCACCTCCCTCTCCTCCATATGCCTTAGCAGAACTTCTAGGAGAATCTGCTCCATGATTTTCCCAGGCACAGAGGTGAGGCTAACAGCTTGGTAGTTCCCAGGGTCCTCCTTTACACCCTTTTTGAAAATGGGTGTGACATGCCCCTTCTTCCAGTCACTAGGAACTTCACCTGACTGCCAGGATTTCTCAAATATTATTGAGAGTGGCTTGGCGACTACATCAGCCAATTCTTTTAGGACTCTGGGGTGCATCTCATCAGGTCCCATAGACTTATGCATGTTCAGGTTCCTCAGGAGGTCATGAACCTGACTTTCACATACAGCAGGAGGGACTTCATTACCCTGGCCCACATCTTGTGGTTAAGCATTTCTAAAATTTTGAAAACTTCTTTATTGAAATTGGAACAATCTGCTAGGTGATTGCTGCTCCTATCAAAATAGTATTCATCTACATTAACAAAAACAGGGCTTTAATTGTAAATTTTCCATCATTATGAGTTGATTATCTTTAGTGTCTCCTGCCTATTCAAATGCATAGTCCAGAGGGAGCATTGCTGTACCTAAATTGATTTCCCCCAGAGCAGTACATGATGTGTTATTTGATGCCCTTCAAAGGACATACTATTAGCCAAGCTATAAAGTGTCTGATTTTATTAGCTTTGCTGAGTTTTATCAGTTTGTAAATGTGTTATTTTCTCCATTCATTGTGCCTATGGGACTCAGAGATAGAGTGAGCTTCAACTTAATATGTTGTTGGAAGGTAGCAGTGGTCTTACTTTAGCACTCTGCACTGTGATGGGATGACATTGAAGGTAAAGTCATGAAAACGCTAATGTCAGGACCATTTATCAAGGCAATTCCTCACTATAAAAATCTGCTGTGACATTGAATTCAACACTAGGGTTTTGTCTTAAATAGAGCAGAGTGTTCCTGTGCTGTATAACTACCAATCCCCAGAAACAGAATGTGATGTAACTAATAATAAGAAAGCAAGTCACTTAGATGTTTGACATGAGAGAGAAGGTAAGTTCTTAACATGAGACTCTGGGAGGCAGGAGCTTTTGGAAAGGCTTAGTTGTCATCACCTTTAAATTTTGGGGTCAAATTACACTGCAGTGTAATTCAGTTTTCCTTGGAACCCTTATATGTAGCACAAGCATTTGCTGGGGTGATCTGTAGGAAACATTTTTTGCAATGAATTTCTGATGACAATAAACAATATGCTGGTATAAATGGCCTACCTCATACAGTTTAGTAATATGGCTAGTATTTTCTCAAAGCCCTTTAAAGTAGTTACCAGATTGTTTTTACTATGTATTTCCCACTTTGTCTTATTTTCACATTGGACTGCCTTCTCACTGTCTTTGATTTTTATATGAATCATTTACATCAATTCATATTTTAAAAGCTATTCTTAATTTATTAAAAAAAAAGGTATTCTTATTTATTCAAGTTTTTATGTGAAAATTAAGACAGATTCTCGATGAGCAATATCTCTGAAAAGCTCAGAACTTTGAAAGACATTCACAATTTAATTAGAAATTTCCTCCATAACAATATGGAAAGAATTCAAAAATGAACCTAGAGCAAATATACAAGGAAAAGATGATGTATTTAAGTTATTACATCTTTTAGTGTGTTTGCATAAATATAATACATTATATATTTTAATGTTTTATCTCAGTAAATGTAGCTCTCAATGTCACTAATTTCCTTTATTTAAATATGGCTTATCACATGCTTCCATTTACTTATGTGTTTAAGTATAGGAATTGACAGGAAATGACAGTGATGTCCTGTGGGAGTCTGCTACAGACCACCTGACCAGGATAAAGACACAGATGAGATATTCTTTCAGCAACTTGGTGATGTCTCGCGTTCACTAACCCTTGTTCTTGTGGGGGATTTCAACTTTCCAGATGTCTGCTGGAAGTATAATGCAGCAGAAAGGGGGAAGTTCAGAAGATTTCTCAAATGTGTGGATGATAACTTCCTGTTGCAACTGGTGAGAGAGCCTACCAGGGGTAGTGTTCCGTTAGACCTACTCTTTACAAACAGGGAAGGTCTTGTGGAAGATGTGGCAGCTGGATTTTGTCTAGGCAACAGCGATCATGAAATTATCAACTTTTCTATTATCGGAAATGCTAGGAAGAGTAAGAGTAAAACTGCCATTTGGGACTTCCAAAGGGCAGTCTGCGATTTGTTTGGAAGATTACTGAAGAGAATCCCTTGGGAATCAGTTTTGAAGGGCATAGGAGTCCAGGAAGGCTGGACATTACTTAGGGAGGAAATCTTGAAGGCACAGAAGCAGGCCATCCATATGTGCCTTAAGAAAAGCCGGCGGCACAGAAGACCAGCCTGGCTGAATAGGGACATATTGCTGAAGATAAGGCAAAAAGAGTTTATGGCCTCTGGAAAAGAGGGCAGACCACTCCTAGTGAGTACAAGGATATTGTTAGGTTATGTAGAGAGATGATTAGAAGGTCCGAGGCCCAGCTAGAAATTAATCTGGCTTCGAAAGTTAAAGATTGCAAGAAAAGCTTTTATAAATACATTAATAACAAAAGAAAGAACAAAGAGAGCTTACATCCCCTGCTAGACCCAGAAGGAAATATAGTAACAAAAGACAAGGATAAGGCTGAGGTGCTTAATGCCTTCTTTGTCTCAGTCTTTAATAAAAGTAACACCTGTACT
>VWZO01003081.1:49830-87840 GCA_013396975.1 Bucco capensis
TGTTGTCAGCAGAAGCAGGGAGGTGATCATGCCCCTTTACTCAGCTTTGGTGAGGCTTCACATCCAGTACTTCATCCAGTTTTGGGCCCCTTGCTACAAGAGGGACATTGAAGTGCTGGAGAGGGTACAGAGGCGGGCTACCAAGCTGGTAAAGGGCTTAGAACATAAGCCTTATGAGGAAAGACTGAGGGATCTGGGCCTATTTAGCCAAGAAAAGAGGAGACTGAGGAGAGACCTCATCGCTCTCTGTAACTACCTGACGGGAGGCTGTAGAGAGGCAGGGACTGGTCTGTTCACCCTAGTGGAGAGTGACAGGACAAGGGGAAATGGATGGAAATTGCGCCAGGGGAGGTTCAGGCTAGACATTAGGAGGAATTTCTTTGCTGAAAGGGTTGTCAGCCATTGGAACAGGCTGCCCAGGGAGGTGCTTGAGTCATGGAGTTTTGCATGAACTGAGCAAGGAGGCATGTACATATGAGACAAAAATAGAGTCACGTGGTAGTTTGAGTTTCAGGTGGTTAAAAAGTAAAATTTGTTGTAGAGCTCTGGAAAGACAGACTCTTGCTAAGAGTGAATTAGGATTTCTTTTCCAGAGCAGCACTTATCACCTTCATTCCTACTCCAAGATTTCCCATATTCCTTTCCCCATTTAGTCCACCTAATGGGAATGATACAGGAAACTAAGTCTTCAGAACTTTTTGGTCATTTGCAACTCTTTATTGGCTTTATTCTTACCCTGCTCAAGATAGAGATGGTAACCCCATACTTCCGCTTTTACCTCTGGCAAACCTTAAGCTGTGTTTCTGAGTATCCCAGATTTGTTACAATCAAATCCAAATTTGAACAACATGCTTATTACCATCTAATTTCCTTTTCTTTTTATCCATGCATATTCTTTTCATAGCGAGTACATAGCTACATAGAAATATGGTATCTCCTCTGCTGTTGAGGATGAACAAGAAATGTGATATTTTCCTTTTTCAGTAGAAAGAGGTTTCCTTGGAAATTGCATAGAAAACTTTTATTTAGGTAGCATTAAATTATACATGAAATATATTTTCTGCATTAGAGAAGTCTCATCTACTATACTATTATAATGTACTATAATATGCTACTGCTTAGAAATGAGGAGACAAAGAAGATAGTAAGAAATATGGAAACCAGATTTCTAATAGTTGAAGAAAATGAAGGTATTTCAAGAACATTTATTGAACAACATTAGACAAAATTTTATAGTACTTTAAAATGATGACACTTTTTACCAATTCACGTACTGCCTAAGAACGTCATCTTGCCAATATGTGCAAAGCACTAGGAATTGTTAGTGCGTTATTCTATGTGTATGGATTGAAGAATATGCCTGGTCTCTAGAAAACACATTCTGTTCACTTTGGATTTTCTCTTACCTAATCCTGTAACCGAAGTAAATTGAGGTGTCAGTGACAATTATACACTAATTAAAAATGAAATGTGAATAAAACCATTCCTTTTTGCTGGCCAGGAGAAAATTCAAGGACCCAGCACTGTACTGTCTAACCAAATTGATGGTATGAGTATCTTCCTTACAGAATCCAGCTTGTCCATAAAAAAGTCTACAATTTTCTCTGACATTTTGTCATTTCCCCTCAGTTTAATGTACCATATAATTCAGCCAACATTTTATGATTGAAGAGGGAGGAATGTGTGTCTTCAGATTATGCTTACACTTCAAACACAAAAGATTTGGAGGAAAAATCAAATCTTTCAACAGCAGGAGAGTATCAAAGACCATAAAGCTCAAAATGAGTGCCTCAGGAAATGCAAAAATGTTAGAAGTATCTTGTGAAATGTGTTACGAAGAAACTGTGTAGCTTTTTTTCCTATTCTTGGTAAGATAACACACTTTTCTCTGATCTTAATATTTGGATTAAATAGAAGAATGTATGTTTTTAAATGTTCTGTTGACAGGCAATGGATATAGTATAAATTAGCTGCATTCCAAAATATTGGTGGTAACTATTTTGTCATCTATGAGTTTAGGTATAATGTGGAATGCTATGTGACCCAATAACTAACTCTATTCAGACAAACTAAATGATGGAGCAGCATAATGTATAAAGTGAGCTTATGTCAAGTTTGGTTTAAAAATGTGTATATAACTTTTTTATTGGGAAGAAACAAAAGATTCCCCTATGGATAATAGAATCATGTTATTTTTAAAGGATTTTCAGCCATTCATAAGGAAACAATATAACAATTTCCAAAGTGAAATAACATATTTAAAAATTAAATACTTTGTTTAAAATTACCTAAATGAAATGTTTTGAAAATTTAAGGACATGAGAGTTATTTCCAAAGGACTTGTCACAATTCATTTTTATCAAGTAAAACTATATTTCTGTGAAAGTTTTAAATAAGAAAAAAAATCAGCCCTGGCAAGGTCCTTTTACCATCTAAAGGGCTAATAACATGTTTCACGGTCCATGTTTTTTAGCCAAATGGTTTATGCATCCAGTAATTAACAAGTGCAATATTTCTTCCTTCATCACCACAGTAAAGTTCAGGATAACTACATCAGAAGAATGCATACATGGATCACTTCTTCTTCCAGAAGTTTATCTTAGTTTAGTTACTATAGAATAGGCCTTCGAAAAGATTTTCAGTCTTTCTTCAAGAGCTGGTCTATATGGCAGGGTCATTAAAGAAGATCTGAATTAATTTTGTACACTTTTAATGGAAGTCTCTAAGCTGGCAATGTTGGTGTATCAGTCCCCTGTGACTACCCTATCTCTTTTCTCACTCAGGACAAGCTCAGATATTCCTAAACTACACAATGTATTGTTTACAAGTGGACTGAAAAGGAAAGAAAATATGGAAGGAGATTGAATACCATCTAACAGCCACAAATTTGTTAGAAATAAAATGTTTCTCCCAGGTAAAGAACAATGCTGCATATTTTGTCATCTCAGTAGCTAAAAATTAAATATACCAAGAAAAATGGAGAATAAAAATTTAATGCTTATTATGTGTCATTTTTATTGTGGTAATTTTCTCTTGCCACTTAACACATTACCTGTAGTACAGATCAATTCCATCACACTGTTATCACACTGAAAGCTTATGCAGGAGATTATTGTGAAATCTTATAGCAATGTGTTAAATGTAATTAAAGCTGTGGAATATTGGGAACTCCAGTGGTGTTTCTGCATAGGATTGGCACCCAATGCACACCATAAAGGTTGCTTTTTCCACACAATTCTATCACTGCAAGCTGTTTTTACAGAGTCTACAAGTTAACAAGTGTTGACATTAGATTTTAACATTTGCTGATAATTACTTGCTCTTTCAGTCAGTAAGTCATACAGCTGGATTGCCACTGGTCAGTCCTCACAAAATTAATGTCTAAGACCAGTTTTAGGGACTGTGGTGATTAGGGACAGAATTTTAAAGATTCATGGACCTTGAACTCTGGGGTAGTGTCAAGGGTTAGGGCTGAGCCAACCACTATTCTAGTGACAGATATACTCTGTTATGCCTTTTTCCCCACTCCAGGAAGGAAAAGAGGAATTAACAGAGAGAGAGACTTGTGGATTGGAAATGAAACTCAAACTACTTTAATGAAAATTAAAACATGAAATATATATATACACAAAACCAATACCACACTCAACCGCCCCTTGATGGCAACTACATCATCATCACCACATACGCTGTAGCAGACGGACTCGCCAACATATAGGACTCAGACTCAGGGCACTGGATCACAGAACTGGAAACTCAGGAACTCTTGCATTGAGATTGAAGGCAGAACAGATTCCTGTAGCAACAGAGCTGAGGTTCTGATCCTCACAAGGCTCAGTTTCTCAACCTTTAGGAAGGGTAGAGACTTCTCCTTTTTTGTATTGGTTGTTGTATGTACAGCTAGGCTTCGCGAATGAAGATCCAGGGAGGGCTCCATCCACGCTCCTCATCAGCGCTTTTTACAAGCACGCTGATAAAAAGAGGATAGAGGATAGCACCCTTGAGCCTGCGCAAGGGATTTTTTTTTTAGGTGAGACACAGCATGTGCAGAGCTGGACCCACCCTTTAGTCCTAAGGTTCATCTGCCAGGGCCTAGCAAGCTTGGCCGCTGACAGTGAGGTCTTTAGGACAGAGGTTTAACCTCTTAGATGGAAGGCCTTACAGGGCTAAACGAGCTCCATCTGCCTGGGTTTGTCCTTCTCCTAGGATGACTGCCCATACAAGGATTATAGGAACATGGGTATCACTCCCCATGCTTTACCTTGGGCAATGAGTTTAATGCTCCCTCTGCTGTCGGCACAGTTATCGCACCAGGGGCCACAGGAGACCCAAAGTGATTTTCAGACTGTGCCTGTGGTAATGCATTATAATTAGTTAACATGTGATTGTAGATTTGTATATCAAATCATGGGTGAAAATTTGGAAAAACAAGTGGAGACATTTGATTGAGCCACCTCAGTGGCACACATGCTTTTGTGGGTTTGGGGTTTTCTTTGTTTTCTTTTTCCCCCCTTTTGTTTGGATGTATTGCGTTTGTGTTTTTTGTGCTTTCTATTACTACTTGTTTCTGTTAGTAAAAGAACAATAATATAGCAATGATTTGTTGATACTGCAGTCTGCTGTCTAGTCTTCAGCACCTAAATGTAAATGTGTTTAAGGATGTCGAAGAGTTAAAAAATACAAGCCATCATACTTAAAATAGTGTAATTTGTAGAGATTAAATTGTGACTTTTAGTTATGACAATGTTTCTTTACTAAATTATCAATTTTGTATAGCCCTGCTATTATTCATTATTCTGAGTATAAAATTTGTTTGCCAGTGGAACTGATAAACAATCATAAAGTAGAAACAGACCAATTTATGTTCATTTAGAAAAAGAAGCTTTATAAACTTTTAATTTTAATACTTGAAAAATATTTCTGCCGTGTCTGTAGTTAATTTTTTTTGCTTGAGGTTATATTAGAATAATCCAGCAAACACACCACTAACCTACTTGATTAAAGTACCATGAAACAGAAATTGTTTAACATTGTCCTTGTCTAAGAAAATATGAGAAAATTACTTATTTTTATTGCTACATCCTTCAAACAGTCATGTTTCTATTTTCTCAGGATCTGTCTGCCTTTATGTGCAACTATCAAACCATGGCTCTTCTGTGTTTCTTTCTAAAACCAATGCAAGAATATCCATATAAGAAGCAGAAAAAAACTTCAAGCTGTCAAATTTAAAGATAAATTTTTTGGTGGTTCTCAGTAACCGTTTAGGAGTTAATCATAAAAGCGGTCAGCTTGAGGTACTTTTCCCTTGAGATAAATAATACTTGGCAGGTTTATTTCAGTTTTCTGCCTACAGGCCAACCATTCTGCCACTGGCCATTTGCCTTGATGTCTGTCATCTGGTTTTTGATCTCTTCCCCATTAGTGTACAAAGTAGATCAAAACTAGGCAATAAGCCATTTGGACTCTGTAAGGTCAAACGTTTTGACTGCAAAGGATATGAAGGCAACTGCTTGCCAATAATTTTGACAAAATGTGAGAGATTTTAAAACAAGTACATCTTCAACTGGATTTTAGCCATGAAAGCACACAACCTGCACTACAGTGTTGTAAAATTTGGAAATGAATATCTAACAGAAGGCTAACTTGCGATTATGAAGAAACAACTGTTTGGCTCATTATAAAGTCAGATGTGTTCTGTGGCATTTGAGTGGACGGCAGAGACCCTGACATTACACATGGCTCATTAGAAGTGAATGAGTTTGGCCTTTCTCTCTTCACCTAAACAAAACGGCTAATATACATAAGAATCATCCTGAAAATACTTGTTCCACCTCTTAAATGTGTCAAGTCCAAATTTAAAATCAAAGCACTATCTATTTCACTTTGCAATTAAAACCATGGCACTGGTTAAAAAATTGCAGGAATAGGAATGGGGTGACATAAAGGAAATTCAAATGTTAAAGTCCCCTCTCTGTGATGATGATTTTCTTGGATGATAATGATTACTGTCATGTAGTGAGCAATTTCTGATAAATGATACTGACAACTAATGTAGATGAAAAATAAATCTTAATTGAACTAAAAAAATTGAAAATATTACAGATTAAAATAGAAATTGACACTGCTACTAATAATAGTGAATTCTTCTACTCTCAACATGTTATGAAGCAGGAGGTATATTGTAGAGTTTATTCATCCATTAACTGATACAGAATATTTTGTACAAAGTAACTCCTTGACCAAACTGGACACATTATTCCTGAAAATATCAATATGAAAGGATATGATATTTGGCAAAATTAAAAGGGCGGTGGAGGAAATCTTGATATCAACTTCTTCACTTATGGCTTGAAAGGAGTATCTAGTTAGAGCATTTTATTTAGTGCCAAACAGTGGCCAAATAGCTTCAAGAACTTAGCTTTTGCTTTAAATCCTTGGTTAGAAAGATTGCAGATCTGTCACAGGTTTTTATCTTTCCTATGGAGGAAAAAGTGTAATCCAAATTGCATCAAAAAGCAGTAAAATTTAAAATTTAGGATTGCCTTCCAAATATATTTTACCTCTTTCAGTTTTGTACAGGAAAAGTTAATGACTACAGTTACTCTGCCTATATCCCATGAAAAGATGAAATACATATAGAGCAAGAAGTAAATGAGATTCCTACTAAGAGTTACTAAGAAACAGACTTTTAATGGCAATGAATTATTGATTTCTCCTCATATAAGCGGTTTACATTTAGAGTGTTTTCCCTCTTTGAAATATATTCTTATCTACTCTGAAAAATAAAGATAACAATGATTAATTAGATTACTTAGAATATGAATTATTAGATTATTACATTATTTCCTTCTAAGTGTTAATTATTTTATTCCAGTAGTCTTTAGGTATTCTTGTCTGTACTGCCATTTAGTCCAGTAATTTCCTCTTTATGGTAATACCTGTTTACTAAATGATAGTACTGTTTTGGTTGGCCTTTCCAGTGTTGAAACCATAGCTGTTATATGTTCCTTAAATACCATTCATGTCTCTTTCAAATCTGTAGTCACCTTTTTACTAAATAAATTTTATTGTCCTCCACTTTTGAGAGAGCACAATTGATCAGGAATGCCATGTTTTCCTTAGAATAAGCCTAATGTGGAGTGTAAAACTTATACTGAAGGCATTATAATCTTTATTATCTTTGTTTAATAAATTTTTTAAGTAAAATCAATCTAAAGTTTAGAAACTTCTTAGTTGTTTTTCTTAAACGAATGGATGAAGTGTAGAAATAATTGCGTAACTGTTCGATAATTATTTGGCCTACTATTTGATCTTTAATCAACATTTCACATTTTTTCAGCATTTATTTTTAATAGTGGCCTGCAGTTTTTCACTTGATTTAGTTTTCATTTTATTTTCAAGACACAAAACCAAAACAGGCATTTCCACAGCTAAGAAAAAAAAAACCAGCAATAATTAAGTGAGCCTAAGAAGAGGAAGATATTTTACCAACCCAAACAAACTCTGAATTTATTATATTATGTAATGTAGTTGCATGACATTAAGCTCTTATATTTCTACAATGCTGCTATGTGTGTATCTGCATGCACAATCCATTTTACTGCAAGCTGAAAAACAAATTTTTAGCAACTTTAGGGAGAACAGTTTACATTAGTCTTTAGAAATCCCCAGTAACCTGTAGATTTTTCCCATCTCTAAATTTATTGCTATGTTTATTAAACTTCAGCACACAAAAATGCAAATGTACACTGTAAAAATTGTGAGTAAGCTGATATAATCTATTGCTTTACTGGCATAAATGCATTGAGATGTTTTTAAGCAATAAAACACAACAATCATGTAATGCTCTTAAAGCCATCAGCATGATTTGGAAGTCAGACACAGTCTGAAAATCACTTGGCGTCTGACGATGATGACGATTTGGAAGTATAGTCAGACCTATGGGAAAGTGAAGTGTTTGCAGTCACCCAAGACATGCAGCTATTCACCAAAACACATGCCATATCATAATATGAAGCTCAAAAATGTGTTCAGCATTTAAAAAAAGTATACTGTTAAATGAAAATAAGACCTGATCTTGAGTTAACATAAAGTTACTGTAGCTTAGAAGAAGTCAATGAAACGACATCACTTCAGAGTCTGATCTGCAGTACACAACATGAACCTCCAGTAATACTAAGCATTCAGTAGGAATTAGTTGGGATAGGAGTGCAAAATATCCTCAACATCAATTGAGGAGTATTGGCTTTCTTTTTCAGCAACTCTTCTTATTCCCCCAGCAACAGCACATTAGTTTTACAAAATGGGACAAAATCTTCTTGTCTCACTTGGGGATAGAGACAAAAAACTTGGGCATGTTCGAACTGATGTAACATTTTTTCATATAAAATATTTCAGAGTAAAACTAGCACAAAAGAATGAAAGATGAGATCCACAAGTACTCTAACTACCCAGAATTCTAAAATCTATTGGATAGAGGTATCTCAGAAAAATAAAGAGATACTATGGAGAACACCACTCCAAAATTATTCCCAGAAAAATGGATTTGGTGTGTTTTGTTGTCACATTTCCTGTAATCCAGAAAACTACTGTGAATATAGGAACATAATAAGGTATAGGACATCAGGAAATATGTACTGGTGTTTGACTAGGGACGTAACTGCTCCAGTTGCTTACAGTTTTCAGCCTCAGGACATTATTTATGTTAGCAGCCATTTCATTACAGTTCATATCAAAATAGCCATAAGAAATCACCGCATTTCTATGCCAGTCTAGCTGAGACCAACAGTACCTCCTGTGATTTGAAAATGAGCTATTTCAAAATACTTTATGTATCAGAATTGCATTTAAGCCATCTGTAAGGTCAATTAGACAGCTTTAGGAAGAGTAATGTTGTTTATGGAGTGGAGAAATAGCCAGGAAAAGGTAGTTGTAGCAAAATAGATGGAAAAGTGTCTATTTAATGTCTGTGGGTTTTATAAAAAAGTGTTCACTATTGAATTTTGCACATAGTTTGACTCAGAGAACAATTATGGCATTAGACTCCTTAATTTACTCAAACCCACTTAGTTTATAGATCCCTCTCATTTTTTTGTCAGAATATTTTAATCTCTTTTCTGTATCTCCTCTGGCTACACATACAGTCCAAATTCAAGGTGCCTAAGAAACTCAGTGTGAAAAAGTGCTGCTTATTTAGACAGCAGTTTACAGAAGACTTTTAAGGGTCAGAATTTTTACTGTAGTTACCTGTGCAGGACGATCAAGTCCTTTATAGCTAAGCTGTAAATAAACAGATGCCTTTAATACATGCCTAAAAATACAAAGCTTTAGTATGTCTAGTAAAGCTTCTTGTTTTCCTATTAGAAACAGGTGTTAATGACTAGATATTAAGAAAAATGCCAAAATAGAATTTGTATTCCCTTCTAATTTAAAGTTTCTATATTCCTGTTATGTTCTGACTGTAATAGAGCATTATTTTCAAGCTTATTTTCAAAGCAAGCTATGGATTTAACCACAGAGCTTATAATCAAATTAACAAAAAATGTGTATCTAAAATGCATCCCAGATTGCTTGAAAACATCTCACTGAGAAAGATATTTTTGAGCTGATATGGGTAGTTGATATATTATTTTAACATGAAATCCTTCACTATTTCTGCTATCTGGGTTAATTTATATATGTTTGGCTTTATATTGAGTAAACATTTATTGACATATAGGAGTTAATGCATTTCATGGCTGCATTGACCTATATAGATCATACTCTTTATGTAATATAGTACTAATGACTATGTGCATAATTTATAATTTATGTCTGCAGATACTTCAGAATTGAAGGTCTTTTTTCCCTAAGTAAGAGGACTAGAGTATTTCTACCATACAAAAGGAACCAAGAACACATCCACTAAATCTATTAGCACTACTTTCTGCAAGTCTGCTGCTCACCAGAGTGAAGAGCAAAGTGTCATGATCACTGCTGTACATAAACTCTTCAATGATGTATAGCAGGTCTGGCAGGTTACTCAGCTTGAGAGAATTTACAGTGCATACACCAGTGTAGCAACTACAGGCTATAATGAGGGAAGTTTTGATTGCCTTGGTACCTCTAATATCAGTTCTTTGTGCACGTACCTGGTAGGTCATTCTGGTAAGGAAAATGAATTTGAGATCAATAAAGGTTCTGGCTGAATGGCCTGTATTAGTTTGCAGCAAATACACTGAATAAGAAAATACTATAATTTTGGAAAATTTTATCCTTAGAGCAACTTCTCAAGAATGGGTTTGGTTCACTGAATAAAAGCACCTATAGATATATTTTTAAAGTGTCATAGAAGAATTCATGTTTGAGTCCTGGTATTTAATTTATATTAACTTATGCTTTATATCCTAGTAGCTTATGGGATCAAGACATACACATTGTTATTAATTTCTGACTTCTTTAGCAGCTAAGGTTTCTGCCCAGGACTCATAACTGACAGGATGGAGTGATTAAGACTCTTACAGCACTAAATTATCATTTACTCATTGCAGATTTTTAGTTGACAAAACATTTTGAAATTATATTAATCTTCTTCATTATTTACAACTTACATTTCCTTCTGCTACTGATCAGTGTTTCCATGAGTCATTCCACTGTATTAACAGGGAAGCTGACACCTCAAAGGTGACCTTATTGGCCAAGGATGGCTGTCTACCTAGTCATGGTGTTAGGCTATGAATGGAATCTATTGCTATAATGAGTGCACCAGGGATGCTACTGCTTGGCGGTAAATGGATACAGCTTCTGAAATAGTGTCCAGGCTACAGAAAGAAGGGAGGGCTCCTATTAAAATTAATAGCCTGCTTGCTCCTTTTTTTTGGTCAATGTATTATTGAAATGGTGTTCTTGCAAGGTTGCACAGCTGGTTTAATGCTGATTATGTTTTAAGCCAGAGTGGATAATTAGCTAGGATAGAAGTGTAAGGTTATTCATGACAGAAAAGATGCCAAGAACAGTACAACAAAGGCATCTTGCTGGAAAAGGTAAAGATAAGTAAAAACAAATTTCCTGCAAAAATATTAGTTTATGGGCTCTCTATTAGAACATTTGCAGTTTTCAACACATTAAAACAAATCTACAGTTGTTGCAGAAACCCTTACATGATGACACCAAAAAAAATCAAAATGGCATGGGTTCCTGAAATTTTATGTATCTAAAGCTAATACTAATACAAAACAATGTATCTTTTCAAGTAACCTCAGATCATACAATAAATAAACACAAGAATTCAGGAAAACAATGTCTATATACTAGACTACATTTCATATTATAATGAAGAGTGTTTCATTTCATTAATTTGTTCATTTCAGGGAGTGAGGATTTTCTGCACATGTTGAATGCTACCTAAGTCTCATTAGTACATAAATGCATTTCTTCTTGTTGATGGCATATCTACAGTAACATTTGTACACTGTCATCCTTCGGGTTTGATCAGGCAAGCCTATTCAATATGTTTCTTCCACAAACTTTTGGAAGTAGTAAGAAAGTAATTTTATGATTTCACTGGAATCCTACTCAGAGATCAAGCATTGTTTCCAACTCTTTCAGAATAATTATTTTAATATATAAATTATATTTCTGTGAGTGACTGCACATATAGACTTAGACCAGTAGAGTGTAAATGTCTGCGGCCACTACATTTTGTGGAAGCAAAAATATGGAATCAGTGGTGCGCAGTGGTGGGCATCTTATGTTGTCTGCTTTTATCAGATGAAGTGTGAGCAGCATAGGATCAATGTATAGAAAATATTGTTTCACATCAGAAAGCAGACGTGGATAAAATTGTGCTTTTAAGAAAGCTGTTTTTATAGCTTATGTAATAGTCTAAAAACAAAATTGGTTCTACAATATTTTACTAAGCATCCTACTGGTTTTTCAGTCTGTTATAAAATATAAAATGCCATTGCTCTGATATCACTGCATCAGCTCTTCTAAGGTACTGCATAGCAGACACAATTTAGAATAAACTGATGTCCTTGGACTCTACTTCTCCAGTCTCAGGGATCTCTTTTCACACCAATGCATTTTTTCCTCTAAGCCAGGATTTTATATAGATTGTTAAGCACATTTTCCAAGTCCTTAAGATTTCACATTCATTACCAAACTTCAAGTGGATGTAAGTTATTTTGCCTGAACTTTATCTATTTAATGTCTGCAGTTGTTTGTCTATAATATCCCTCTGAGGAGGGAAAAAAAAACCCAAACAAAACCAAAACAACTTATAAAGATTAGGCTAATAACAGGGTAGATCAAATCTGTATGAAGCAAAATTAATATCTCTTAGAGCTAGAGCTGAACCACAGTTGACTAATTCTTCTTCCTAGAGTTTACCATTCCAGAGAAAGGTTCAAGGGTAGGTTCATCAGGGTAGGTTCAGGCTTGACATTGGTTTCTTAACCAAAAGGGTGGACAAACATTGGAACATGATTCCTGAAGAGGTGGTAAATGCCCCGAGCCTGTCAGTGTTTAAAAGACATTTGTACAATGCCCTTCATAACATGCTTTAACACTTGGTCAGCCCTGAAGTGGTCAGGCAGTTTGACTACATGATCACTGTAGGTCCCTTCCAACTGAAATAGTCTATTCTATGTGTAGAATTATTTATATATACTTCTGTAGTATAATATATAACTGGGATTTTAGGAGAACAGCACTTCCCAGATTAATTCTTCCAGTTTAAAACAAAACCAAATTCTTTTAGAGCCTATCGTCCGTCAAACAATAATCAGTATTTGCCTCAAGAAATAGGGTGTTACAATGAAAGAAATAAATAAAAACTATAGTCTTAATCATTTTTTCAAGAAGCTGTGAATATAGCCTTTGGGGATTTAATTTTGTAGCTTTTCTTCACATAGTGTTTCCTATAAGAATCCTAAGTGGAAGTAGCTCTAAAGTCTTACTGTATTAAGCATATATGACACAATGACTTCTTACCGTGAAAGACAGTTACCCAGTCAGACAAAGAAAAAATATTGAATTTCTTCCCTATTTTTTCAACTTTGTTTAGTATTTAGCACTTAATAAAAACACATTCACTTGTTCATTTATATTATAGTTTTGACCAGTTCTCCAGGACAGTGAATTTATAGAGGTTAAATACTGAAACAACAGACTGTACTTGAAGTACAATTGAGATGTAGCAGACAACAGACCTGTGGAGAAATAACAACCAGCAATTTTTAAATTTTATGGGCGAGACTAGAATCTGAGGATTTGCAAGCACTTTTCAGAGGATGTTTAGAAAAAACACATGCTAACTACTAGAGCAAACTATCATTAAAAGGAGAAATAGAACACATTGTGGGGGTCAGTTGTGCATCGTTGAGGGGGGTGCAGAAGGAAGGGATGAGGCAGGAGAGCAGGGTGCAAGAGCTAGAACTAGTTTAATTCAAAAACCCCAGCTTTTAAGGGACCGGGGTAGGAGGCTGGTCAGTACACAGGAAGGGGCAGGGTCTCCAGCTGGTTAGCCAGTAGGGAAGAAGCTGAGGGCAACAATCCAATAGCATTTAGGACAAAGGAGGGGCTAACTCGAGACTCTGCCCACAGAAGCCATGTGCAGCAGCACATGGCAGGGCTAGGATGAGTCATCTCTGAGCTGCAGGGAAACAATAGTCTAGAATGCAGAAAAACCTGTTTGACTTCTCTTGCTCCAGGCAGTACAAAAGCACCTCAAGTGGGTACTTAGACAGTGGGCAAGGCATTCAGCCAGCAGAGATAAGAAAGTAAGTTCATCTTTAGCAGAAAACTCCAGGTAAATATGTCTCTCAAAATTCAGTCTCTGGTGTTATCCTTCTGCTTTATCATCTTCCATTCTTCATACTTTGGTGTGTTTTCCCACAACACATGAATACAAAAAGAGAAATAATAGATAACCAGCACAGCTGAAGGAAGATTCTGGGAGGACTGGGATTATAATAGTTCATAAATTGAAAGAACTCACAGAAAAGTCAAAACCTGTTGGAAGACGTATTAAGAGAATTGTAGTATATAAGAAATAGGATATAATTTTACTTAGGGCCTGTGGGTAAATGGAAAAATTACAACAGCTAACAGTGATAATAAAAGAAGAGAAGAACATGACCCAAGAATAGAGAATGAAGGAACTATAATAATTACCTTTCAGAAAAAACAGACCGACCAAAACTAAAACCCCAACAAAACAAGAACAACTACAGGGGACTTAATATGAATTTCAAATATGTATGGCTTGATTTAGCTGCCTCTTGGTGATTTAGCTTTTGTGTGCTGTTCTTCTGTTTCAATTAATGTTTTAATGAAATGTGTAGCATCTGAAGAAGCACAAGTCAATATTTACTGGTTCCAAAATGCATGTTTATTCATATGGAAAAAAACATAAACAGGAGGATGATTTTTTTTTTCAATATATCCTCTGAGGACAGACTTAATCAGCTTAATTTACAGATTAAAATATTTAGTTCAATTATCAAAAAATAATTTCTTACTATAAAAGAAATTCAGCACTCAGATTTTAGAAAAA
Source organism: Bucco capensis (assembly GCA_013396975.1). NCBI lineage: Eukaryota > Metazoa > Chordata > Aves > Piciformes > Bucconidae > Bucco > Bucco capensis. The sequence goes on from VWZO01003081.1 coordinate 64,367, forward strand.
TATAAAACCTACACTTGTTTAGAAAGACTTCAAAGATTATCACAAAACAGAACAGTTATTTTTGAAGGCAACATTTGAATCAAATCATATTTCAGTTTGGTACCTGAACTGTGACTGCTATGCATAGCTTGAACTACTAATCTGCTAAAGTCAATCAGCTATCACATACCAACAAACATTTGCTTCTGGTCTGTGCAGCAGATTTTCTCCAAGCTGCTCAGAGGTTACAAAAGAAAGAGGTATTGCCCTCAGGTTTCTGGCAGATTCTGCCCATCTCTTATGCCTTCAGGGGAAATGACGCTTTGGGCAGGAGAGTGAAGAGAGTGGCTAAAGTTCAGCATTAGCTGGTGTAACAAAAAGGTAAGGAAGTAGGGCACAGTGGCTGATCTGACTGGAAGTAACAATGAGGCAAACTATTGAAATTACTTAGATGTTTTCAGCAGATATATTCCTTTGTTTCCCTCCTGTATGAATTTAGGAAAATACTGCAAAATATAAAGTGTTTATTCTGAACTGCTAGAAGTAGCATGCACTAATAATACCTTTACATTGTGATGTTGTTTTAGAAATGTCCAAAAAATACTAATGGTGACTGAATTATTTTGTAATGAAATTGGTCATTTAATTCATTGTAGATCTGCAATGAACAGCTATGGGCTTTGCTGTGTGAATCATGTTCACTATACTGCCTAATATTATGTTGTTTCTTATTCTCTACCTGCTTCTGGGATGTCCCTAGTCACAAGAACATGAAGATGTGAAGTCTCTGCCTCCAAGTTACAGATGTTCTTGGAAAAGAAACAGTGATAAGAAAGCTGAGAAAGTGTTTCAGGAATCAGCAGTTACTGGAAGAATAGGAAAGCTGACAAATAGTAACTATGTCTTGAACTATATCTGTGAGGGTCAATACAATACCACAGTACCATAATACTCTTTTGGACTTGGATGCAGTGGGCTGAATTACTACAGTGCTTCTACAGTTGGTAACACACATAGCTTCTCAGCAGAACTAATTAATTGAGGTATAATTCCATGGTTCTACAATTTCTAGTTCCAGAAGTAGTCTATTTGGAAATAGCTCACGTGTCTCTGAAGAGTATGGTGTTGTTCAATATACCTACACCGAGAGACCTTCACCACTGTCAAACTTGCACGGACATATCAGAACTATTTTTCTATGGATCCTGTTAAGATCTAGTTCAGATTTTTCCATCCTGTAATGTAAAGTTCATACTGCAGCCAATGGAGACTTCCAAGAATAGAATTCAATTACAGCTTGTGACATTTTCTGCACAAAACCTGTATATTTATTTCCTCTAACCCAGGCTGTGAAATAACTACTGAAATAAGCATTAGGGAATTCTGATAGTTATTAAGCTTTGAATAATGTTTCAGCATCCTCAAATTTGATCATTATTTATTAAATTTATTTTGTTATTCTGGTAGATTAAAAAATGTTTTTAGTTTTAAATCTTACTGACTATAAAGCTCAATTAGTGTGTGTTTCTGGTACTGCATTAAATTCTGAAAAAAAGTGTTAAACCCCTATGCACCCAAGAAAGAATCAGATCAACATCATTAGTGTTCACCTCATGTTTTGATAATTTGCCAAGTGTTTCAGCAATAGATTGCACAAATACATTAAAGTGCAGGAAATCTACAGTAATATATACGCATATGTGATACAGAAGTCAAAATAACTGATTGGATACCTCCTTAAATTAGATTTAAGGGTCTTTCCACTGATGCAGAAAGAAGACATAGCTGATGTAGTATAGCAACAATAAGGAGCAGTCTTACTGTTATGAAGAAATTGGAAGTTTCTGATTTCTTTATTATATTGTGGGGAGATGAGTTTTATCCTAAGAGAGCTGGCAACTGTGGAAAAGAATCTACGTGTGCAGCATTTAAAATCTACAGGAAAATAAATTTTTGTGTTGGCTTTCTTTAGCTGCAGCTTAGACTGTAAATCTTTGTTTCAAAAAGCACTTCCATACACTTGACACCGCTGTAGATGCAGAAGTAGAACTGAGTCGCCTCTGCCTTTGAGGTTCCTTTCTGTTATGCATATAGTGCAAACTGTAGGAGGAAACCAACACCAGATGTCACATAGCTAGAACAGGGTTGTCTGTGGTTATAACAGCGATTTTCACCTTGTAGACTTATGAGATGCATCTTCTGTTCACACACTAAATTCTGTCACTGAGGGAAGGAGGCATAAATTCTTCTACTTTCAGTGGGAGTTTCATACATTTGAACTGAGTGCATTTAATAATACTCCATACAGTATAGTATATATGAACCACTTTCAAGCACTATGGAAATGGAGCCACCTCTGGGATTCAGTGTAACAGCTGTTCCGCAATTTTGGATAGTATTCTTCTTTTATCATGGAAAATCAAGAGATTGTTGCAATTTACTAAATACATCAGAATAAACTTTTTGCTAACAAAATATAATAATTCCACTTTGCTGCCTGAATTTCAGTATATGGAATACATGGGATAACCACTGACAACTGAGTTTACAAAACCAAGTTAGGTCTTTGTCTTTCAAGTTTTGCTCAAAGAGCAAATAACTACTTTTAAAAAAAAGTAAAAATTATTTTATACGGCATTATTATTTCTTAATATTTAAATTAGTATAACAGGTATTGTGTTATACTAAAAATATCACCATCTATTAATAATAAATATGTTACTATGAATGTTGGTCTATTTGATCTCCAAACAATAAAACTACAGAAGAAATCTTACTAAAACAAACAAAAACCTAATTTAAAACCTAATTTATAAAAAAATTCTTAATAACAATATATTCTTTTAAAATTAGAAAAACAAAATTTGTTCAATCATGACATAACAAAACAGGTCCAAAAACTTCTATTCCAAATACTAACAAAGGAAAGAAAATATTTTTTATTGTTGTTCAGCAGACCTTATTCTCCCTGGATTCAAAATGTCACCTCCTTTCTCAGTAACTTATTTTTGTTAATCCCCTTTTAACCTGCAGAAGAAAAAGAAATTTGATTCAGGCATGAACATTTGATGCAATTGCTAACAACAACAACAAAAAATCACTAAAAAAAAGGGGCTCCAAATTCTTCCTATTACAGTTTTTCATTACAGATAGTGCCTTTCACACATACGCATGGAGAGGATTTATTTATCACTGGTATGAAAACAGATGTGCCAAAGATTAACTTTTAAACTCCAAGATGAATGAATTAGTTCAGAATTTCATTCCAAACAAACCTCGTTATGTTCCTACATGGTGTATGAGCGCGTATTTCTTTTTTAAATGAGTTGAATTTGAAAAGACTGAGATACTGTCCCATGAAATCACTCAATACTGTTTTCATATGATCATTATTCAGAAGAGAGAAATCTAAAAAGGATTGAGCGTGACTAATCATTTCTACTGTGTCTTGAGAAAGATATAGCTAACAGACAAAACATATCTGTAAAAGAATCAGCCACCAATATCCACTTAGGACATGTGGCAACTTGTTAATGCACAATGATTGTGGGACAAGACCAGCAACCAACCAAAGAGATGAAACTCCAGTCCCACAGTCCAGATTTTACACCATCTCTGCATTATGTGTTTGTACTTTACGTACATGCTTCTAGTACAGAAGTTGGATTCCAACATGCTCATATTTTACAAAAAGTTCACTCTGAAAGGTGGAGGCAGAGTTTCCAAAGACAAAAGTTTTGTCAGTAATTAAAATGGCTGAAGGATGGGGTCATGCTGCAGAACAAAGATACTGTAGTGAGAAACAGCTAGTGATTATTTTTCTGATGAGTTTGTAAGGTGCTTTTCTGGTGTACCTTTCTATATGATTTATGAACTCCTTCAGAAAACTCAGAGTCTGAAATTCACTTCTTTCCAATCCATAAGGCAGACTCAAGAGAATGCAGAGTGAGTTTGATTTCCATTAGTAAATTATTTTTTGAATAAAGAAGTTGCAAAGGCCATAGAGATTTAAATCTGCTTTTTGTGAGTTTAACTGAATCACAGTTATATATAAACATTGTCTTTTCTTTGAGGCTTTCAGAATGATGGATGACTCACATTGATATTAAACTCATTAAGCATGTCTTTCAGGAGAAAAACAACTTCAAAATAGGTTTCATTTTAATTCCCCCCCACACCCATCAAAGTGCTTATTAAAACAGAGCATAGTCTGGGTCTCTGAGAAAATGGTAGCTAAATATTCTAATTGAAAATTGTATTCCTTATATTTAATAAACAACATTTCTCTGTGATGTAGACATGACCATTTATTTATAAATAGGGAAAGGTCAAATACTCTTCTTTTGGTTTTATATTTTTGACACCAATGTGGATTTTTTTCATTGTTTCAGACTGTTTACTTTGTACTTCTCTAACACAAACTCCTTTGGCATTTTACTGGACCCTTTTCCCTGTGGGCTGAAGTTCTCTTCCTTTTTAATTAGATTGACCTTTTTGTTCACTTGGCTGCCCTCAAAATGACTGAGAATGACTGCTCTTTTGGAAGGCGAGTTGAAATCAGCACAGAAAGACTGAAAACAGTCATGTGAAATAAAAATATTTTATGCAGCTATCCCAGCATTATAACTGCATAATCGTTATGTTCATAGCCTCTAACACAAAGAAATACTGGTCTCTGCAAATTTGGTGACATTTTAATGATGACAGGTTGTTTCTCATCTTCTTGAATGAATGCTTTTATAGTGCACTTTGTGACTAATATTTTCAGAGTGTATTTTTACTGTCCCATAATGATTTGCCTTTTTTACCCTTCCAAGTTACAAAGGATAAACTTTAAGTAACTACAAAGCATAAGGTCCTTTGCTACCATCTCTTATATAATGTGTATTTCTCTTCTACCAGTATCATAGAAAGAAATGACTATTGAAGTTATATTTTTGAGGTTAAAGACTAAAATCAAGGGACTTTATTTGAATCTGAAAGGGATTACATTCAAGTAGTTTAGAAAGAAATAAGAAGAAAGTCCTGTACAGGCTTATGTAATTGTTCTGAAACTTTAATAGATGAGGCACAATTTCTTTTCCACTTTTACCCTGATAAGCAAAATGCATGTTTTCATTTACAGAAATCACAGTAATTTACCTGAAGCTAGGGAGTGAAGAAAGTTGTCTTTTCTTAGAGGGTGAGAAGAATTTATGTGCCATCTCCTCACACAGTTGAAGGTTCCCTATTCTATAAGTGAATATTGGGTCAGGTAGGATTCAGTCGCAGTCAGGAAATGCTGCACAGAATTCCCAATAACAATTGAAAGGCATCTGAAATTCAAATACGAGTTACTCAACCAAGATTAACTTAATCTGTAAGGTCTTTAAACTTCTCAAAAAGTCTTTGATAAAAGCTTGTCTTTTTGGTACTTCTCCCTGGACCAGAACAGTTAATCTATTTTTCTGCACCAAAGTTCTTACATTCTCTTATTTTCAGGAGCTTGGTAGATTTTCAAGAAATGAGATTGAGTTGTTGATTCAACAAACCACTGGTTTAATAGTTCCTCTTCCAGAATATTAAAGTCTTGTGTTAACAGCCCATGTCTCTGCTGCCTATATATGAGCTTCAGGTCAGGCCAAGAGTGTGCTTGAGAATAAGGTCCCAGCTACCCGTGTTGAATTGCTACTGACAATATGTTTTGCTTTTTTCCCTTGCTGCTGATCTATAGAGCCAGTAGGTCACTCAGAAATTGCTACTTTTGGAATAGTAGAATCACCAGCATCTCTCTATATTTTTTGTTGTTTCTTTATTTCTGCTTCTGTAAAGATGCATCTTGCTCTTACAGTCATTGATAAGCCTCTGTCATTCCTAGATCCATTTGTAAGCACTTCAGTTAATATCCCACTTCTGCAATACCCTTTTAGGAAGCTTACTAATTCATGCTTTTTAAAGTGTAATAAGCATCATTATTTCCACGACTACACCAAGTCATTTTAGTCCTATATAATAATCTAAAAGTCCTACCATCAAGTCTGATCAGGCGTGTTTTGTAAGAAAGCAGAAAGGTTTCCCCTTATCTGTTTCCCAGTCTTTTTGCTCTACTTCTAAACAGGTTTCTGGGTAAAATCAGGACACAGAGTCTTAACTATCTGATACGAAGAATGTTTTGTAATATAAACGTCAACATCTCTAGGAGCAGATACTTAATATCCCATTATTGTTAGGTTTTTTCCCAGCTGTTGCTAATCAGTTATTTAGCTGCAGCTGGAGAAGTAATTTCTTCATCATTAGGTCATTTATTTTTGCAATGTAGGATTTTTACCTCCTTCATGTCTTCTACTGAATTTTGGATTAATAGTTCATATTTATAGAATTTTTAGATGCTGTGTTCCTTGTGTGTTGTTAGTCTAGTGAAAATTCAGATTGTGGTAGAAAATATTAATCTGAATATTTTTGTGAACCAAGATAGTGAATTTTATTCTTTTCAGAGGAAGGAAAAAGCCCTTCATCCTTTAATGATTAGATATATGTAGTTTGGATAGACCAGAGGGAGTGACAGATAATGATGTCCTCCTACATTTTCAGGAATGATAAGTCAAAAAGATTAGAAAAAATGAACAGTTAGACAAAATTTGTTCTGAAGACGTTTTGTTTCATTTTGAAGAATGCATAAAGCCTTAGTGTTCTAAAGTGCAATCAAGCATAAGAAAGTTTATCTATCCATTCTTAGGACAGTCATTAAGTGAAATAGTAATTAAATTTTTCAAATAATAGAAGGCAATCACTGCTGGATTCCTTAAGGAACCAGACAAATTATTAAATAACAGCCAAGTAAATTAGCTCAAAATATCAAGGAGTTTTCATAGCAGAAGAAAACACTATTTTATCCTTAATTCGTGATATATCTTTGAAGAACAACAATTACATTATTGAATGTTGTTTAAAACTAGAGAAATTGGCTTACCTGCTTACATGACCTTGTATATAAGTGTACTTTCATATTACAGGAGAAGATGGACCTATTTCTCTAATAATTTCCTAAAATTGTACGTTGAAAATACTGAGAAAAATCTTACAACCTCACCCTCCATGGTATTCTGTTTCCATTACAATGTGCAATGTAGCAGAATTCAAATGCAATGTACGTTTTCTCATGAAGTCAAGACTTATTATTTCTATTACCTGTAGAACTGACTGTTTTCTGCTTCATCAGTACAGTGACTTAATTGAAATTGTTTCTCGACTTACATTCTGTAATGGTTGTGCTTCATTTTTTTTAATACTTCAATAAAGAATTTCTTAGAAGCCCACTGAATTTTTTTTTTAAGACTGCCAAAATAATTTTATATTTTATGTTGGTTAGTCCTCATAGATACAGATAAATGAGATTTAAATTTACATCACTTTATAGCTATAACTTCAAGATTTCCCAAAACTTTGGTTAAAAAAGTGATAGTTGATTTAATTTTTTTGGTAGATGCGTATGTAAATACAACTGTTGCCCTCTCCATGACTGACAACCCCTAGGAGTGGAATGGACACACTGAATAAACCTCTTAAATGAAGGAGAGCTGAGACAAGATAGGCAAGGATGATGTGTTTGTGAAGATTAGGGAGTAATGTTGGATGTCTGACCATAGGTGTTGCAAAGCAGACCTTATTTCACCACCAAGGGAACTGGAGCATGGCCTTCTTTTTCAACCGCTATAAACTTGTGGTATAAATATTCTCCCTGAGTTCATTAGAGTGTGACTATCTCCCTAAGGTACTCAGACCAGCATGAAGGGAATGAATTCATGGTTCAACTCAACACAGAGTATAAAAACTAGACAACTAGCAAAGGAATTTTGAATAGAGCAGCAGGCTTAAGCTGGCCTCAACACAGGAATTCCTTCCCAGCCATTGGGGACACCCAGTGCGGGGACACCCAGTGCTGTGACACGAAGATCAGTGTTATAAAACTCTGAATTCCAATTGATTTTCTGCAAGCCCAGCTCACCCCTGGGAGAAACCCATTAGCAGAGCATGAAAAAAAAAGGCAAATATTCATGCAATCGTAATTTCATTAAATTGTACCCCTGAAAAAGCAGCAAACAAGATATGGATTGCAATAATTTATTAAGTATAGCAGTGTCTCCAATCAGCTGTCACAAGCATCTAGTATCTTAAAATCTGTCCTTTACATAAGTCAAGATGTCTAACATTGTATCTGAGCAATTGTAGGTCTCATACCCCAGAAATTTTATCTGCAAAATGAGGAATTTCTTGGCAGCACACAACTGATAGGGGATTTGCAGGAGGGAATTCCATCCACATGAATTGAGACCATTATTTGAACTTTAGTTAATGAATTCCCTTAGGTACTTTTGTGCAGTTTTCTAGAGCTTATTTCCACTGAAAATTTTGATATTTTTTCAAACCTAAGTATGCTAGCTGCAAGCTTTGTCACATATATCTAAAGACAGGTGATTAAATGCTGAAGACAAAATTCAGAATAACTTCAAACACAGTGTTGTGAATTGAATTATTTCATACCAATCTTAGAATAGTTATGACTCATAATTCTAATTGTAGTAAGGAAAGTGAGATGTTGAAGAGGCATGGATGTTTTTAGGAGAGTTTGTTTACTTTTATTCTCTCTGGAAGATAATCTGCATGCAGTTCTTCACTGTTGGTAACACTAATAATAGTGATACTGGGCTCATCTCTACTATCTGCCAGAATAGTGCTGTTATTCTGGAAGTTTCTGAAATTCCAGAAGCACATGTAAGAGCTGCATCATTCAGTAAAAACAGAGATGGCAATCTACAAAAGAAATAACATGCCTTTGGCTTAAATTTTTAAATGCTTTTTGTTACTTTTGGAAATTTCTATATTTAAAGAAACTGTTATTGAATATTCATAGAAATATAATGTATACATGAATTGCAAGATTAATACAAGGGTTGTTTATCCTATTAGATATTGTGCAGCTTTTACCATACACTTGTTGTACTTCTACAGTCTCATCATCTATGCCACTATCCTGAAGTGCAGTAAAAATGATACTGGATTATTTGCTTCAGTTTCAAATTTCCCTTAATTTGATTTTAATGTCATTATAAAATATACTGTATATATTTGTAGAAAACTTAATGTGATTTCTTATAAATGTTATTTCCTCAGGCTTCAAATGGGTGATGAAAAGCTTGGTGTTCTGGCTGTTCTTATGAGCTATCACACACACAGCAATTGTTTTCCTTCATCCCAGAGATATAAATGTTGGCATTCTGGCATAATGAGAGATTATTGTGACCTATATCACAAAAGTGCCACAAAGAATTCTGGGAGGTATGTCCAAATTTGATTTAAGAATGTTACTTCTTTATCACCTTTGGGAAGGGTCCAGAGAAAACCTTTATTTAATAAATAAAAATGTATTACTTCAGCAATCTCATCAAAATCAAGGAGTCCCACAGGTTTGTAAAATTAAATTGGGTATACTCAAAATACTTGGTGCAAAGCTGTGACTAAAAAATATCTCCTTATATTATCTATCCAAGACAGCATGCAACAATAATCATAGCATTCTAGTTGCAATAATATTAATAATGAAGGAAATTTACCTCTAAGATTCCTTTTATTATATATGAATAGAGAATATCATTCAAAGTTTCCCAAGACACAAAATATTTGGGTTTGTGAGGGACAGAAAGACAGTTCTTGTCTGTGCAACTCATTACCAACAGATCACTTTCAGTATTAACCTTCTAATAGGCTTAGCAAATGCTAAATAAAGCCAAGATTACAATAAAATTTAAGTGCCTTAAAATTTAGTTCTGGATTTTAGGGTTTTTTTTAGAATGTTGAAATACTGACTGAATTTGGAAAGTGATTTGTCATTGACATAATCATATCCATTTACTGTTGCTAATATGTTGGCTTTTGACTAATATCTTAGGAGAAACGAAGAAAACTCAATTAACAATTATGCTTATGCAGAATTACTCTGAAAATGGGAGGGCAGAATAAGGAGGAGGAATGAAAGAAAGTGTCCTGTTGACTACAGCAAGGCTTTCAAACAGGGCTATACAATTTCACAGAAAAAGGGGAGTATGGAATTCAGCTCCATATTTCTAAGATTCTATGACTGTCTTTCTCAATGATTCATAATAATTTAAAATCAGCTCTTCTCAGGGAATCTTAAAAAGGATGAGACTTTGTGAAATTACCTTAGAAATATTGTATGCGTATCTTTGTGTGTATTTGGTAGTGTTCTGAACACTGTGTGTAGGATGAAGTAGAAATGCATATTTCTGTCACACAATATTTCATAAATAAAGGATTTTGAAGTAAATGCCTCTGTGTAGTTTATTACAGTTCACTTAAAAGGCAACAGCTGCACTGCATCATCAGTGCAGTTCCAGAAGTTCAGTGATGCCAGAATTTTCTTTTCATTACATATTAATGATGTAATGCTTCATAATACATGTTTTACAGACAGGAAAACAGAACACATTTAATTTGTTGCATGTTTCAGATAGATAACAGCTGCATGTTTTGGAAGGTCATCCTCAAATATCATTCAGATAGTACTTGCTGTCATAAAAGGAAACAAATCTTTCCCATCATGCATGCTATTTTAAATCGAAACATCTTTCCTAAGTCATGATTTAATTTTTTAACTCTGTCTTCATCAGGAAAAATCTGTGTAAATGACAAACTACACGTGACTCCATAATAGTAAATGCTAACAGACAACATGTAGGATCTTTGGTTAAGTCATGTGAGAAGTATCTCGGCAACCAACAGTTTTTAAAAGCGAACATAAAACTAAGGCTTTGGTCTTCTTTTTTTAGCCCTGTTTATATTGAACATTAGCTCAGACAACCACTGATAGACCCTGGTTTATTTCTAGGAGGTCGTAATTTGCATCACAGAATCACGGAATATTCATGGCTGGAAAGGATTTCTCAGATCACTGAGTCAAACCAAAAAAAACCAAAACAAAACAAAATAAAAACAAAACCAAAAAACCTGCCTTCCACGCCTGCCACTAGAGCATGTCCTGGAGCACCATGTCTACATGTTTCTTAAGCACCTCAAGGGATGGTGACTCAACCCAGTTGTGACCACTCTTTAAGCTCCTGGGGAGAAAAGGGTGTTTTACTTGTGGAACTAGTGGAACTAGGGTGAGAGGAGATAACATCACTAACCAAGAAACAAAAGAGAAACGAATATCACATTTGGGACACTGAGAAACGAGGTAGTAGGAAATTGGAATAAGTAATGAAGTTACTATCTTTGCTGGGAAAATAATGAGTTGTAGTTTCCAGGCTCCCCACTTTGAAATATCGCTTAGATTCAGGATTGAAATCAGAAGTGGATATTCCACCTAGATATATTCTATTGGTAAGCAGGTGCTCCTGTTTATTATTGATCAAATGTGTTCATTATAGCATGTATCAACCATTTCAGTTATAAAGAAAGGTATACCAGCTGTGACTGGTATATTAACAAAGTGAAGTAATGAGAGGATTTATTTTGTTTCAAGCTCACCAGATTTTAATCACATATTCAAAATATGTTTCATTTTCTCAGGAGAATAAAGTATTACAAGGAAAATATAAAGGCAGAGTAATAAAAAAAAAAAAAAGAAAAAAGGCAAAAAAGATAAATGCATGGATATTTTATACTGGATACCACTGAAGGACACTACAGAAAAAATAATGGGATTGTTTCAGGGGTTATGTATTCCCTTATTTTTGTTTACATCGATTAATTGTATGAATTGCAAAAAGACACCTTCTTGAGATTACTGCTAAATTCTTCCCAGTTATGTATCTTCATTTCAGTTACCAAGAATGAGATTACTGATGAAGGTACTTGTTTTATCAGTGTGCTGTCTTCTTCTGCAGTAACTTTTTGTAGTTATTTGGACTATCAAAGTAGATCTATGAAGCACTTGATCTCTTATGGTCAGTCATACATTCAAAAAATAAATCAGTCTAAACAAATGTGTGCTTCTGACTCATGTCTTTAAATGTCAATTTATCAAAGAGAATTTTTGTGACTGCATGGTGGAGTGTAGCACCATTAGACATTTCAAATGAAATCTAAATAATGTAATCTGATAAAGATGAGAATAATATTGAATAATAAAAAAAATGAATACTGTGGATAGATTGTAGATTTTTAAGAAGCCTTTCATTCTTGATTTTCATTCTTAGCTGAGAAACAAAAATTACTACAGCAGGTAAATCTTTATACTTCAAAGAACTATCTCCAGCAAGTTTTATTTTAAGAATAAATACTAAATGAAGTATTACATTAGAATAATTATTTTGTTGATTTGTTACCATTACAGGAGGACACTTTCAGTATAGACATTTCATATCACACATTAAATTTTCTATCCTAGAATCTTTGCTAATAAGAGACCCCATTGCTTTGGTTCCTGATGTATCACTGTCTTTGATGTACTATTCCTTCCTATATTCAGTTGAGTGTCTCCACAAGCAAAAATTTGAAACAAAACATGACCTGAATGAGAAGTCATTTGATCACAAGGAGTAAAAAAAAAAAAGATTGATAACTAAATTCCCCTTGTCAAAACCTACTTCTGTCATTTAGTGTATTTTAAACTCTTCTGAAGACACTTTATTAGTAACCAACTTTTACATCATTTGTTTGTCTTTACTGACAACCAAGAAGACACAGTTTTCCCTGACCATCCAAAATCAAAGATTTTCTTGGTGAGAAACAAGCTGTTCTACTAGATGTTCTACTGTAATAGGTAAGAGATACTTGTTCAAGGTGCACCCTCCTTCCAGGAGGATTGGTAGGATGGGAAAAAGAATCAAAAGGGTTAAAGTGAGAAAACTCATGGGTTGAGATAAAGACAGTTTAATAGGTAAAGTAAAAGCTGTATAATTCACTACTTCACATCAGCAGGCAGATATTTAGCCCCTTTTCTGGAAAGCAGGGTTTCATCATGTTTAAGAGATTCTGGGGAACACAAACACCATACCTTCAGATGACCCCCTCCTCCTTCTTTGCCCAAATTTTATTGCTGAGCACAATGTCATATGGCATGGGATATCTCTTTGGTCAGTTGGGGTCAGCTGTCGTGGCTGTGCCCCCTTCCAATTTCTTGTGCACCCCCAGCCTACTCACCAGTGGGGAAACATGAAAAACAGAAAAGGTCTTGATGCTGCTCTGTAAAATCCAAAATATATCACTATGTACCTGACAATGTCAGTAAAGACATTGAGCTGTTTGCTGATCTTGCAATCATAAGTTGACAAAGCTTGCAGAAGACAATGCATGAGAATGAGCAGAACAAAGCAGCACTTACAGAGCATTTCTGTGGATACTGGATACAACTGACGAGAAAACAGACTGTTTTTATAGCCTTTAAAAATTACTTCAATGTCCAGCTTAGTGCTTTATGCTAAGGGCTTTGATTATGCAACAGAGATACACTGACATAATATTGTCTTTAGCTCCTGTTTATCATATTTAAAAGATTATCTTATCTTACAGAATATATGTGTTACTATGTAGTGAATAAAATTTTATACTTATGATAGCACAGCTGTACACAGGGCAGTATGCCTTGCAGTTACTCACTATCATTTGTTATGCATTGGTAATAATATCAGTCTCATTTCTGTGGTATTAATGGAAAGAACATGCTGGCATTTTAAACAGAGCTTCTGATTTGTGATATTCAGCCGAATAACTATTTAAATCTCGTACACAGAAATATTTGCTATATAGCACAATTACTGAAGTGCATTTACAATTATTAGCATGAGTGCATTATAGGTTCTCTGGATTCTGAGTTTTAAAAATGAGAAAGGTAAAATTCCTCTTGAAGTGAGAGTGTTACCAGACTATGTGTCATGACAATGATGATGATAAATAACTACAAAGAAGAAATTGAGAGGGTTTTTTAGAACTCATTATAGTTTCTGCAATGCATTAAACCTTGAAAGGGTGAATATAGTCTTAGCAAAAGGAGGAACTCCTGTGGAAGATTTTGCAAGTTGATGATAAGAAACATACTGCAAATTTGCAAGAGCCATGAAAAAGTCCTTACTTAAATATGAACAAAAATGATGATAAAAATGGTTGTCTAAAATAGCCTTTTAAGCATATGATGAGTACCATGTGAACATTGGAAGATTATCAACATAACTTTGAGAATTACTTTTATCATATCTTATTACTTGTGATTTTTGAAAGACAATAAAGCTGATATAATTTGCCATTAATTATTATAGTTTCTAATGAAAAGTTAGAGATCCAAATATACTGCAAGTTTTTGATTTCATAAGTATTGTATATCCCTAAAATATATGCTTTATACTGAATAGATTATATAGTGTGTATGGCAGTTGCCAATACAAATTAATCACATATTCTGTGACCATAAAATACCAATTTATTAATCAACTTATCTGTTATTTCAGTAGAAATCAGATATCGCAGCTTTTCAGTACTGTAAGGCGTGTTGTATATGAAATATATTCCCTGAAATTTTTAATTCCTTTCTATTCCAGAATTCTAAACATATTGGTTTGAAACCACCTGTAACGAAAAGCATTTTAACAAACAAATTATAACAGCTGAACTTGTTTCCTCTTGTTTCACCTGATCTTAAGATGTATTCTGTAATCCTTCCTCATTTGAGAAACTGAGATAAGGTAATGCAGGCTAAATATTAGAGTTTAAATATTAACCTTTGCTCCAGCTTAACAGCTAAACTGAACCACCAACATTCTTTAGCATTCTATCAAATCTTTGTTGGTAATCACTTTATTAGCAAGTTTTATTTCCTGACTCTTAACTAGTTTTAAATTCGGAGTGAGGCACCTTACTCCCTTAGAATTATGGAATTACTTTTTGTTGCTTAAGTAACTCCTACTTCAGTCAGTCATTCAGCTCAGTCTCAGTTCTCTGTCTCATTAATGCAATTTTTGACCAAATCTCTTAATGTAAGGAGGTTCTACTGATGGCCACTCAAGTAGAGTATCAAAGGGAAATTAGTATTTCTTCTTCTGTATTTATTACTGAATTTTAAAAAGTTCTATTATCTGCTTTGAGAATTGCTGGCTTAATTAATAGGATTGACTAATTAATAACTATTATTTCTTTCTTCCCTGAGTCCAGGAACTGAAAAGGCAATACAGGTAAATGGTAACCTGGCATAACCATCCTCATCAAAAAAACAGCCTCAAAATGTAAGGAACATGCTCTTAATTTACTTTGTGTTGCTACTTTTGCAAGGGGGTTGTCCAAGGGGTTGCTTCCAGGGAGAAAGTCAGATTTCCAGACCTCCTGGATCACTGAACTAGTTGCAGAGGGACTGAAAGGAAGTTTCCTTAAGTGATCTGAGTCATTATCAAAGATAAGATGCATGACTTCACACTCTTCCACCTAAAAATATTCACTTTATCATTGTTGCTTTCCTTAATCCAAAACTAAAAGAGCTTTGCAACAGAATGTACAATATTAGCCCTTCTCAGACTAAAAATATAAATCAGAAAAGCTGCTCTAATTAACATTTTCCTGAAAAATTTATTAGAGAGATGTAAGAAAGAAGCAGTACAAACAGAAATCTCATGAGCAATCTTTACAATTCAGAGGTTAGATATACTAAAAGACATACACCAGAGCTGAATGGCTAGTCCAGAGCTGAGATAGGCAGACCTGACATAGCAGCAGTCTGATGATACTCCCTGCAGTGCATATATTCCAACAGTCTGGCAGTGCTGAATTCATTTAAGGGAGGACTCTTGATATATGCCTGATTTCTGCAGCATGCATATGTAATCTGCTCTTGGCTAACAACTTTTCTTTTTCCATTTTTTGTTTTTGTTCTTTCCACCTTATCTCAATCTTTCTTGAAACAGATGAATCTCAAAAAATAAACAAAAAATACTGGCAGCTTTCAGGCTACCTTTCCATCTTGAACTTAGCAGGCAAATGGTATGGAACTTGTAAGCACAGTAGTCAAAGCTGCCTTTGCAATCTGTTGTTTGGCAATTTGCAATTAGGAGGTGGAAAGATTTAAATGTTTTAAGAGATGCAATTTTCCTATCACAGCTCTTAGCACTTCAGCTATGATTTTCTTCTTCACAGAAAGGAGTGGGAGAAGAAAGGGAGGACTAGCATTTTTAGGTGGCCAAGTGATCTTAGCAGTTCTTTCAAATTTTGGCAGCTTTCATGCCCTGATTTTTTTGCAGACAGACCCCTGGGCCCAATCCAGACTTCCTGAGTGCAAAATGTGGAAGGATCTTCTGGCAGGAATGATAGCAAAATCAATGTCTTAGTTACAAAGGAATTCTGCATCAGATGTTGGCCCTGCAAAAATTTCATAGCACCTCTCTCTTACAACCTAAATTCTACAATATGCTAGAATATTGGATAATGGCATGAAACAACCTTATCCAGATCTCTGTATTTAAAAGATGGGAAAATGTTAAAACTGAATGCATATTTAAGTATATCCTGTACTGAGAGTTATTAAAGTTATATTCAGGGTATATAAATCAAGGCAGGATTGTAAAAAAAAATCTCCAGATGGTCTCCTTAGGTCCTGCAGATTTTGTGCCCAGAGTGCCAGCTCCTGGGGCGACCAGCATGAGCGGATCTAGTGCCACCAAATAGAGTCAGAGTAGAGGCATAGGGGACCTTGGCCTGTGGTGCCAGAAACTGGAAAAAATGTATAGACTCAGTGCCAGCTGCTGGAGTGGGTGACAATCTCTGCTGCCAGCTACTAGGGCAGGAATGGTGTGTGTCCTGAAAACCAGATACTGGGAGAGGAGGGGATTGGTGTGAGTGAGTCAAATGAGGAGTTCAGTCCTGGCATCTGGAGGAGAACAGCAAGTCACAGTCTCTGTGCCTAGTGTCTGATGCTGGAGGGGGTCAAGTGTCTGTATCTTGCTCCAAAATAGTATGTGACAGGGTTTGCATGTCTGATTTTCCAGCAAGCTTCAAGCTGGACCAGCCAGTTTGTAGAAGGCCCTTGGTCTAGCAATGAGTATCATCAGGGTAGAGGGTCTGTGTTGGTATTTGGGGGGATGGGTGAGCATGGGAGGCTTGCAAAGAGAGTGAGTGTGCATATCTGTTTGCTGGTGAGCACCAAGCTGAACTTGCAGAAGAGTAAGAGACCCAAGAGGCAGTTTACAGAGCCTGGAATCCAGGCAGTGTTGTTGGATGGACAGAGGAACCGTGCTGTGCCAGTACTCAGGATGATCCGCAAATGTGCATACCCTTCTGAATCTTGTTAAACTGGAGCATGAAGTATGTGTGCTTTCACTTATGAAGTTCAATCTTTACCAGACAAAGAGGAGGAAGGCAACTTGGCTGTCTATACCTGCATTTTATACAAGTCATACATAGGTGCTGCTGAAGGCAGCATCTTGTCTGTGTTACTCCACACAGCTAGCCATGCACATATGTGGGACACATGCTAAGCATCATGACTGGTTGAACCTGCAGAAAAACAGTAATTGTGTCCCTCAGAACACCAAAGAGACCTCCTGGTCCCTGAGTGTCCAGGACTTAGCACCAGCAGCAGGGTAGGAGGAATTCGTGGGTGTGGAATTGCTGGCAGCAGCAAGGGTAGAAGGAATTCCTGGGTGTGGAATTGCTGACAGCAACAACAGCTCCCTTAACACTGAATCACAGAATGGTAGGGGTTGGAAGGGACTGCTGGGGATCACACGTCCAACCCTCCTGATAAAGCAGGTTTGTAGGTGGCACAGGAGCATGTCCAGGTGGGTTTTGAAAATCTCCAGAGAATGAGACTGTACAACTTCTCTGGGCAGCCTATTCCAGTGCTCTGGCACCCTCAAAGTTAAAGTTTTTCCTTATGTTCAGAAAGAACTTCCTGTGCTCTAGTTTGTGCCCTTTAACCCTTGCCTTGTTGCAGGGCAACACTGAAGACAGACTGGCTCCAACCTCTTGACATCAATCTTTTAGATATTTATAGGCATTGATAAGATGACCTCTCAATCTTCTCCAGACTAAACAGCCCCAGGGCTCTCAGCCTTTCCTAAGAGATGGTGCAGTCACCTAATCATCTTTGTAGCCCTTCACTGAGGTCTCTCCTGTAGTACCTTGTCTCTCTTGAACTGGACGCAATACTCCAGATATGTCCTCACTAGGGAAGAGTAGAGCGGGAGGAGAACCTCCCTTGACCTGCTGGTCACACTCATCTTCATGCACTCTAGGTTACCTTTGGCTCATGGTTAACATGTTGTCCACCCGGACTCCATGGAGCTTATTTCCAGCAGGTCAGCCTGTACTGGTGCAATAATCAGGGTGTGGTTTTAGTCAATCTGTGGATAATAGCTGATGAATACTTTAAAAAGTGAACCAGTTACAAATTTTAACCATGCTGAGACTAAACCAACTGGTGCTTCCCTTGTTGCGTAGCAGCAAATCTTAGTGACAATAGCTATAGAAAAAAACTGAGAACATGGAAATAATATTAATTAATGGCACTTTTCAAAAGCACCTTTTATTCCAAAATATTAGAAAAATTATAATTTTAATGTAAAGTATAAATTCCAGTAGACTAATATGAAGTGCTCAGTCTATATAGTTGTCCAGAATAAAGCATGAAGCTGGTTGGGATATGAGACTTTACAGAAAGGATTTACGGATTTAATTTTTTCAGTGGGAGAAAATGGCTTTAAAAATAAAAAAAATTTATTTGTATTCCAAAATGAACTTTTGGTCCAAGAAAGTGTAAGGTGAAACAGTATATGCAGCAGTATGAATGGTTTCCACACTGTCCTGATTCTGCCTTGTATTAATCTCCTGTGATGTCTGCCTGTGGGAAACTACTCAGTTTTGGTTACTCTCAGTCATGACTGAGACTGTGTATGAAGGTGTGGCTTACTGGTCTCAGTGTCTACTAACTCACTGAGTTATGAGCAAGCACTTAAATTTTTTTGTCAGAGTTTCAACCTCAAGATAAACACATGCGCATTGAAGGGCAGGAGTCAGTCCTTGGTAAACAGGAAAGCTCACAGAACAGATGTGGCTGCAGCTGGTAATAAATCTACTGGATATCTCACATGGAGTAAATAAAAAGTGATGTAAAAGCATTATAAACTTTCACAAAGTACATTTTATATTTCCTTTTTTTTTTTCCAGTTTGTTATACAGCACACCATATTACAGTAGTGCAGGACCTAGAATGTGAAAATTACAAAATTATGGTTGTTTTCACTTTGTTATCACAGACAAGCTTGTATAACCCAGCTTCAGTAAAAGTAGTTATCACTAGAGATTTTCTCTGACATTCAATTGGTGAGTTTTATAATGCTATCTCCCTAATTGTAAATGCCAACAAATAGAGGCAGGAAAATATAATTCACAGTTATAAAGTTATGTCCTATTCTCTTTAGTGCTAACACTTTCCAGATTACTTATTAGGAACAAACCTACTTACATTTCTGTATTTGAATTTAGACATATAAAATATTCAACAAGTTACCCAAAAGTAATTTATTCTTTCATACTTTAATGACCAGTTTCTTCTGTGGCAGTTACAATAGCTAATAATTTCAGCTTCTGTGTCTCCTGTGCTACCAAGATTTTTCAGAACACACCAAAAATACTGAAGTGAGAGTATAAAACAGTAAATTACTCGCAAATAAGTATTCTGCCTTCCATGCAATTCTGTATTATTATGTTAAAATTTTTCAACTTAGTCGCTACAAAGTATAAGCAGATACCTACCTTAGAGCAGTTGATATTAGCCTGATCTGATCTGATCCACCTTAAAATCAAGTGATTTCCTTACAGATATTTTTGCAAGAACTTCACTAGTTTTTCGGTGAAGTCTCTTGGACTCCTTTTTCATTGCATCAGAATGTCCCAGAATAAGCACATTTTCTAAGGAAAGGACACTTCCAGTTACAGAAATATTCATGTATGAAAACGTATATGCTATTTCTCCCATGTCTGTGAAATGCATCCAAACTTACTCATACAAACATTTCAGAAGAGCAGAAATATTTTCTTTATTTTTATCCTCAGCAAGTACCCTTTTTTGTTCCAACTGACCCTGAGTCACTGCCCACAGATTATACAAAGTGATGCCTATTTCAGAAAGAGAGAAAAAGGAAAAGAAAAAGGAAAAAGAAAGTGTAAAAATATTTTATTCTCATTCCAGTTTCACTAGCTGCTTCATTCTGATCACAGAATAGAATGCTTTTTCTGCACACATGCCTATCTGCTGGAGTGTCGCACATGCACTTTGCTACAATACAGGAAATAAAACATATTTGGCTGAAGTTGCAGTTAACAGTATATTTGCCAATGAAACTTATGTTTCTCTCTTTCTTTCATATTCATGTCTTATATACACACTAAATCACCAGTCTGGGTATTCCACTTTCATAACTTGAATCTGATTTTCTGTCTTCTTGTTAAATACCATTTCACATATTCAGAACTGTCCAGTTCAATAGTCATTGTGAACTCTCAACACTTCTGTTCCTTCTCTCTCACTCCAGCTTTCTAAAACAAACAATGAGATAAACAAGATTCTTACGTGTACAAATGAGAGTTACTGCAGCAATACTCTCTGTAGGACTTAATTGCAACAAATCAGTGATATTTTAACAAATGGAAATTGAGATATTTCAAAGGTTTTATTTTAAACAAAACCTTTAAGCATATATTTGGGACAGTTTTCAGAAGAACAGAAAAATCATGTCTTGATATGAAGGTAGCATAGCTGCTGAAAGTCTTCTGCCCTTTTGGAAGCAGAAATATAATTCAGCTTCTGGTGAAAAAGCTGCTAGAATTTTTAACATTGGCAAAGCAAATATTTCCTTAAGTCTCAAAAGTGAAATTCATATGTTTGTAGAATACTTATTAAAAGGCAAGTTTTAAAAGTTAGTCCAGAGACTAACATTGGATCATACTAGACAGCATTGCAAATGGTGGACAATCGTTTAGCCTAAACTGCTCTATGTCTTATAATGTCTTATAATAATTTTATCAGCTTTGGCCAACAGTTGTGATTTTTGAGTAGCCATTATTTTAGTTATAAAACTTTGAGGTTTTTTTTGGTTTTTTTTAGAGTTTTTTAGTTTAGGTTGGTTTGGGGTTTGGGAAGTAGGGTTGAGAGGCCAGCTTCATTTCAGTTACCAAGATTTTACACCTCCCTGCTTATTTTGCTCCTTCAAATTCAAGGTAAACTATTGGGATCTGAATAACACCTAGAAGACCAGTCAACTATTTCATCATAACCCTCTCTAATAGTTGCTTTACATCTTTACCATGTCTGCTGTTTTCTTTAACTGTCTTTTCTCTTTTAAGTATTTCACATTTTGACTCACATAATAATTGCATTCCACTCTCCAGAGATAGAGAAGGTGTTTCATTGAGTTCAGAAATCTGTGGGTGCCAATACCACTGCCAGTAATCAGTGTAAATGGGAAAAAGAGGACACCCTACCCAGTGGTTTACATGAAGATGTAAGGTAGAAGGAATAACTGGAACAGTCCTGAGACACACTATTTAAAGAAACAAATCAAGTTGCTCTGAATCACCTCGAATCCTGAGTGTTATGACTAACTAAACTAAATTATTGCTAAAACTGTGATTAGGTATTGAAACAGTAGCTTAAGTCTGCTCTGTATGAGAATATTCCATATAACTTCTCACCACGCTCTACAAAACCAATGAGCACAGCTCTTGATGTCAGAAGAATGGCCAGATCTAAAAAGAAAAAAAAAAAATGAAAGAAATCAGGTGTTATAAAATGCTGTAATAAATGTTACCCAAGCATGGAAAATATAAGTGAATCTTCAGGTACTGCACTGAATGTCCTTCTGTGAAGACAATAGAA
Source organism: Bucco capensis (assembly GCA_013396975.1). Lineage (NCBI taxonomy): Eukaryota > Metazoa > Chordata > Aves > Piciformes > Bucconidae > Bucco > Bucco capensis. The sequence continues at coordinate 86,196 of VWZO01003081.1, forward strand.
ACCCTGAAGAATATAAACTGTTGCGCAAGGCAGCTCTGCGCAATTAAAATCTTTTCAGGAAACTGCAGTTGAAGTATGATTATTATTATTGTATTTTGCATTTGTTTTCAGCTATAAAGACTGTTTGAATAAATGCTTTAGATCTGTCTAAAAATAAAAATAAGTTAAATTAGAAGTACCTCCCCAGTAATTGCTTCATAGAGTTCACTGTTATGATTATGAGTTTTGTTTTGTCAAAATGAGTCTTAATGTAATTGATATTGTAAAGATATTATATAGAATTATATATTTTTTCTGAGTGATTTTGAGTTTAATTATTTGATCTTTCTCACTGTTTCTTAATGCTTGTCTTCTCACTCCATTTTACACCAGTTCACCAATACAAGAGCAAGTTTAGACTGCAATGTCCATAATGTACGACATTGCATACCCAGATACTGAACAGACAGCTGAAGGCAGGAGTTTTATGATCACTATTCATCTTTTCACTTCAGGGAACTATTTCTGAAAGAAGACTAAATCCTAGAAAAAACCATCTAATACAAATCACAGAAGAAATGATGGAAACATAGTAATACACAAATTAGTGCTATGGCAGATCAAAATGAAAATTTCATCAGGACAATAAGGAAAAATCAAAGTATCATGATCTATAAAAATGTAAACATTATCATTTCAGAACTTTCAGAATAAAACCTTTGTCATGAAAAGTCAAAGTAATGTTACAGGATGGAAAATTTTACAGAAGTTGTCTATTTGACATGAAAGTTTAAACTAAAATGTATTTATTTTCTGTAAGATTTTCTTTTTAAACACGCAATCATATGGAAAACATATTCATGACAGAATAGTTAATCTTTATATGTGAAGATATTGCCTTGTATAATTGAAGAAAATGATGTACATATATCTTTGCAAATGGTGGGCTTAAAATTAACCAGTTCTTAGTTAAAATTCTTTTGACTTGTAGGGTGTTCCCATAAACAGTATTTTAACATTCCTTAAGGGTTATGAAATTTCCACCATTTGCTCGTTGCCTTGGTTGCAGCCTGTAGCAGATGTTTCAAAACATAAACGAGGTCATAAGCCACAGAAGTGAATAAACAGCTTAAAGAAAAAAAAAAAAAGAAAGAAAAAAGGTATGAAATACTATCTTAGTTTAATATGCTTGCTAAGCTGTAGAATTTTCACTGGCTTGGCCCTTCCTTTGCCTCCTGCTTATTACAGAGCCAGAAACTTTGCCGGAGTAAACCCCAGTTTACACTATTCTGCCAAGTTTCAGACGTCATTTATTCTCTATCATTAAACTATAAACAGACTTTTAATTTACTGGAAATTTAAAAGAGAAGCAGCATAGTCCAAAACATTTATTTTGATCAAGGAGTTCTCAAAATTTTAGGACTTCTAGTAGAATCATAGAATCATAGAACAGTTACAGCTGGAAGAGACCTTGAAGATCATCAAGTCCAGCCTTTTTCCTAGCCCTATCACCCCACTAAATGATGCTCCCCAACACAACATCCAGCCGTCTCTTAAACACCTCCAGGGACGGTGACTCAACCACCTCCCTGGGCAGCCTGTTCCAATGGCTGACAACCCTTTCAGTAAAGAAATTCCTCCTAATATCTAACCTGAACCTCCCCTG
>VWZO01003081.1:88221-124788 GCA_013396975.1 Bucco capensis
GTTAAACAGGACCTGCCCTTCATAAAGCCATGCTGACTGGGTCTGATCACCTAGTTATCCTGCATGTACTGCATAATGGAACTCAGGATGAGTAATCTCAGATGTCTAAAGGAGAGTGAAAAAATAGTTTCCAAAGTGTATTTTGCTCTCAGGTCCTTGTAACATTTTTTTGTCTTCATGAAAATAACCAACTCTCACTTACATGCTGCAAGTCAGGTCATTCTCTCTTGATTGGCTTCCTTGTGCACTGTTTCCACTTGCTCGTTTACATTGATTTATAAGTACTAACAGAAACCTGGGCAGTTTTGCATAATACCACCATTATCTCAGGACAGAACATTTCTTTTTTTGTTCTCCCAGATTTTGAAGGCACCTTTTCACTTCACAGAACAATTTCTATTGCTTTGGGAGTCTGACTAGAGATGATGGTATTTATTATTGGCCTGATATTGTATTCAAAACTCCCAGTGTTTCTATCAGAAAAGTGGAAATGTTTATGAGGTGTAGCAAGATATTCAAGGTATTGTATATTAATATATTGGTTTTCACCAAATGATTTGGATATTAAACCTGCTTTGGGGTTTATATTGGGTAGAGGGCAAAGGCAATAGGCAATTATTTTATATCTTTTCCAGTGACATGTGTCTAAATTTGCCAGAGAGTACTGTTGCAGAAGATGACCTAGAGGTCAAAACGTTTAGAGTGCTTCCCTCCTAATTCCTTTCTTATTATTATTTCTCCATTGATCTTGTTGAAATTTGGAGGAGAGCTGTGGATACTGCAGGTCTGCAGACTTTTGAACAGAACCTGAAGCTGTGTAAAAGGGACTCTTTGAATCCAGTTAAAACAGTTTTATCTGGCTGTTCACTGATTCCTCTTCACTGGTCATGATCTGCCTGTGGCAAAGCGCTTCTCCTCATGATTGTGAAGATTACTCTCCACGATGCTCCTCCTGACAGTGTGAATATTGACTTGCACTTATAAAGGTCAGGCAGCTCCTACAGTTACTGGGAGTGAGAACACCAGCTCCAGCAAGGCTCTCTGAGAAGAATTTAACCTTCAAATTACAAAACAGGGCACTCAGCAGAGCCAGGACTTCAGCCAACTTGAAAGTCAACCCTATTTCTCTGCAAACATAAATGTGGAATTCAGTGTTGCCCCAGCAAAATGAAAACAATAAAATAATCAAGGTGGACAAAGGATCCAGGAGATACATATTTAGAAGGCATTTTATTTTACTTTTTAAAAGATTGGTAGATTGCATGGTAAGTTTTGGATTTTCTGTCTTCCAAAACAAATAATGTCTCCTTCAGCTTTTAAGAGCGTTGTGCAGAAAGATAAACCATCCCATACATTCCTTTTCTCTATTGTTCTGACACTAAATCAAAGAAGTTTATTCCCAGTGAAGCACAGCAATCGACTTAGCTCAACTTTGAAAATTCTTCTGTATTTGCTATCATGTGGATTCAAGCTCAGAGCACAGCTGAGGTAATTTAAGGTCTGTAGGAATTTGTCTGTCTATTAGTGATCATGTCCTGCAGTACAATACAAGAAAGATGACAGCATAGAAGCAGAACTGCAAATGAGAATGAAGGCTCACTTTTCATCTTGATGGAGTGCAAAAAAATATTTTTAATTTTTAATGCAACGCATTTATATTGTGGCAGCAGTGGCAGTTGGCCCATGTTACTTATAAATGTATATGATTATTTGGTTTGTAGGAGAATAAAGGAGACATTATGGTGAAGAGTATACAGGGCAAGTAATAAAAAGGAGGAAATATAGGAAGAATACATAAATCTTGTTTGCCCACGAAAGGCAGGGGTTTTTTTAATGCATTATAACTTCCATAATTTTAAGTTTGACATCTGGCAGGTTTTAGATAGTGTAAAAATCATCCCTAATGGCCTTTCTGCCTCATCAGTGGGGTCACCATTCAAGTTACAAAGTGCCAGTCAGTTGCTCTTGTTTCTCTAGCTTTAAGATATTACTAGAGACCTTTTGCAGAGATCATGATCTCTCTGTTTGATATGTCATTTATTGTAACATTAGTTAAAGGTCTTCAGGCTTATCCATTATAACCCCCTAATTTTCTTGATTTTTTTTCTCTAGTCTAAGACATAGCATGCTAAGTTTCATCATGCCTTGAACGACCCCACCTCCCCTAAAAGAATAGATTTTACTATATTTGAAAGATAATGAAAAGAAAAAATAAAACAAAATTAACTGTGCTTTTTTATTCAAAATATGAAAATGAAAGATTAACAATCAAACATTTAAGGTATTTCATTGTATTGCTACAGAATTAATGATAATTCATTTTTTTTACATTAATATGAAATTTTATGGGCAATTAGAGTGTGAAGTAAATAACTTCTGTAAAAAACCCATAAAGTATTAAATCAGAGAAAATATGTGGATTATACGCATGTTTATATATGTATGGCTAGGCTTCGCAAATGAAGATCCNTTAAGATGAGTGAAAATAACCAATATCACTCTTACTCGGGTATCATTTATTTTTGGCTTATCAAACTAATTCTGGTTACTACAACCTTACAGTGCACTGGATAATACAAATATTTATTTTCAAAATGTGTGCCAGATGGTTCTACTTGTTTCTGAAAATTAACCGGAGCAAACTTACAACATTCTGTAGTATAAAATTAACAGAATATTGGCCTGCTTTTCAGCAATTGCAACACGGCAATAAACCTTCTCTGCTGAAAACTATTAAAATCTCATAAGCAGATATTAACATAAGAGAGTGAAACAGGACAGTTCACTGATACTTGTACCAAATGTAGTATTTCGTATATGATCATATTTACTAACACCTATTCATCCAAATAAAACACATCATTTAAACAGTGGCTTAAATTGAACTTTCAGCCAGGTTTTTTGTATTTCATTATAAAATTTGCTATATAACTTATAGAAGTATGTGCTTTTTATATACTGTCCTGAGTAAAACTATCCTAATCAAACTTTTGTTCATGTGGGCTTGTACAATCAAAAACTAAGCCAAACTCTCAGAATAGTGATAATTTTTAGCTAGTCTGTAAAGTAAATAAAACACCCTTCTTTAAAATATTATGCAATGTAGGAGACTTCATTTTCAGAATTAAAAATAAGAATAAAAAATCTTCTTTCTTCTATTCACCTCTAAATATCTTCACTGTCAAGGACATCACACTGCAGATGAATACTGCACCATTTTACAGGTCCACACTCAAACTCACTCCCTGAACCACCTGCCACTTGTGCATTGCTTATTTTGATATCCCAGTTGCTTCCAGACATCTTCACTTGGTTTGTAGAAGTTCTAGGACATACACCAAAAACATACAATGTGAAGCATGGTAACTAGATTTCTTGATTGCTAAATATTTCTAAATCTATAGGGTCAGCTCAGGATTCCAGAAACTGGAAATACAAAATCTAATGAAGAGTTGCACTTGTTGTTGAATCCTAATTAAATCTACTTTGGAAATTAATTTAAAAAACCCACATACTCTCAATAGTTATTGTCTCACAACTGTAAACAGAAACAGGAAATTACAAAGTCGTCAGATTTCCAAACAGTGGAAGAAAAACAGGCCTTTCCTTGCTTGAATGTCATAAAAAAAAAACCAAGTACATTTGACCAGTTCTTTAACATTCTGCTTTGCCTTTTCTTAGATTAACATAATCACTTCAAAAGATGCTGAATAAAACTTTGCAGTCTATGGTATCAAATGTACTTGAATTCATCAGGTAAAACATAGTGACTGAAGCAATTACTATCTTCCATCAGCTGAATGACTCAGAATAAGATTTCAGAATTGCCCTTATCCTAGCAGGCTGAAAGAGTTCAGGAGAAGATTCATTTATAACACTGCATTTTCTATTATTTTATTACTTTAAAGCACTCCCTTTAATTTTAGTGACATTTTTACATCGTTAATTAATAGTACATTCAATAAATGTGATTTAGGAAAAATATATCTTTAGAATGCCACGGAAATGTTGTGATTTCCATCACTTTTGAATTAATTCTTAAATGATGAAACAAGAAGAAATGATTTTGAGTAGCAGCAATTGAATTGATATACTGGATAAGTCACATTACTGAAGTTTCTGGCAGAAGGCATCACTCTTTAATAGATATTCTTGAGTTATTATGGAGATTAGATTGCAACAAAGTTGCTTAAGATGTTCCTTTTAGTTTCCTTAATATTATTAGAAAATAATTACTAACTGCTATTTCTTGAATTCATGTTTTAGTATCCACAATCATAGTAGTTTACTCCAGTTTACACATGTAATAAAAAAAAAAGGCATTTTCATTGTCTTGACTGTACCATCTGACATTTTAATTTGATGTTCCTCAGGATCTTTTATTATTAGAAATAATTATTTTCTATTTATTTTCTCCATGTGACTGAAAACTTCATAGAACTCTAGCATAAAGCTGACTCATTACAGTAATATTTCTTTATCCTTTTCGTGTTCCTACAATTCTAAAATTTCAATTTCAATGAATATCTGGCCAATACCAATATCTTGAACAGTTTATGCTCTTTTCCAATTTTCTAAGCAATCTATTACTAAGATCCAGAAGTCACTTTATTATGACTTTGTGGAATATTTTGGAAAATGAATACAGTTTTAAAAAGTTTCGTAGACAGGAAATAACAAAGTTGCGTTTTCAGTTATTGAAGCCAGTCATTTACAACATCATCTGCATATGAAAACACTGGTGATGGATTTTCAGAGTGTATTACATATTTTCTAATCTGCTTCTAAAGACTCTTAAAACTCTATTTAAAACTTAAAGATCTGATATCAAATATCTCTGTTGTTTTCCTCCTGCTACCAACAACACTAGATTATTAGGAAAAGTCAGTTTAAGTATGAGTAAAAGGGCATTTGAGACAACACAGTCTTACAAAAGGTTCATAAATTTTCTGCAAGAATGAACTGGCATAAATATATTTTCATTCCCTCTGGTTAGTTTTCCCAAGTGGTAGTCACTAAATGACTCACTAATAGCTGCATTATGCCTTTCAACAGCACATTGATTGATTTCATGTGCAATGACAAGTTTATTCTTCATGGTTTTTGGACTAGCCTACTAACTTTTTATTTCTGCCAGTTCAGCAAAACTTAAATTTCCCAACAGCTACCCTAGAGTTTTTATTTTCTGACAGAGATGAGGAGTTTTGGTGCAGTAATAAAATAAGTTTATATAACACTGTACCTCATTTAAAAACCTACCTATCATAAAGTGCAATTCTTTTAAACTTACCCACCCCAAATATAAGATCCTGAAGTATTATCCACTATATTTCTTTGTATCATTTATTCCTTTGGCAAAATGGATGAAGACGTAGTTTAAGTATTTCATTACCACTGTTCTCACCTATGTACCAGGCTCCTTTCTCAGACAATATTAACCATATATATTGAAGATCTCGTCTTGCTAATATATCATTTGATATTATGGAAATCTCTGGCAATAATGACACACTAGAATTGAAGTCCAGCTGACAAAGTGGTCCACATAGGCTGGGGACAGTGAGACTCAAAGCCTGCATCTATTCCAGAGGCATTATTTTCCAATATGTAATCTATTAGCCTAGGCCTATCAGCCTTCTAGTTTCCATGCAGCTTATTTTGATGGGAAGGGCATCTGTCCCACAAAATCAGGTATTTTTTAAAATAAACTTAATTTTATTGAAAAGTTGTTCTGTAAACGGAAAATCAGTCTAGGTAGAAGAGTTTCAGACAGGCTTCTTAAAGGTTCATCCTAATGCTGTTAAAGCTTCGTAGCGTAGCATAGTGTAAACCTTCATAGTGTGTCTTTTGCAGTACAGCTTCTTTTTTTTGTGTCTGCAAATTCATACTTCAGACAGATCTCAGAGTACTGTAGATTTTTAAAGGCTTCATTTTCCTGTATTCTATTTATCAATACATGTGCAATTACACTAAACCTTATATTATCTCTGTGATGATACTCTATATCCCTTTGTCTTTCAGTCTGTGAACTTCTAAAATAAGAGAAAACTGCAAGTAATTCTTATTTGTTCTTTGCTTTCAAGGAGACAAACTGTTTCTTCCAATTGCAGATAAATGTTTTAGGAGATGAAGAGGGGGCAGGGAAAAAAAACAAAAAAAACCCCATCTTCTCCTAGATTTTTTTTTTTTAGATTGCTTAGTAGGAGGGTAATGACTTGAAATCCGTTACTAGTTTTGGTATCTTGCAGGTCCTATACTCTCAGGAGAGTGATGATCATGTTGTGACAGTGCCAGCTGGAAGCAATGTCATGTACAGGGCATAAGCAGCTATCTAACGCCCCAGATCATGAGCTGGAGAAGGCAAGATTTTTCTCTGCAGGAATTCTCAAAGAACACTATTACTAAATGTTCAGGCTTTCATGGTACTCTCTTAGGCCAGCTGCTGAAGTAGAGCGAAAGCAAAGAGCAAGGAAGACATGACTGGCAGGAACAGAACAACAACTAAGCAGCAGTTAGGAGGTACTGTGGGGTTATTAAACCGTGCTGCCTGCTGGCGTCAGATGAAGCAATCTGTCTTCTGTAGCATCCTATAAATATATCTGAGTACAGATGTTTTTCAGTGGATACTTTTGGAGAATTTGGATATTATCTTCTGAAAAATACAATAACTATAGCTCCTTGTTAAACAGAAAAGATTAAAACCTTATTGCACAACTGTACAATATATGCATAGTTGTATGTGACTGTGCTGATTCTGCAAGAATGGCTAGATTTCCAGATTTTTGGCTTATTTGTAGAAACATGTTCAATGACTAGAGGACATTCTCAATTGCTAGACACTTTTCTGCTTCCTGCTAATACTACCTTCTTGTTGGACACAGACCAGCTTAAATGCAAATACTACAAATCTTGCTCTCTTGTTACTTGTTGGCTCAGAGGAAACCTGAATTTGTTTTTCTGTTGAACTTGATATCTTTTTATTTGCTTTCTACTATACACAGATCCATACTCCAATGATTACTAGCATTATCTTTCAGTGTCACATAGAATATGTTTGCACAGTAACCACTTGCTGTTGTATTGTTACTTCAATTCTCTTTATAAATTAACACCAACACACAAGCTTTCCTTGTTTGGAGAAGGACAACCAGAGGACATAGGACTGATCAGTGCATTTGTTCCGCTGCTGTGGGGATTTGAGGTGTGACCTTCTGCAACTCAGTACACTGCTCTCTGCCTCTGTTGTCACCATTTGTGAAACAAAGATAAGGACATTGTTGGATTAGAAGCTATGCATCTCAACCTCCTTTTGAGAACACTGATCAACTACTGTTATTGCTGCCTTTGTTTTCCAAGGAGAAGTCTTAACTGTATCCTGAGTAACAGGTAGATTTACATACTGGAGAAACCTAGAAAATCTAGACCTTATAGCCTGCCTAATGCCTGATTCAGCTTCCGTTCTTCTCATGCCAGCTGTTACTAACTGGCCAGTGGATGCCTCATGAGCTCAATAAGTCCCACTGAGAAAGATTTCTCAGCTGCCTTCAGAAATCTCTATCCTGTGGGTGTTTTGTGTGCAATTTGAAGTTGTGCTTATGAATAAATGTTTTATTTTCAGGAATATGTAGTTTATTTTTCTATTTGTCTGGTATCTGAAGGTTCCATTTTAAAATAATAAACAATCTCTATTACATAATTTAATACAAATAATTACAGTAGTCTGAATACCAGTGTTAATATGTTCAGAGAACTTGTTACCAATAAATCTTAGAATCTAAGACCTATCATGCCAGGTCAGTAGGAGAGTCAAAAGCCCTGCTAGACACCTCCTCGGTGGAACCAAGATCCTTGTTCACTACCATAGTGAAGGTGTCTGCACCTCACCCAGTGGGGCTGCAGGAAGAAGGACAGAATCCACTCTTGTGGAATTAGAGAGAGAAGTTGTCTCTCACCACCCACTGCACTTGTTCTCTTTGAAGAAGACACAATTGTACTCGGGCCAAAGCTCTGAAGCCAGTGTCACAGAGGGTAGAAGTATAACTGAAAAAAGAATATCAGATGATGGTTGTTTCATCCCTGAAAAAAAAAAAAAAAGCCTAGAGGTGTAGAATTGTTTTATCTACCTCTAAAGACCATTCAGAAACCTAATTTAGGATGTTATTGCAAGGTATAATACAGGAAGAGGTAAGGAAAATACTTCCAGGGTCTGCCACTAGAATGGAAATCACACAGAGATTGATAATACTGATATCTGGTTATCAAATACTTACAGACAACAAAATTTCAAGGCCTTACACTAACTTCCATTGCAGCAACATTAGTTGTGAAATTTATGATTAGATCTTCTCTTGGGCAGCCACTAGAGGACAACCTGATCACATACTTTCAAATTAATCCGATGTTTCTACCCACAACAGTACTTAGGTACCAATAACCTTTAATCTACAATCCGTTCCCTCTGACAAAACTAATCTCTAAATGGCACAAAAAGTAAAAAGTTTTAAACATATAAAACAACCAGAATCTCACAATTGTATGTGAAAATCTGTATGAATATGAGCTATAAATTTTGATCTGTAAAAATACATGAAAATGACTATGGTAGACTTTTGCATAGCTGGCAGGAAACAAAGCAAAAGAATTTTCATAAATGTAAACAAACAGGAAATATGAAATAGTGCATCCTCTGATTTGTTGAGTCTAAAATGATATAGGTATTTTGAAGTACCTTCATCCTATGATTTAAGTATTTTACATCAATGTACAGTACCTAGTCTACTGGAACATATTACAGGAGTGCCAAAAGGCCTCAATTTGCCACAGGTGTTAATTATATACAGTGCGAGTTTCCTCTCTTAGAAATCTTACTGTCTGAACACTTACAGCAGAAAGGGTGATTAAAAGAAAAGGGAGGAAAAAGGGCATTCAGTGCCATGCACCACCTGAAATCAAGAGGTGAAAAGAGAAGCAGTAACAGCATCTGTTGCATGCTTTTGGTATCTCAGAGGTAGCAGTGCTAGGAGCAGCATACAATTTCTACCTGCAGAGATTTCTCTTAACTTTGAGATGAGGGTATTTGATAGCTCCTGCCTTTGAGAAAAGGAAGAATGTCCTTTTTTTTTTTTTCCTTCTGGAAATCAGTCATTTATATGGCTCTCTAAGTGTGATTGGATTGTTATACTCATTAGAGAGGCTGACAGAAAGAAAATTACCTGTTCTAGTATTCCTTTCTCCTGTGTACCTCATCTAAGAGTGAATTTTTCTCTGATCATGGTTTTCTATGAACTTTTTTCTAAGCTGTGACAGTCTTACTTCCACGTATTTATCCATATAAAGCACATTGCGCAGTCTGAAAACTTCACGCTTTCAAAGGTATTTCCTTGTTTTTTACAGATTCTCCCCTAGAGTAACTCTCATTACATTCATTTTCCATATGTCCACAGTTTGTACAATGTGAGGCACCCCCTGAAGATCTATAGATCCACTGGGATCGAAGAAGGATTTGTATTTTACCTGATTTTACATTGCATTAGATTTTTGCCACAACAAATTAGAGTTGCTGGCCCTTAAAGGGTTAGTAAGTAAACGTGCACTGAAAGCTCACTGGGGTGGGAGCAGTAAAAGCACAAAGCATTAAGTCAGAACAGTAACAGAGAAACAATGTCAGCACAAGGACAATAAACGCTGTTATACTTAGTCCTCCACAAATAACAGTGATTATTGTTCTTGCTTTTACATCATGCTGTTTTCATAATTTTTCTGGACAACAGCATAGTGTAGCAGGAAGTACGAGGTGACCTACATGGAGATTTTAAAATCATGAAATGGACAGGGAGAGAAATATAGTTTTACTCATTTTAATTTTGCATTGATGGGACTTTAACAATGCTGAAACAAAAACACCTAGGCAGATGTGAGCACATTTTTTTTTGTTCTTGACAATAACAGCATATGAGTTATCATGGCACACAAAAGTCATGTATCCAGCCCCATACAGGATCCCTTTCATCTCCCTCATTTCTCCCTGAGCCGCACATTGCTCTCTTATGCTTTGCCTTTTAATAAGATTGCAAGATTTTGAAAGGGAGCTAGTGCCCATAAGTGATGCACCAGGCAAGTTGAGTGCTGTTGAATAAAGCAGGAAGCATATCAATAGTGTATCGCTGTTCCCCACATGAACATTGATATTGAACAGCTACCAGTCAAAAAGCTGCCTTTTATGTGTATCACTGCATTTACATACACTGGGATTAAATGAGTGCTGTAAATCACTATAAACTTGTCTATACTGATACTAGCTGGCATCATAAAACACCTTCATTATGTTCACAGTTACACCATACCCAGGAGTGTCGCTCAAAGACCATTTCACCATACTAAGAGAATTTGCCCAAAGCAAATTTCAGTATCTTGTCATACACTGAGATGTCCACTGTGCACCACTGCATTGTCACTGTAGACCTAGCAGCACAGTATAATAGCTGTAAAGTTAACAGTTCAGTTTTTCCAGTGCTATGCCACAACATTCCAACTCATTTCAGTGATGTTTTGGACAGCTGAGAGTCAAGTACCGGCTATAGAAAACACCAGTATCAACCATGAAAGCATAGCTCAGCACAGCTCAGGTTTCTAATTTTCCTTATTGCCCTTTTTGTAACACTTTTGTTAGCACCTGGTTGTATGAAACAACCTGTCTCTTCCTCTTATTTTCCTGAAAAAAACTCTCAAAAAGAAAAGCATAGGAATTAAGTCATTATATATTCCAGACAAAGGCTACTCTGCTTCTTCTTGCTCTCCAGAAAGCCCAAATTACTTCTGTTTTCTCGTACTGTTCTATAAATACTTTATCTTTGTCCCTTTGATTTCGACTCCTGTGGAAGCAAAGGAGAAAGAAACATAGCACAGACTGAATTATACTGAGGGAACTTTCACCTCCAGAAATATTTTACCTTCACAGCTCAGCCCCTTCCATTTCAAGTCCTTGTCAGTAAGCACATGAAGGAAAAGCATAACTATTAAGGCCATGAGCAAGCAATATAAAAGGTATCAAGAAGAGAAAAAAACATGAATAATATAGACAGAACTGGCCTGATTAGAGCAAAAAAGCATTAACTAACAAAAATGATTCAAGCAAAAATCAAACTCCTTTCTTTCACATGAAGCGCTTAGGCAATCTGAAAGTGGGATGTGGCAAGGCTGCAGTTATACTACCCTGTTCTAAGCAATACAGTTGTTGCTGTTCACAAGGCATGGAAAAATCTTTGTGCAGGCCATACCATTTCAATGTGTGGAATGGAGGCAGTGGCAATAGATGCAACAAGAGATTTCATACAAAACTCACTCTGCGCTCACACTGGAAAGCAGTGCCAGGCATTGCAGGGGAAGCATGAATCTGAAAGGACATCTAATCTTCTACAGTAGGTCAGTGCTTTTATGCCTTGGTCTAAAGCTACATTGTATACTATTTGCAGATTGCTTTTTAGCTGATATAACTACTTTTCTCCAATACTCAACTGACTGTAAGTTAATCACCTACAAAAGGACTGTAGAAGAAACAGACTGGCATGCAATGGAGTTTCGCTACAGAGATGTTTAGTTCAAAATCTTGATCACTGAGCTCAGTCACAGGATGTCTGTGAATCCAGGAGTGAAAAAGCACCTGACAAAAGAAACTTTGGAGCACAAGCTCCTGTCTGCTTCAAGGCAACTTTGCAGTTGTTGATGTAATTGCTTGTGTGAGACAGATGTTTGCGGAGAGTGGTCAGGCGCACAGATGTTTCTAACCTTTCCATGTCTGGAACATACACAGGAGACTCTAGTGCCAGTAAAGGTATGACTTCACAGCTGATATAAACCAGTCTAACCAGGCATTAGACTGTCACATTCCAGTACTATTTTAGTCATTGCAGATAGTGGATCCAGCAATACAAGTATTTACCCCAGGGTGTGATGTTGGTATTTCAGCTGTTCATATAGTTTTCTACTTCCTAACTCAGATACGTTTACATCATCACACCACTGACAACCAGCAAGACCTACCAGCAATATCTATACAAAATCCAAAAAAGCTAGCACTTTTAAAAGCAGCCAAACTCAAGCATCACAGACGCTGCTCATGTTCCCCAGCTTTTACAGCCAATAACCCTTAAGTTATTTCTGGAGACTGACAGAAGTTACATTAGCAAATGCTGACTTTTCATTAGCATTTCCATTCAGTTGTGCCCGGCTCTTATGATTGGCTTTGGTAAGGTTGGCCAGACCATGCCAGTAATCACATGAATGAGATAATTATAGACACAAAGGGATTTTACAGCGTTGACTCTGGTAGCCAAATTAGCTACTGGTGGTGAGGGCTGCAAGACATCTGTTATTCTTTCGCTTCTTAAAAACAATTTGTCAAAACCAGTAATGTTTATGGCTATAAAATGAAATGCTGAAATAAATACTTGATTTCAAACAGTCTAGGCATATTAAATTACTCTGCAGCTACTTAATCTTATCTCTGGAGAAATGAATAAATGGGAATCAAAAAAGGTTCTTTAAATACATGCCACTTTATGTTTCTGGCAAAGAAAATGCAAAAGGGATCTATAGTCTTCAAGCTAAAAGTGAATACAGAAATGAAAGAATAGAATGGAGGCAGAAAAGAAGACAGAGGAAAAAAGTAAGAGCGGTGTTGGAAGAAATAGCAAAATAGATTTAAAAACCAAAATAAACTCTGAAAAAGTTTCCAAATGAACCTGCTTCACAGAAATACAAAAGAGTGTGTAAAAAAGAATGAAAATTCTTCAGGAGTGGCTGCAATAGTCTCACTGGATTTTCTGTTTCAGTTATCATGAAATCATCTAATTAAAATAAGATTATTTCTCAAATTTTCCTTTGTTTATTTGCTTTCCTGCTTTGTTTCATCCCAGTATTAAAGCAGTCACTTTGGACAACTATCAAAGTAGGACCTGAATTTTAATTCAGAATCATTATGGAATCTATCAGCAGGAGTTCCAATTTTAATATTTTTTCCCTAAATCCTGTACCTTTCAGTAGATTTCTCTCTTAGTGTGGGTGCAGATGTCAGATCTGCTTTTCAGCTAGGTTACCTTTACTCAGTTAAATACAGTGGAGAACATGCTAATTGTCTTGTATGTATATAGATTTCTGTCCTATTTTCTTTTTTTTTTTTTTTTTTGGTGACAAATGACTACTGTTCTTCACATTACTTTCTTTAACTTTGATACAGCAACTTAAAAAAGGTCACGTCTGACTTTGAACAATTCTGCAGGTGATCCTTGGAACATTGTTTTGTTAGTGTCACTTTGCACTTCCAACCAAGGCCTGAACTACATGCTGAGTTTGATGGGTTTTTATTACTACTGATATCAACCCAGCTTCCCTGCTGCATATCAAGCTCATGTATCTAACTTCCTTGCCTATGGCAGTTTTCCTCTTAACTAAGTATGAGTCTGTTTGTCCCTACAGATTCCTTTTACACATATAATGCTTCCTTGGTTTCACACAGCATGAAAAGCTACTGCTTAGGGGCATCCTAATTTATATGCTCTATCTGAAAATGCCCCTACAGCAGAAGTCACTTTGTAAAAGTGATACCATGGCACCATATTAATGTACTCCTAATATGTTTTTTCTGTCCCAATATCCATTTACTCAGCAAAACAATTTTTTTCTCTTTTTCTGTATTCTGGTTCTAGTACAGTAGAGATAAAATCAACATATGTCTGATTTATTTTAGTGATGAACTAAGTCCTTTTAAGTAATTTTGTTACCAACTGAAAAATTGTTTCCCAGTTGCGCATAAAGTGATGTTTATAGTTGGGATACCTCAAGGGCTTTCTGTGCTTCAGTGAGTTTCATTTGATTGTGTCAGATTTTGTGAAAAAAGTGATTATTTTCCTGAAGGTATAACTATGGGGTTTTTTTAAAGATGTAATAAACGCTTACAGTTTTAAAGTTCCAAAATATTTAGTCTAGTTTTGGAGAGTTAGCAAATACTTTTAAACATGAAACACTCATGACCTACCTCTGGTCCTGTGAGCCTTGATGATGTTGAGTGAGAACAGGCTTACCTGTAAATTAGTCACTGGGAACACAATGCTCTTTTGGATGGACATAGGTTTTTAGTCATAACACTTTTTCTGTCATGGTAATTTTAGACAGATAAATATAGCTTCAAGTGAGCTCATAACATGAAACTGTAAAAAAGACTGGATTATTCAAGTCTTACAATCATACATGATTTTCACAAGTAATTTCATTCTCCTTAAGAAGGTCCCTTTTTTTTCTCTTTAGATGACAACTAATGAATCTTTTAGCTCTTAAAGCGCTGATGGATTTTTTTCCACACATATATTGTGCTTTCACAATCAGATGTCATTACTCCAAGAAATTTTTCCACAAAAATAGTCCTTCTATTTACTTGTTTTCATCTCCCAAGTGTGCCTACAAATTTTTACTAATATGCTAACCCAATTTTAACACTAGCAAGCTAATTTTATTGCTTTCAGACAACCACGAGTTTCTACTCTTTAAACATGCAAAACTATATGCAGAGCATAATGCCCTAATATGCCAGCTGGCTTTAGTAGTTCCTGCTGGCAATGAAATACCATCTAGTGTATGTTTGCTAAGGATCAGGCCAACCCTGAACTTCACAGCAACATGGTGTTGACCTGTGAAGGAACTATTACAGTGATTGTCAAAGCTCTCATTTTTTACATCATGATTGTAGAAGACATTTTTGGATCTTCCAGCAACCCATAACACACATTTTATTAACAGTGTATTTAACACTAATTATGCTCTTGCTCTTATGTATCATGGGCATGGAAATGTATTGTTGATTTACTGGAAACTGGCAAAGGATACTTTGTACCACTTATAATGGACTTCAGTCTGTGTCATACCTAAACGAAGAAGATTTGTGGAGGGTAGAATATAGAATCTAGATGACTGATTTGTCTATTTTGTTTCTTGTAAGTCACCTCACAGAGCAATACATACACTCATTATGCACAACTTTTATCCCATTTGTCAGATAAACTCATATGATAGGTGTAAATACATATTTACTCAGAGGTTTTTTGTTGATGTTTTTTAGTCAAATTATGAAAATAAATACTAAAAATATTCGTTCAATAAAAAAGCCCAGTCACTCACAAACCCCAATTAAATAATGGACTCCATGGCCAAATAATTATTTATCAGCATGAATTTGCCTGTAGAGCTTATTTAAATTAAAATGGATTGACCATTCAGTGTTGAACAGAGAGATGGGGTTATGTACTTCCAAATCACTGATAAATACAGATGGGAAAGGGTCAACACATTTTTATTCCTAGCTGTTATTTGGACAGATGGTGAGTCACCACAGTGGTTGAAACTTTTTTACTCCAATTTTAATATAATGAAGTGCAAGAGATCCACCAAAATTTTATTAAAAAACAAAAATAAAAAATCCTGGGGGATATAAATGCTATTGCTTTCTTTTGTCTCCCTCCTCCTACAAGCAGCATTTTTGTCCCACTCTGCAGCTGCTGCTTAAAAAATTAAAAAGTGCAACTCTTACCTACATGAAGCTCTTGATTCTAAGAAAAACATGAAATGGAATACAAAATTTTGTCAATATTTCTACAGTGAAAAAATACTTCTTAGAAAACAGTTTTGAGGGGTTTTTGAATTTTTTTTTGTATGTGTGTATGTAGTTTAGACTCAGTTTTGACCTAAGTGAAATTAGGGAAAAAATATCATCCAGATTCTTAAATAAAATTATAGTTTTATGGATCCATTACTCTCTGAGAAAAATTTAACTTTTAAAAAACATCATATTTCTCTAATGCTTCTAATTTGTGTATAGAGATGTAGTCTTCCAGACAAAACTGTTAACTCAGAAAGTCTATTCCCAGAATTATACAGACATTACTAATGATGCAATCAGAGATGCTTTTGACAAAATAAAAGTCATAAAAAAGTAAGTCTCGTTGGCTTGGGGGTCAGGAAGAAGCAGAGAAAAAGCAGCTTTTATTGGAATGGCAATAACCAATCCGGAAAAGAAAAGAATGTTCCAAAGAAGATAGTAAAAATAGTGAAGAAAGAAGAATAAACATCAAAACCAAATGTTTGGTCCAAACAAAACACCTGGATTTCAGCACTCCACAACTTCAGAAAAATGTGAAAATAAATACATTAGACCTGTCTCAAGTCATATTTTACAAAAGCTCTAGAACTCTTAAGCAGAGTCCTTATCAGTCAGCATTTTTACATAATATTACTAATACTCTTTTATTGGCTACAAGTGAAAATCATTTAGCTAGAAGTAAAAAAAAAACAACAACTTCTCTCTGCTAGTACTTGGCTTGTTTTCCACTTGAGTTCCATTTTAATTGGGTAGGGATGTCATCTCTAACAAGCACTAGAAATATGGTTTCAATATTCACGTTAGATGGCTGTATGGTAGGTGTAGAGTGCATGGAAATTTTTTATTGTCTAGATAAGCAACTGAAAGATAAAATGTGTAGGACTCATAGGATAAGAGTAAGATCACCTTCTCTGAGTGTACGAAACAAAGCACTGATAGCCTGGAGATGTCAGATCATCAGCTCTCACTTTTTTCCTTTTATTTATTTTTTTTTTGTAAAGTCAAATCGCTCTTGATTTCTTCTTTTATTGGCATAAAAATAAATAAAAGGACCAAAGGAACAAAAGTATATGACCTCTCTGACTATTAATTTGCTGAAGTGATTGAAACAACTGTTCTTAGAGCCACAGGCCAAGCTGGTTGATGCCCAAGGGAAAATGCTGACTGAGGCCTCAGAATAGCTTCATGTATTGGACTAAAAATAATAACAGATGAAGAGTGTGAAGCAACAGTCAGCCCACAAAACAGAAACAGGAACATATGTTTCTAATGGGTTGGTAAAGAAACAGTTAATATGAGCTGGCAGGCTCAGTTTGAGCTCAGTGTATTGACACAGCTGCAGACTTTGAGAATATAATCAAACTACATAAGGGTAGCTTTTAGCCATGATAACTTTGAGGTGGAGGCAGGCTTTATGAGGTACCTCTACGTGTCACTGTCAAATGAGTAAGTCACTGGGACATGTTTTCAAAGAACATTAGAAGTTCATGTTATACAGTGAGCAGAAACTTATTTTCATTTGTCTTGTGTTTTTACCCAGAAATACGGGTTCATGTGATGCACACAGCCAGGATAAACAAAGATTTGTTTGGGATCTCATATATGTTATGAAATTCTGCAGGTGGCTGACAATCAAGAATGATTCGTTAGTTGTTACTTGGATCATCATTTCCCACCTGAAAGGTCAACAGTGGATAATAATCTGTAGGTTGTAGGAGGGAAGGAAATTTTCTTATCACATCCTTAACACAGGCCCCAGGGAGACANGAGTTTCAGGGAGGGCAGAACCTGGTTGCACCAGTCAATTTCATCCTCAGTCTCTCTGATGCTCTTAAGTCTTGCCACTTCAGCTTGCAGTTTTTCAACCTTAGCTTGCAGCTGTGCTGCTCGGGTGAACAAATCACCTACCTGCTCACACCGTACACAGTCCCCTGCTACTAGGGAGAGGCTGAGACACTCCCTACAGCCTGCTATCTGGGCCATTTCATCCCTCCTTGAGGACTCTGTCTGGGTTGACACTTCCCAACGAGCTAAAACTATTTTCCTAGTAATAACTACTGTTAGGTATCAAGAAGGCAAGTGCCAACCGCTCATGTAGCTTACCTATAAAACCTTAAAAAGGGAGAGCACCCTCCCTTTATGCCCTGCTTTCACAAACTACTCTGTACCTGTTTGCTCAGTTCCAGGTCACTCATGCTCCCTAAGCCTAGTTAATATGGGAGAGCAACCCAGCTGACTTCACTTGAGCAGCCTTTAAAGTGTGCCCGGAAAGTCAGCTCTGCCCATGCTTTTGCCCGGGCCACAGAGGTTTTACTCACAGGTAAAGTTTCTCCTCTTTGGCAAAGCAGTAAAGCCAACTTATGAACTTATTAACAGCACCCCACAGCTTGGTGTCATCTGCAAACTTGCTGATGGTGCACTCAATGCCGCTGTTGATATCATTTATAAAAATATTAAACAGTACAGGCCTCAGTACAGAGCCCTGAGGGACACCACTTGTCACTGATCTTCAGCTGGACATTGAGCCATTGACCACCTACCCTCTGGATGCGGTCAGCCAGCCAGTTCCTTATCCACTGAACAGTCCACCCCTCTGCTGAGATACCTGTTCAGTATAAATGACCTGGAAAAGGTGATGAATGGTGATGTGACAAGGTCTACTGATCTTTTTTACTGCTCTGATTAACTGGTGATAAAATGATCTGAGAGTGTTTCAAGAGCTGAGTGACTGAATCTTAAAATGACAGATGAAATTCAATGTCAATAAATGCTAAGTAATGCACATGAGAAACAGCCCTAACTAAAAATACTCAGTGATGAACTCTGATTTACTTATTACTGCTCAAGAAAAAAAACCACCTGTTTTCATTGTGTCTCTGTCACAGTGTTATCTCAAAGCTCATCAGCATTTAAAACAGCAAATAGAATGACTGAAATTTTAAGAAAGGATTAAAGAATTAGAAAAAATGCTATTCTGAAAAGCTGTGATATATCCATATGTTAAATACTACATGAAGTCCTGGTTCTACCAGAATAAAGACATAATATGGTAATGCTAGGTAGGAATAGTGGCAAAAGAATGACTTCTAGTTTTGAAAGCCATAGAAATAATCCTCAAATTCATAAAATAATAACTAGATGACTTTACATGAATTTACTGAGCAGACTTTTAAAAGCATTAGGAAGAATTAATTTTGTACCAATAAGACTGTAAAATTCATTACTACAGGATACTGTTGATGTTTAACATATAAGCAGATTTTAAAAGTGATCAAATAAATTAATAGAATAAAAATCCATCAAAGCCAAATAAGCATAAAAACAGTAATGTAACTTTAGCTTAGAAATTCCCTAGGTATGAAAGACATCTAAGAAAGATATCTGTCTCCTGGGACAATTGTACTTTTATACTGAACACTAATGGTGGGAGAGTTATACTAAAATGTAGGTTATTATAAAAATTGTTATATAACCAATTTGTAAATTAAAATAATTTTAAATAAACAAAAATGTATGTTTTACTCTATACTAAATGCTAGTAGTTGTCGTCGTGGCTAGGCTTCGTGAACGAAGATCCTGGGAGGGCTCCATCCACGTTCCTCATCAGTGCCCTTTACAAGCCCACTGATTAAAAGAGGATAGCGGATAGCACCCTCGAGCCTGCGCAATGGATTTTTTTTAGGTGAGACACAGCATGCACAGAGCTGGACCCACCCTTTAGTCCTAAGGTTCATCTGCCAGGACCTAACAAGCTTGGACGCTGGCAGCCAAGTCCTTAGGACAGAGGTTTTATTAGAGTGGCCTTCTCTTAGATGGAAGGCCTTACACGGCTAAACGAGCTCCATCTGCCCAGGTTTGGAATCAGAGTTGTCCTTCTCCTAGGATGACTGCCAGAAGGCTAATGAGCTCATCCTACCCATACAAGGATTATAGGAACATGGGTATCACTCCCCACACTTTCCCGTGGGCAATGAGTTTAATGCTCCCTCTGCTGTCGGCACAGTTATGGCACCAGGGGCCACAGTAGACCACAAGTGATTTTCAGACTGTGCCTGAAATGCTAGTAGTAAGACATGGAGAATGACTTTCCCATGTCTCTAATGTTATGGAGTCATCTTTGGGTTGTGGAATCAAGTCATCACTTTTTCTTGCCTTCTCCAGCCAGGTGAATACCAGTATCTTATAAAACTTCACCAGCAGCAATGGTATTTTCTAAGAAACTGCAAATGCATGTTTTGGATTTGGTGTGAGGGAGATGTCTGACAAGCCAAATGAAGAGTTTGAGCTAGTGGGCTATTCTAAGAGGATTATTAATCACTTATCCTGACATTATTTCATTTTGTATAGAAATGTTTGTATATTTATTTAGAGAATAACTCTGTAATGTGGTGGGATGTGCCTTCACACAAGCTATGTCATTTCAAAGCATATTTGGTTATTTTACTATGAAATGGACCAAAGCCAATGTGAAATCTTTAAAGCAAACTGCCTAGATCCTACACAGGGATAAAACTTGCTTAGGTTCTTTCACAACTAACATTCCTCCCTCTGACTATCTTCCTGAAGGAGGTGATTTTCTCCTCCTGTATTGTGTGTTTATTACTACCTTCTTCCATCTGCCTATAGGATCCTACCTCACCTTTCTCCAGCAAAAGAGGAAAAAATAATATGCCTCTGATGAAGAGTGTAGGAAGTGTCTTTGCCTTTTCATAGGAGACGATTCTTTTGTCCTGAGAGGCTAAATGCAAACAGTGAAAAAAAAATACAGCTACTGCCAAAAATATATCACAATGAAGAATGCATCCCCGAATGCCTATTGAAGCCACATGCTGTAACAAAGTAGCAGCACAGGAAAACAATATTTTGCAATATACTTTGACATAAATATTTTACTATTATTTTATATGTGCTAATAAACACAAGTATTTTATACTTTGTTAACTTTTTTCCATACTATATAACACTATAAACTATCAATTTCTGTTTATTTGGCAACAATGCACATTCACTGTGCTTCTATGCAGATGTTGAATGCGTCTCTGACCAAAGTCTTTTAAGACTTCTATGCATGTGCCATAGACTGTGTTTAGGCAGATCTTGCTTAGTAATTTAACTTTATTTATACTCACTTAAATTCCATTTATATTCCACAAGTTCAATAAACAGTTTTTGTTTCCAGATTAAAAATAATAAAATAATAAAATATTAATAATTAAAAATCCATTAAAATGTGTTTCTTATCAGTTCAAATACTACACATAGAGTTTTTTCTCTAGCGAAACATATAAGCATGTGCTTAATTTTATATATATGTTTTGGGGTTTTCTTTTAAGTTTAAGATATATTTCCCTTTTCAATACATTTTCTGAAGTATTTGTAATTTTTCTTCTATACTTTAGAAGGCTGGCATTACATATCTGATTTATCAAATCCATGCTATGTTTTCAAACTCTAATTTATTCTTTGAATTGAAACTCTTTGATCATTAATTCAACTGTAATGTAATTTCAGAATATAGTCACCAGTAGTATCTGTTCTAGGCTTCTAGCTAATGTTATATGTCTTCTTAACTCATATTTCCTATATATCTTATATTCATGCTGAGGTCTTGTAGGTCTTCTTGACATATTTATGAAAAATTCTCAGTGGCAGCAAGAGCTATGCAATGGAGAAAGATTTATATATTCCAAAAGTAGAGAACACTATGTCAGGCAGGCAGAGTGAGCCTGGATATCATACTTTACAGAATTTGGACTGTAAACTTCTTCATCTTTATGAAGTCGTCTTAATTCTCAATAAAAATTATCTGTTTTTTACAGCACCTACTCTTCTGTAAGTATGACAAAATAAAATATAAATGATAATATAAACATATCATAGAATCACAGATAGTTCAAGTTGGATGGGACCTATAAGGATCATCTAATCCAATTCCTGGTCCTACACTGGACACCCCAAGAGTCACACCATGCACCTGAGAGTACTGTCCAAGCACTTAGTGAACTTCACCAGGCTTGGTGCCTTGACATCTTCCCTGAGAAGGCTGTTCCAGAACCCTACCGCTGACTGGGATAAAAACCTTTTCCTGACATATAGCCTAAACCTCCCCTGACTCAACTTCATTCCATTTCCTCTAGTCCTATCACTGCTGTAAAATCTTAAAAGATATACTAACCCTACACTTAAATGGAGGGGGAAAGGAGTGAAAGTGCAGAGATGACTCTTGCCTTTTAGCTGTAGAGATCATCTAAATTAGAAACACTGATGTTGGGAGTAGAAGAGAAACAAGTCTAAGTATTATGTTAGGAGATGTAGAGGATGGAAGAAGCTTTATGTAAAGGGCAGAGAAGGTTGATGGTGCAAGGGAGAAACATCCCTGAGAAATTAGAAAAACATAAAGACAAAACGTATCTCCAAGGCTTTAGACAAAGACTCATTACTAAAGGTTTGTTCATCTATAATACTATCTATTGGCATCAGGCTGTCACAGACTGTTTCAAATTAAGGACTGGTTTAGCATGTGTATGTTGTAAAATAGACAAACAGAGTAAAATCAGTGTGCTTTATAGCCTTGTTATTAGAATTCAAAGTTTCTGCAACAATGAAAAATGCTATTGAAAAAGAGTTAAATTTAATAATCAGACTATTAACCAAGGATATTTGCTGCACATTACACAAAGACAAATTAAAAAGATTACAACAGTTTCCAGGAAACATCTGTTAAACAATGTCAAATTGATGATAAAGAAAATTGAGTTCCCTTTGCAGTTAAGTTTAATCCAGCTGTACTGAGCTATAAAAGACCTATGAAAGGCAACTATTCATTTGTTGTTAATTCAGAAATGTTATCACTAGGAATCCTTAACATCCAAGTCCTAACTTTCTGCCAAGTTTTTGTTTTTCCTAATTGATGGAAATGTAGAGAGACAACTTGACTTAAGCTCCTCTTTCTAGAGGGTAGAAGTATCCTTTATTGTCTGCCACTACAAGAAAAAGATATGGAGCCAAGTTTCCTTTTCTTTTGACTTCAAGTAAAAACAATATATACATCTTTTATTAAAAGCAGCAATTTATGAAAAAAAAAAACCATCCTCAGATGGTATGTTTTACCTGGCCTTCAAAATATTGATGATTCTAAATGTAAGTATAACATTTCATACTGATGAGCTAAAGAGTGCAGACCAATGAGAAAAGATTTATAGAGTGACTATTGGTACTGGGAAAAGGGGATGTATGTCCATGCTATATATGTTTCAGAAGGTTCTACTTTGGACTGGTTGCTGTCTGGACTTGTGGACTGAGTGCCCATTAGCAGTTAAATACAGTTCTTCTTGTGCTGAGGACCCAGAACTGGACACAATACTGCAGGTGTAACCTCACCAGTGCTAACCAGAAGGGAAAGATCAACCTCCTGGACCTGCTGGCAATGATTTTCCTAATGCAACACAAGATACTACTATCCTTCTTTGCCACAGTGCACATTGCTGGTTCATGGTCAGCCTAAGTCCTTTTCAGCAAAGTTGCTTTCTAACTGGTCAGCCCCAACATGTGCACATTCTTCCCAATGTGCAGGGGAGGAGAAAAGTGAAAAATGTAAAATATTAAAGTACAATAAGAAAATATAACTTTGTGCTGTCTTGTGTTTCATATTGACTGAAACTTTATGAATCCTTAATGAGCACCTGGGATTTTTGGTGAGTCCTCTGGGGTGCCTGTCTTCCCAGGTGCAGGAATACTGCAGGTAAGCAATTAAATAATTTCTTATTTGGTTCCTGCCACACATTAGCCATTTCAGGAATGAATCATCTTAGATTTCCAAAAACCTTCAGAGGAGTTAATGGTATTGTTCCATCTGTCTGAGACAATACACTAGAGTATTCACCACTTGGAGCTGAGTTAGGTTAGTCGAGTTGTTTGAGCTGTGGCACAGGTTTTTCTCTACTCACCTGAGTGAACTGATGCATGGATTTGATCTTCAGAAGTAATTTTGCCATTGGTAGCCTGATTCTACATGAAAAATAATGCAGAATTTTGACACAGAATGGAAAGCCTGAACACTTCATTATCACTGGACAGAGCCCTAACAGTACTTTCTTAAATTTGTACTCATCAGAACAGGAGTCAATTCCTCTACTTCGAAGCTCAGGGCAACTTACTTAGTCCTTCATAATCTATCCCTCCCTTTCATCAGTTTGTTTACGTGCCCACCATTAGGGTAATTTCCAGAAATAGAACTTGAATGCCAAACAGTCAACGCAAAAGATTGAACAGCAAACGCTGACGTGCAATTATAACATACATAAATGAAGTCTTTCGAAGCTACTTTTTATTTTTTGTTTCTAGTCTATTCTATTATTTTCAGTTAAGTCCTTCTAGCTATAAGACAGAGATTTTGTTCAATAAGCTGACAAAACCTAAACAACTGATATTTGTATGGACAGAAATTATCTTGAAACACTTATAGTGTAATTTCCAAATATGTATTTTATGATATAAGAGAAACATCAAAGCAGATGAGATTGTTTGGTCACTAGATGTCAGCAGTATGTGGAATTAATGAAGCAAAATCATGAAAAAAGTAGAATTTCCTGTTATAAAAAGAGGTACTGCTAAGATAGTGCGATTTTCTTTTAATTACCCATTTAGAAAACTATATAATGACAATGCAGTTCATCAGTTAATACAAACATCAGTGACCTGATAAATAAGGTCCTCAGGACAATCCTCAGGTTATCTCCATAAATAATTTAATATAATTTCAATATAGTATTATTTTAATTACTTAATTTGCATAGTAACATACCATCATTATACCCACTAACTACACTAATATGTAGTTCCTGGCAAGAAAAATTTACCATCTCTAGAAAATTTTCATCCTATAGCTGTTGAGAATCTGCTTTCCATCTGTGAAATGTCTTTGGAAAGTTTTGAACTTTATTTTTTTATTTTATTTTACTTTATTTTATTTTTAATTTTTTTTTTTAATTCTCTAACAAGGACACTTTAAAAAGCAGCTCCTATCTAAGTATAGAACTCCGATATATGCTTTTTAACCTGTCCAATTCTTTTATATGTTTACATTTTGAAAAATATATTATTTAGTAAGGGTAAAGTCTTTTGCATTTTTACTAAATAGAAATGAACATTTCTATTTAATAGACACTGGAATATGAAGGAAATATTAAAAAATAGGAAACATCTATACATATGAACCATATGAACTTCTGCTCCCATTTAAGCTAGAAAATGCTTGGGTTTTGCCTTCAGTGGCTGTTGCATTAGAATCAGTGCGACCACGTTAGATCTCATTTCTTTTTTGCTTTTGTCTAATGCTGATAAACCTTCTTCTTGGCCACAATTGGTTTCAACTAGAACAAAAAACTATAAAATAACAGGATGAAACAATGCTGTCATTGGCAAGAATCTAGCTTTTTTGCACAGCCTTCCAATATGAAACTGAAATAATGCAATGGAAAGGAAAAAGTGTAGAGATCTTGATTTCAGATATAAAAAGACAGGCATAAACAATGGTATAGAAAGAAGAGATTTAAAAAGTATTAAATAAGCCTTTCTTGTGTCTGTCTGCAAAGATTGTTTTCTGAATATAAACATGCTGGAGCAAAAGTAATATTAAACGTAAGAAGAAAACTTTTGAGCTAATTCTCTGTATTTTAACACAACATTATTATAATATACCATGTAAATTAAACTCTTTAATCATCTTCTGTATTTACCTATTTTATCTGAAGATTGCACTATTGTTAATCTATAATATTCATCCCAGAAATAAAATCATTAATCAACTTGGCATCGAGAAAAAGGGGTTACAGTTTATTATTCTGATCTCTAGTGTACAAAACCTAAGGAAGATATTAGTTTTTAATAATTCTGGTCCACTGATTTGGATTTAAAATGCTGAATATACTAGTACTCTTCCTTTAATAAATTTCAGTGTAATGCAAACAAAGACAACATTCACAATTCAGTGTTGCTTTAAATATCATACATCACAGGGTATGTTTTCCCCCAATCAGATTAATACTGAATGAAAAGTGGAAGGTATTCATACTGACAGTCTTTAAATTTAAGTTACCTATATTATGAAATATCTTCCATAGGCTTCTTCTGCAGTTGGTGGAGAAAGACAAACTCCAGAAAATGATTCAGTGTACATACATTAGGTTCCTAATCTGAAACATTCTGTATTGAAGCTTTCAGTTGTACATGTAAAAGGGATGTAGAGAGACTTGCCAAATAACTTCCATCCTTAATATTAGGTATTATGAAGAGCTCCCCAAATTTTTCTCTTGGGGAACTACTCGGCTCTTCAATTTGTTAGGTGTTGCTGATTGATTGTGGAAAATTCAGATGCTGGTGTGTCATATTTCCAGAGCATCTCTTCCTATAGGACCCTGGAAGATTTCCCTGTCACAACTGAGGAAGAATGCAATCTGTGTTCATTTCAGCAGCCTTTATCTTGCTATTTCAGGCAGAAAAAATCAGAGGTATCTAGGTGTTTGCAGAGTTGCTTCTGATTCATAACTTAGGAACCCGAGGCTTTTGGGGAATGTTGAAAGGGCATATGTAAAACATAAAACATCTTCCATGCACTTCGTTTCTTTACTAACTGAAGATACAAAGATGATCAGAAAGCTTTTAGCTTTCAAGAGGAACCCATGCAATTTCTAATGCTAATTTATTTTGCTCCTAACAGTGATAGACTGTGCTAACTTATAGAATAGTCATTTGCATAAATCAATAATACATTCATCTGTATTAATGAGTTTATTTTTCTTTATTAAAACACAAAGAACCCGCTGAACAGAAGACTTGGAAAAGTGTGATTCTTTTCTTTGTTTATTGAATTTCTTGTATTAACTGATTATTGTATCGAAAGTCATGCAGAATTAGAAAGTAAGGAGTGTTTTATGTAGATATTTATTCTGTAACTAATCATGGTGGGTTGGCCTTGGCTAACAGTGAAACTCCCACCCATCCACCTCAATGGGACGGAAGAAAATGGGAAGAACAAGAATGAGAATGCTGGAGGGTTGATATAAAGACAAGGAGATAGCTTTACCAATTAGCGATGTAGTCAAAACAGACTCAAGCTGAGGAAAACTAAGTTATTTTACTGCCAGCTAAAATTAAAATGTAGTTAGTTCAGGTAGTGGGAAACAAAAAGATAGACATTACACCAACATCTTTCCTTCACTCTTACCAGGTTCTAACTCAGTTCTTTACTCCAGATTCCTCTAGCCCCCAACCTGTGCAACAGGTTGGGGAATGAATGTTATGGTCAGTACGCAGTAGTTTCTCTCTACTGCTGCTTTCCTCTTACACTTTTCCTCTGCTTCAGTGTGGGCTCTCTTCAGGTGGTAGTTCCTCTGGGAATATCCGTCTGCTCCAGCATGATCCTCTCCATGAGCTGCAAGGGATATCTGCTCCAGCACCATGGAGCACCCATTCCTCCCGCTCTGACCTTGATGTTCCTTTTGTTGCTTCTCACTCTTTTTGTTCTCTCTGCCTCTCTCCATCCAGCACTTTTTGCCCTTTCTTAAATATGATTTAACAGAGGTGCCGCACACTTGACCCTGCATTGAATTTGTTTTATACCCAGTAGAACTGGCTATGTCCAGCACAGAGCTGCCCCTGGTCTCTTCGCATAGAGGCCGTCACCACGCTACCTTGCCATGCACAATCAATAAACTAAGAATGGAGTAACTGCAGCAAAAAAGCAAACTAAGTCCATTAAGTAGGTTTCTTAAGTGTCCTAAATGTTGTATTTAAAAGAAAGAAAAGCAAAAGCCACCTTACTACTTTGTCCCTGTCAAGCCCCTTCCTTAATTTCACAATTTATATAAAATGAAAAATATGTCATTCCATATTGTCAGAATTCCCTATTGAATTGTTTGAGAGTTTTGGTCATTTAAAATTCGTTTTTAATATTCAAAGTGGCAACATCTGTTGCCTCGAAAGTATAAATAATTTGCAGTGGCCTTTCAACTTCTTGGTGAAGACAGCTGATTCAGATTTGTTGGACTTTCAACAACTCCAGGGATAAGCATATCTACAGACACAGTTGGCAGTAGTATTATGTCATTAAACACAGGTCTAATTAAAGAAAAGTTCTACTTCAGGAACAACATTGAATAATGTTCATAGTTCTGGAAAATTCAAAAGGCATGCTAGTGTATTTGGGGTTATGGATATTTGGAATTCCTGTATATGCTCTTGGCTGGTACTTTATGATTTCTATACTACACCAGTAGACAAATTCTATGTTTTCTTTCAGCTTCACAAAAATGTGCCATCTAGGCACAATGTGTATGTTTTTGAAAAATGTGACAAACTTTCAAACTTTTCCATGGCAACATTCTCTGGGAGAAAAGACATAAGTCTCAATACCAGGTACTATACTGATTATACTGAAGAAAAGATTTTCCCTTAAGAGAGGAAAAGGAAAGAAAAATATGATTTTCACAGGCTGGGGTTTGATTTTCCCATTGTCTTGTATTGCAGGATAACTGCTAACATCTGTATGAAGCGGGTATCAAGTACTGCCATGCTGAGCTAGTAGCTTGTTGTATGCCCTTTGCCAGATGTAAATGACTACAGTATCTTTAGATTCTAGTTTTCATTTCTGAACAACAACAAAAAAATAAAATCACTGATTCCTATTATCTAGCATATCACTGCAATCTGCAGTTTTGTTGCCATAGCTACCAGTTACCTGCCAAGGACTGTTGTTCTTTACCTAGGATTTCCTTTAGAAAATAAACATAACTAGTAAAATGTTTGGGTTTTTTGAGGCTCATATTTCTAAATATTTTTTCATTATTGAAAAGAATTATTTTTTTAACTTTAGCAAAATTGGCAATCCAGAAGTACTGATATTAAGTGGTTGTTTAAGAGTTAGAAATAAAACTGACCTGGCAGACGATGTTGCAGCAGTTGAAAGCTTTCAGTCTGGCTCACAGAGTCTAGCAGCATTGTAGTTTGTGAGCTGAGGTACACAGAAACACATTGAGGGGTTAGTAACCAGAATAAGTAAGCAGTGTCCTAGGAAAGGACAGAAGATACTAGAAAATGGGAAGAACCCACATCATAGCAATGTCATTGATTTCATGACCGTGGCACAAACAGCAGCACTGACAGCCTCGGCTCCAGCCTTCTGTTGAAGTCTGGCAGCTCTGTATAGAACAGAGGTCTCCCTGTCTGCTGGAGACTTCCTGTTCTACATTTTATGAGCAGCACC
This sequence comes from Bucco capensis, assembly GCA_013396975.1. NCBI lineage: Eukaryota > Metazoa > Chordata > Aves > Piciformes > Bucconidae > Bucco > Bucco capensis. Next base: position 117,129 of record VWZO01003081.1, read on the forward strand.
TGATAAGTAATTTGCCATTACCTGGAGAGTCAAACTTGGTCTAACATCCTCTAGATTCCTCAAACCCTAGAATAGTAACCTGGCTGTAAATCGTCACTTCTCCAATAACTGACTAATCTTCTTTCTCATAACATATTTGCATATATTTATACAAACAGAGAATCATAGACTCGCAGGATCACAGAATCTCTGGGGTTGGAAGGTACCTTAACAATTATCTAGTTCCACCATCTCTGCCATTACACCAAGTTTCCCAAGGGCTCCATCCAACCTGGCCTTGAACACTGCCATGGATGGGACATGGACAACTTCTCCAGGTAACATGTTCCAGTGCCTCACTAACCTCTGAGTAAAGTATTTCTTCCTAACACCAAATCTAAATCTCCCATCTTTCAGCTTAAAACCATTCCCCTTGTTCTATCACTGTCAGTGTGAAAAGGCTCTCTCCCTTTATGTATTCCTAAGTGCTCCCTTTAATTATCGGAAGGCCATAATAAGGACTCCCTGGAACCTTCTTTTCTCCAGATTGAACAACTCAAACTCTCTCAGCCTGTTTACATAGCTGAGGTGCTACAGCCCTCTGATCATTGTTGTGGACCTCCTCTGGACCCACTGTAAAAGGTCCACATCATTTGTTTCCCACTACCTGAAATGCCAACTACATTTTTATTTTAACTGGAGATAAATTAACTTAGTTAATTCATCCTCTGATAAATGAATTCTCTGATTCTTATACGAGTAGTTAAGAACTGTGGGAATCTGATGATTTCTTTATTGAGATATCTGGCTAGAATCCTGATAAAATACCAAGTTTAAATAGTTCAAGTTCCAAATTAAGATGTCATCAGGACCATTAAGCTTGACGGAGAGGGTCCATTCCTGTATTTCATTTTGGTGATTGGACTGCATTATAAATGTAGGATTTTATATTCCTCTTTATCCAAAATATATTAGTAGTCTCTGATATCTCTAAAAGATTTGAAGAAAGAATATGGGTAAAATATGACAGTCTGCATCATTTTGTTGATGAATTAATGTTCCACTTTCATAGATAACATTCTATTTGTAGAAATATTTTTTTAAATTCAAGTTTTTCCTACTATGAACACTATGAAAATAGGATTACAGAATTTCATATGCATAATTCTACTTTTTGTAGAGTCAGTTCGTTATTTACAAATATTCCAGTCTTTGGATTAGTCATGCACTGGTTGCACATCAAGAAATTTATGTTTAAACTGTACTTACCTAATTCATTTTTTTTTCTATTTAATCTTCCTTGATGAATGACTGTTAAATATCTATTTTAGAAAACCTTACCCATTTGAAAAATAAACAATCCTGGTCTTAGTTTTTACAATAATGGAAAATCTTTAATTCAGATCATTTCTAATCAGAATTTGGTTTGGTAACTACTAATCTCTTTACCTCTTTATCAGTCTCTAAGTTGCTATATATACACATGTATGTAAAATACAAAAACTGGGGGCCTTTAGATTTCCTGTTTCTTCTGCTAACTGTTGTCTATTGCATAAGATGGCATTTGTGTGAATAATACTGCATACATTCAATTCATTGAAACAATGACAATTGAAAATTGTCAACATGTAAGTGTAATAGTGTGAACTATTTATAAGTAAATGACTGATCTGATGGGCAGAATCATTTTCAGAAGCAATTTTCTTTTTCTGTGTTTCTATGTCTCTAAAGGTTTGGCTATCATTTTTAACGTCAAAGGTGTTAGATGATGGTTTCAATATGGACCGTGCAGCGTATCAAGTCATAACCACAAAAAACACCTCTTCTATGACATTCCTATTCACTTCAAAAGTAGGCAATGACATAGCCTCTGAGTTGTTCCCAGGGAAGTGATGGAGTCACCATCCCTGGAGGTGTTTAAAAAGCATATAGATGTGGTATTTAGTGACATGACTTAGTTGCATGGTGGTGATAGGTTGATGGTTGGACTTAGAGGTCTGTCCCAACCTTAATGATTTGGCAATTCTGTGATTAAATTTGAAGAAACTGGTATTTGTTTTCACCTGTGTTGATTTTTCAGTAAACCCCACAAGACCACCGCACCATAAAATGAGACAGCATGTAAAGATAAAAGAAGGTTTGACTGCTTCCATCTGAAAGCAATGTTTCCTAACTTATTTTCGGTATTGCGGTGTAAATAATCTCAGTGATATTTGTGTTCAAGATAATATAGTTATCTTAATATTTCTAGAGTTGGGAAGATTATTTCAGCACCAGAACTGCCAAACCTGCTGCTTTTTAGATTTTTCATACCCTTGAAAGAGAAGCAGGATTTTCTTAGTAATAAACTCCATCTTTTCTTCTATAATACTCTTCATCAGGGTACTAAATCTAAAGCTCCCCACATGTACTACATAGGCTATTTCAGCTGTCTTATAAAATCTTACACAATGGCAAAGTCTAGGAAGCTCTGTTTTTCATGCCATTTCCTCAATTTAGGTTTCATGAGCTATTTCTTGTAGGTTTATATCATCTTTTTATATTTGGTTGTTGCTATCTCATAAAATACAGCCTCCTGCAGGTTTTTTTCTATTACCCCATCTAAAGCAAACCGTATTACTCACAAGAGGGGAGTGAAAAACTGGTGAAATTTTCCACTGATATGCTGCTTAACTACAAAGATAAACTGGATGAAAGCTAATATCCATGTATTATGTTAGTGTGCAATTATCTATACTGATGAACTATTACTCTCATCCCTGAAGTAGACTCCTGCCTTTAACAGCAGCACCTTTTGAAATAATTGTCAGGAAGGGTTAATGGATAGTTCCAAATGGATACCTCATTTTATATAGAAGAGAAGAGGAGAAGAGAGTTCGGTGATATCGATGAGAGAAAGTACANATTGTCAGGAAGGGTTAATGGATAGTTCCAAATGGATACCTCATTTTATATAGAAGAGAAGAGGAGAAGAGAGTTCGGTGATATCGATGAGAGAAAGTACAGAAGCATTGAATAAATATGCAAATAAATACAAATACTTATCTGTGACTGTTATCACATTAACTGTGCAGCTGTTGTATTTGGATCCCTTTTCTATTTTTTTATTCTCCTTTTACATATAGCTTTTATATTATACTTCTTGAAGTATGATATAAAAATACTTAAAGTATAATATACAGACATTTCTGTATCATGTGTTATGGAAGCTCTTCTGGCTTCTACGTAATTACAATAACAAGAGGGTGAATAAGGAGGGCAGGGAATTTCATGTGTTCACAACAGTAGAAAGGTAATGACTACAGTAAATAACAGAGTTCATATTGAAGTAGAATTCTCTCATTGAACCTTGTTATTGCATCTTCTTTAATTAAACTATTTGGTTTGCATAATAAATGAGTAAAATCAAGCATACAAGTTACATAAGTCCACAAATGTTATCAGCCAAATCTGTAATGAACCTGAAGATGTCAATCAAGTACTCTTAGTCTCAGGCCCTGCTGCAGACATATTGCAGTCTCAGTCAAGTTGCTTAATCTCATTAAATGAAATAGATTCAGAATATTTCTAGTCCTTCCCCAAGAACACTAGAAGAAATAATTCAACACCAATTACAGTCTCAAAGATCTGAAGCAAATCTAAGGAGAAATTTGCAATCACATACAATACAATAGTTTTAAATTATTAAAAATATGGAAAAAAAACCCTCTGGGAAATTGTCGATTCTTTTGTATCCATGTATCCATGCAACTATTTTCTGTGGAACCATGAAAATTTAAGAATATGCAACAATTTTAAAAGAGCTTGTGGGGTAAGGAAAAGAACTGTAGACATATTTGAGCCATATAAATAATAAAGCCCATCTAAAATAGAAATATGACGTCAATTTGAACTCAGGTTGCATGTATTCTTTCAATAATTACTCTTTTTTTTTTTTTTCCTTTTGCAGCTAGGTGGGTGCTTTAAATGAATGGATGGGAAAAAAATCAAAGCACTACACCATACAACAAACAATTCTTGTCTTTGCCACAGGCCAGCTGATGCTATAGACACATGTATGCAAGATAGTCATGACTAACGTAGTTTTTCCCCCCAGTAAAGGCGGGAAAATTTTCTGGTACATTAGTAATTGCAAAACCACTCAGGTTTACTATGCCTGTCCTCTGTATCTATATGTGCCATTTTTACACTGCAGATATTCTAAGAAATACTCCATAGATTTAGTAATTTTAGCAAAAGACAGAACCCTCTCACCTTGATATTTCCCTAAAACTGCTTTGGATGAGAGTTGCTCTCTATTAAAGTCATTGGATTGTAGGAAGATAAAAATAAAATATCTCTAACAACTTGCAATGTAGAATCACTAGAGAAACTTATAAATGTTGTGTTAAATGGGACATGCCTGCCTAATATACTAAGATAATGTAAAAAATATGTGCAATGATTCAGAGACTGTGGAGTATGTTTTAATATTTTATTTAATTTCCTAAGACTAAAAGTCTCCATAATTTTTTGTATTCCTTCCAACAGAAGTGATGGCAGGAGAAAGGGAAAATATGACAGTGAACTTCCACCATCAGAAGAAAGCAGCAAAAGATACTTCAAAGACTGTAATTTTGGTGAGTTTATTTGCTGGTTTTCTTTCTCAAGAATTTGATCCTTTTATTAGATTAAGGGTCTGTTTAGTATGGTTTTCAAGTGGCAAATTTCTGAGTTACAGACTGAAGATGCACAAGAAGTATAGCTATATAACTCGGATGTCTGGGTTTTTCGCTTGATTGATTGTTTGGGGTGTTTTTTTGTGTTTTTGTTCTGGTTTGGATTGGTTTAGTTTATGTGTATAAATCAAAAGCCCTATTTTGCATTACTTTTCTGTCAGTAGTGAGAAAAAAATTATCAAGGAAACATGGGAAGAAGCAGAGTGATTCTTTTCCTGGGAGTGTCATCTCACCATGTGTAGTATTCAATGGACTTCTTAAGACAGAATCTTAAGCAGTCTTCTCATGGAATTGTTACTGTTGTATCTGTCCTACACAAGGGCATCTCCTACCTAATTAACATTATTTGTATTCTTGGCCTCTGCAAAATTTAGTAACAGTAAGATCCACAAATTGATAACATATTGAGTGACAAATCCAAAAATCACCAGAATTCCTTGTTTTATATTTTCTTCTTTCTTGATTTTTTCTCTTTAACTCCTTCATTGTAATAGCATCATATATATATAATGGAAAAATCTTTACTGATTCATCTTCTTGAAGCTTTACAAAGCTCAATCATGTTTCCAATCCTTTTTTTTTTTTTTTTTCAAGACAAGAAATTGTCATTTACTTTTTTTATTTTCAGGAAGCCATTTCATGCTTTTGATCATCTCTGACATCTTTCTCTGTACATTATTCCAAGCATTATTTCACTGTACATTTTCAAGCCTGAGGAGCAAGTGCAGGAACTATTTTAAATCTTTATAATGTATGGGCATAGCAAATTAAAATAATGCTACAAAAAAGCTCTGTGCTTTCCTAGTAATAGTTAATATACTATTTACTATTTTGACAGCTACTGAATCTTCATAATTTTAAAAGCTGCTGAATCCTAAGTTTTCTACATAGAGATCCGTATTTTGAACCCCATCTTTTGATATTCAAAGTAATTAAGAGCTCTAAATTTATGCACAGAACATTAAAACCCAAAAATATTATAACTATACTTTTTAAAATGTGTATTTCTTTATTCTGTCTCTGTGAACTATTTAGAATATCTTTATCATACAGTCCTAATTCCATATGATTGTGAAATCATTTTCATAGCAAAAATGTATTCTGAATGGTTAAAATATCTCCTCTCCATCTTATACTAATCTTCCATATAGTCTAGTACAGCATGATATCAGTTTCTGAATGTCACACATTCTCCTTGGATTTATCTTTGACCAGGCTTTTGTTAATTATCAAGGAATTGTGAATGAAGAATCTTATTTATCTTTCTGCTAACACATTATCTTGACTCACAGTGCCATAGATACTGGGCATTCTGTACTCACCTGTCTCAAGGTCAACAGGATGATACAATAAGGAGAAAGTAGAACAAACAGTGTCTAATAGAAGTAGCATTTCATAAAAAGCTGTGATGGCAACTCTACAAAGACAGCATAGGAATGCAGCTTTTTAACAGAGCACTACCTGACAGATTCAATAATCAAGGGAAAGCCTTAATTGATGACATTTCATTAGCATAATGAGTTGAAGCTTGGAAAATGGAGTCTCTTATTAATTAATCAAGCAAAGCATGAACTGTTTCAGTCCCTTACTCTGTGCCATTTTCCATTAATCATAAGACTGTGTATTAAACTTATTTGAATTCACTAGGTGTTGAGGGTTTCTATGGGAAAAGCATTGGCAGACTGGCATGCTCAAGTGAACACACTTAGGCAAGTATGAAACACATTAGAAATTCATGTTTGTGAACTTGAACTCTCATCTCTGCAGGACATGTTGATAATATTTCTTCAGAAAACACCAGACCTCAGTAGCCACCGCTATATATATGAAAGCTGCCTCCCCTCTAACAATCTGTTACCTGGCTGCAGGTGTTTAATCCATCAAGGTAAAATTTTAGTACAACATGGAATGCAAGGGTTATGCTGATTGCTTTAAAAATAATCCTTTTACAACACAGTTTGCTATCGATTGGACAATTTTCCTTGTTATTTCCAGCAAGATATTTTCTCTGTCTTTTGCTTTGCATTGTAAAGATATACAGAAAAGTAAAAACAGGAGTATTCAAGAACTCGGAAGGGCTCAAGTTCTGCTTTTTTATTGTTGTTACATTTTTTTATTTTCTGGAGAACATTTGCAGGCTGTGACGGTGTCTGCCTCAGCACATTTTCAGCAGCTTGGAAAATGGGGATAAATCAGGAGTCTTCCATGCTATAAGCAGAAACACATTTTTCCTTTCCATCTGTAGGATAACTTTCCATAAGGTAAAATACCTCAAAATATATCAAGACCAGAACGAAGCAGCCAGAGCCCTTTGTTTCTTTATAGTGGTTCTTATCCTGGAGAATAGAGACCCATTTTCAAAGGCTGCATATTTACTTTGTACATCTTTTATTATAAAATTTATTATCAAATTTAGAAAAGACAGAAGTCCTTCTCTCATGTAAGTGGTTATTCTAATCATAGGCTAGAGAATCGTGTTCCATCCTTTGTGAATCTTGAGCTCTTACTTAAGAGAGCTCTTGAGCTCTCCCCCTTCACGCTCTTTATGTCATCTTTAAGGGCCTTAACAGTCTCAGTGATCTCTTTTACTGATGACACCAGAGTTAAGAGTGGACCATGCATAGCATCATCACATCCCCGTAATTTCTTTGCTGCCTCACCTACAGTATAGCCTTCTCTCTCATACTGCAGAGATGCCAAAAACTGTACATAACACTGTGGAGCATGATGACACATCATGGACCACAATCTGGGCGTAGCCTCAATTTCATCAGGGTCTACTGTGTTTATCTGTGGATACTTGAAAATGATTTCAAGGATAGCCATCTCTCTGAGGCGCTCAATACCCTGTTCCATAGTTTTCCAGGGCTTCTGCTGCTTGGTAAGGTCCTGTTCATGGCTGAACCTTTGAAGAACACTATCTAAGACACACAACCAGACACCCGCAGAATCTTCCTCGGATG
>VWZO01003087.1:6760-44624 GCA_013396975.1 Bucco capensis
GGGGGGGGGTGCAGGGTGAGAGTCCACACCTATAGGAAAGAAACAGGCAAGGCAGGTGACCCCAAACTGACCAACTGAGTATTCCATTTCATACACATCATGCTCTGTATAAGTTTAGGGGGCTGTCGCCTCTCTTGCTCTCTTCTCTCTTCTTCGCCTCCCTTGCAGTCCTGCTTGGTGCCCCAGCTTTGCTGTTTTCCCCACTTCTGAGTCTAGGCCTCCAGGGTCCAGCTTCCTCCCCTTTTTTCCCCTTCCCTTTGGGGGAGTTCGGCTGTGGTAATATAGCGACTGGGAGGGAAGATGGGAGGTTTGGATCTTGGTGCTGGCTCTGTATCTTTGCTTGTATATATTTGTCTGCTGCCGTTGCTTTCTATTAAAATAATTAAACTTACTTTGCCTATTCCAATCCACAAGTCTCGTTATTTCATCCAAAACCATAACAAGGTAACTCAATAATTAAACTAATACCAAAGTTACAGTTTCTTGGTTTTATATCTAAAAAGCTCATTCAACATTTAAAAATCTATTTTGAAGAACTGAAGTAGGAAAAGCAGTATCGAGATTGGAAGGAGTTGCAATTCAGGCTTCCTCTCCAGAAAGTTTGAGCAGTACAGATCCCACTGGAGTACATCCTGTCACTGTGTGCATTCTTTGGCAGAGCGTGATCCTGTTTGGCATCGTTGTCTTTGCTTGTAGAGTCATCTCTCATAGTCATGTTATACTGGTGAAAGACACAGCATACTAAACAGACATTTCGGAGCCTGTCATAGGAATGCATGAAGACTGATACAAGCTCTTTCTGTCCAGACTGTGAGCTGAGTCTCTGCAGACTTGTGCTCCACACAAGGCATTGCAAACACAGGCTGTATAACTTGAGAAGTTCTTACTGCACTTGAGCTAATAGTCCTTGCTTTGCAGTCGTGTGTACTGCCTTTTGTTAGCACAGAGCACAGTTACATGTAAGTTGCAAATTTAGCTGGGTCATACATCTCAGGCTTTGAGCACAGGCAAAAGGTGTATTTTCTGTCCACGTCCGTCCATCCATGTTTGAAACATGCCAGCATGCAGTGAACTGTGAGGGCACTGGAGAAGTTGTAATGAGTTATGACTTTATAACCCTCAGGAAACCTTGTGAGCTCATGTATGCATTCTTTGGATCTTCTCATACCACCTCTGTCTTATTAGCCTACATTTGAAATACTTGATATGTCTTAATATGCTTATTTTATCTTCATGCACTACTATTTGCACACACTTTTAAGTTAAAATTGCCCTCTCTGCTTTTCTGTTCCATGGTACTTGGTACCATGTTTGTTAGCCTGAGCAGAAGGAATGACTTTCAATGTGATTTAAAATGCTGATTTTCTCACTTTGCTCTATCTCCTGTGGCTGAAGGCCTTTAATAAAAGCCGGATCTTATAGGAAAAAAAGTGGGTTTTAAGGAGGAAATAGGTTCTGGTGAGGAATGCCATCACCAATGAAATCCATAGAGGTTTCTTAAATGTTGAATGGATGTTAAATTCTTATATTCTGATAATGACTTTTGGAAAATTCATTTAGAAAAAGCTTGAGTTGCATGCTAAATGCCCAGATATGTCATCTTAATCAAACATTATCTAAGACCATCTAGTTGAAGTGCTTTAAATTGTAAAGCAGAAAAATGCATCTTTACTCTTAGAATTAAAAGCACTTTACACTCTAATAGGTTAAACCAGCTCCAAGGTAGAATTGCTACTTATTCCCTGTGGCTGGGGTTGGAGTGTAGTTCACTGTATTAGCATAACTATTTTGTGTATTTGAATATAATTAGTTTCAGTTACACAGAGAGGTTTGATATTTGAATTTCTCTTTGCTTTTGTAGAGTGAAATGTAAGTGTATTTTCAGAAGACAAAGAGTGACTTATTAGGACTGAACACTTCTTGTAGGCACTGTACAAGCTCTTAGGGTGCATTTTCAAAGCCAGCTGGTAACAATCTAGGACAGCACTGCCTTGGAAAAGGTCAATTTTGCCATTTTTGCTAGCTTCATGTTTCTCCCTCCTCCCTTGCATTCTGAATTTGAGAAGGAAGTAATTAATTTTAGAAGTCTATTTGATTTTAATTTGGATCAGCTAAAACTTGCCTTGAAGTCACTGCTGTCAACAAAGTACAAAAGTGTGTTGGGGGTGAGGGGAGACCCTTAGCCTTACTGTGGCCTTCAACCAGCTGAAGGCAATTGTGAAGCTACACCATGAGGAACATTATGCACAGAGGCATTGCAGGAAACTGGCAGACGTGCCTGTGGTGACGTTTTTAGTAAAGCTTAACTTTCTGCATTTTAATCATTTGTAATTCTAGCCACTGTGGCCATATGTTCAGAATAATACATTGAAGTACAGTTATCAGATATTCTTTTTAGGATTTTTTTTTTAATTACATTGCTACCTGTAATAGCTAATATATTTGAATCTTATCTGACATTTTTGTAAAAGTGATATGAATGAATCCTAGTATTTCTTCTTTATTTACAGTGTCAGTTTTTAATGTGGTTCTGAAACTAAATATAAAAAGTCAATTTCCTCTTTCATTTGCAGTGATTCTTCTGCTAAGCTTTTGCTCTGTGGCTTGACTTGTGCTTTCTGTAGAGCTTCTTCATCCTTTCGAAGTACACAATTTTGAGGAAGTATAAGTTTCTGCTCTTACCAGATGTCTTCTCTTTAAAATACCTGATTTTTTTTCCCTTATTTTCAGTGCTTCTCTAGGTTAAAAAAAAACAAATCAAACATTGAAATAATTTAAAACTTTAATATTCCTAGAGGCAACCAAGATGAGAAATGTTTGCAAGTAAAGTGTTCTATGATGTCTTCCTGGGCAAGTTCTAAAGAGATATTGCCTGTGGGATGCCATAGGCTTCTTTAGGCTTTTTTAACAGAGATCTCTCTGGGAATACTGGCCCCTCAAGGGAAAAAAAATTAAATCTATTAGCAGCTTTTGTGTTTCTCACTTGCTGCGCTAAGGTTTTTCTGCTTGCCTACCAACTAGGCTGAAAGGTCTTCAAGGTGTGCTAACAGCTTAAAGAAGCATATATTCTATATCCCCTATCCTCTATAGGGAAACATCTCGAGAGCATTCTCATGAGGGTATGTTTCTTCACTAGATTTTGGAGAACATTTGTAAGGGAGAAAGTGCCTGAAAAGCAATTTTCTTATGCAAAAGCTGCTAATTGAAATAGAGATTCAAATAGAAATACAATGCTGCACCCTTTAATTTTGAGCATTTTTTTTTTTTAGTGAGTTGAATGACTAGAATGTTTTGCAGTTTGTCATACTTGGATGCATACTTTAAATCAAAACCAGCCTTCCATTCAGCTGCTGTAGATATCCCAGTTGCTTCTAGTGGAAAGAAAAAAAAGATCTGCAAGTGATGGATGAGTGAATAAACGGTTTAAAAAATATATACTTTTTATCTCTCAGGTTTTTTTATTTGTAATTGTTATTCTTGAGCCATAGAGAGCATATAAATGCAGAATCTGAGCTTCAGGGGCAGCAGACTAATATGGGCTCTGGCTGGCCAAGCTTTTAGCCCTCTCCTTCCAGTCTATCAGAACTACAGTAGTCCAGCAGAAGGGTTTCAGGTGGAACTAGCCATAAGGTAGTATGTTTCTTGCTGTAGGCTAAAGCAAAAATACTTAATTACTGTGGTCCCACCGGACAGTTCATGAATATGCAATAAACAGGCTCTTCTGCCAAGCTGATAATTCACACCAGAGCTCTATGTATGCAAAATAACATTGTTTAGAGAACTGTTTCCATTAGTGCTGTAACTACAACTAATGTGTATATATATATGGTGTATAAGCCATGTTCCATTTTTTGTCGCAAATTGTGCAAGCATTTTAATAACGTCATTTGAAAAAAACAGGCCTTGAAATTGAATTCTCAGACATGATGTATCTGATGATAGGAATAAAAGTCTTGAAAATGAAAAATGTGTATAAAGTCAAGCAAGAATATATTCATTGTCATTGGGAGGTTGTACATAAAAGTGGAATAAGATTGATATAATAAGGTGAAATGAGTATACTAGTAAGGGCTTTTACAAATAAAATGGGATGATTCTGATTATTTTAAAGAAAGTGTGTTACTTAAATGAATTTAATGGTTCCTGTAATACTTACGCTAATAGTTAAAATTAAAGACTGATCTAATAGATACTGTTGATTTTTGGAAGAAATGAGAAAGACCTAAAACCAGAAATCAATACTTGAGAAATGTAGCCTGCTAAAAACACACTAGGGTTGTTTTTCTCCAACCCAGAGTCTTCTGGCCTCTAGAGAGAGGTGTGCTGAGAAAATATCTTTGCTGAACCCACTCCTTATGCTTTTACAAAAGCATAAAGTGTATTTACTGCAATATATAAAGTGCCTTCAACATTTAGGATTAAATCTGATGAGTGCACAGCAGTGAAAAAAACACATTAGGAGCTTCATTTTCATATTTTCCAGTGTAATTTAAGTACTTTCCCTTTCAGGGCTGTGTTGGGTTTTTTGGTGGGGTTTTTTTGCTGATTACAACGTGTCTAAATATTTGTCTTTACTTGTTCAGAGCTGTGCAAGAAGCAATTACTATCAGTTGATTCACTGAGTTAATTGTATTTTGAGTGTTGTAGAAGTCAGCAAGCTGTGCAGGTGGAACACACAATGCTTGAAATATTTTCTCTGCTTTATATTACAGATATGGGTTTGTTAAGTTTTATTTCTAACTATAGGTGTAGCAGGAAAAAAGATGCCAGATTTACGTTGTTTATAAATATGTTTGTCAAAACATGCTCAAGGAAACACAAGTTGTATGATTGATCTTTGACCTTTGAGTTTTGCAGTATAAATGTTTGAAAGTTGGGTTTTTTTGAAGTTGCTTTAAAACTTATAAAAATAATTTATTAGATTGTGTTCTAACCCACAGGTCAGCTAGTCCACAAGTGTCCTGCAAGCCCCCATGCATATCCATTTTAAATTCTAGATACCTGGTAAATTTTATGTTATTATGAGATATCTAAATACTGTGATACTAAAGCAATGAGTGGGTGCAGGCATGCAAACTTACGTGACATTGGAATGTATTTCTAACCTGAATGACTTGTCACATTTTTTTCAGCATGTGACCACAATCAGCATATCTATGTTCAAGTTTCCCTTGGGCTAATAAACCCTGAGAGAGCTAGCTGCAAATAGTGAGTGCTGGATTGATACTGCTCTTTGAAGTCTGATGGATATGTCGGAGGAAAAGAGCAATTTCCTTGGTTTGCGGACAGACAATAACATGGAACAACCATTCACTGTCAGTTCTTTGGTATGTCTTACAAAGAAATGCTGTAATGGCTGAGCACTCTCGCTTTGAAATAGGTAACAATTCAAGAGAGCTGTTTAGCAGTGTTGACTGTCAGCTAGGAGGGTCTCTTCCTGCATGCTGCCAGTTCCTCCCTCATTCTGCCTGATGGTTTTGTTGGAATTGATTTTTTTCTATATATGTGGTTTATGGTATTTTTGCTTGTTTCAGTGATCAGGTTTCTAAGAAGTTGAACTGAACATTTTGAATAGAAAGAGTAAAAATTTTCATCAAAGTAAGAGGAAACAACTTGCGGTAGCCAATCATTTAGCCACTTAACAGAAAGGTAATGGTTATAATAAGCAGCTATGCTGCTTCTTCAGTAGAGTTAGTTCTAACTTGTTAAGCTTTAGCTGCCTCATTTGAAATGAGAAATTAACATTTGAAGTGAACTGTTGCAGTCTAGGGGAACTTACTGGTCTTTGTTAGCTGAGCTATACCCAGGAGTCAGACCCTGTTCATCATGTAATAGGAGTCTGAGTATTCAAACCCACCATCAAATTATTTCAGTAACTTAGGGTAAAACCTTGTAACATTTAAACATGTAGGGAATTCTAAAGAAAATAAAACAGTTTGTGGTGCTTTTGCCCATTTCTGCAGGGTTTTACTTAATTTCATCTTATTTAGGGGGAGGATTTTTTTTTTGGTAGTTTGAAGATTTGGGGAAGGTGATAATATCACTTACTTGTAATTGCAATCACAGTTTATTAGCAATTGAGAAACATGTTGGAATCTTTTAACTGTGGCTAGCAGTGAGGAAGCCAATGTTATTTTGAGAAAAAAGCTGAAGATTTCCCATGAGTTTCTTGAATGTGGTCACTTACTGAAAGTGAAACATATCTGGTTCTAAGTGCTAATCTCTCTGTTCTTTTTCAGAAAAAGCTAGTAGCTATTCCTGACCATACAGACATCTCTGTGACCCCAGAAGAGAGAGTTCGTGCCTTAAGTAAGCTTGGCAGCAATATCACAATCAATGAAGATATCACTCCGCGTCGTTATTTTAGATCTGGAGTAGAAATGGAGCGAATGGCAGCAGTATATATGGAGGAGGGAAACCTGGAGAATGCTTTTGTACTTTATAATAAGTTCATAACGTAAGAAACCATTTGCAGTCATTACATTGTATAATTCTGAGTAAACTGAAATGAAGAGTTGCAGTGAAAAGAGGACACCCTTTAGATTAGGAGAAAAATGTTTAATGTGTTCTTGCAGAACAGCTTTGTTCTCTAGAGATTTTTTCTCTGACTACAGGCTTTGTTATAATTTCATCTCAACTTTTAGTATGGTAGTCCTATCCATCCATCATTTTCCGGGTGTGAACTGAAGTAATAAGTTTACTGTGCCAGTCTATGCTATGAGCACTGTTTCCCGCAGATTATTCTGTATCAGTATGTTGGTTAAATACAGTGTGTGGCTTACAACACAATTTTTAGATAAGATTTCTGAGCCTTTTATTACCTATGCCCTATGAGCTTCTACTGATCTTAAAGATGGTAGTATTCCTCAGCACTTAAAAAACATGACAAAATGGCTTTTTGCCTCTTTTTACTTTTCTTCCCCAAAAGGATTAAGTATAAGTTATTGCTTCTTACAGGAGGAAATGCAAAATCTGCAGTATATGTTCATTGTGTGATTATTCTCCTGCCCAACAGCTTTCATTAAAACTCTCAATATAGCTAGCTAAAAAATGTGTCAGCGGCATATTTAAACTTTTTAACTAGCTAGTTTTTCTATAGAATTGATTGGTTTGTCGTCTTCTGAAAGGGTTTTTTAAATACATATATTTCAATTTTTTTTAATAGGAGACTTCCTTCCTCTTCTCTTATTTTCCTTATACTCTGAAACCTTTCTTATTCAAATTAATTTTAAATGTATGTATCCCTATAAAAAAAGTCTGGAAGTGAACATTGTACAAACTGCTGAAAGAATGATAGTAATTGTGTATTCCAAAGTCTTTGCAGCTGAGTGTTGTCATAATTTAGATGTCTGTGCAGCTTGATCTGGTAAAAATAACTACTTTAATGGTAGTCAGTGCTGCCATTTAAGATTCAGCATTTCAGCTAAGGACAGATAAAAACAGTAGAAACAGAATTTGTTAACACTGGCTAGGGTAGAGGGTACTTTTTAAGTCTACTTTTAGGTGCTGGCTGCTAGTTACTCTTCCTTTTAACCAAACCCACTACTAATGAAAACCAAAATATATAGTCATCGTGGCTAGGCTTTGCAAACGAAGATCCAGNATATATTCAGATGTAGAAAATAACCTCCTGTCATTACTGTATGTGTCTTATACCATTCCATATAAGAATTTAAGCGTTAGTTTAAACAAATGTGAAAACTTGCTCCAACTTGTCTAGAACTCAGTGCTTAGCAGTTACAGGAAACTGTATTTTTTGCCAACATAAAAGCTTTTGTGGATATTCCTCTGTCTACTGAGGTGAGCACATGAATGTTTAATTTTCTAGGTTGTTTGTAGAGAAGCTGCCCAGCCACCGAGACTATCACCAATGTGCGGTACCAGAAAAACAATTTATTATTAAGGTAGGTTGTGGTTTCCTGGCCTTTAAAAAATGTTTCCACCAGCGTCTGTCCATTCTTTCCCAGCACTCTTTCTCCTCAGTGTGCATACAGCCCATGGCAACCATCACAGCTTGACTTTCTGATACCTTTCTCCAGTAGTCATTCATGTTTTAGTTTGGTTTAATCATTACTAGAAATTAAATTGTTGGTCTCAACAGTGAACAATAGTCTCCAAGTAAGTTGGTAGATTGTGGGAAATCCAAGTACATCTATTTCTGAAGGTATACATGTTAAAAGTACAGTAATTTAACAGTACTTAGTTTGATTGTGGTCCCAATTATGGGAATGGATAATGGTCTGAACTGACTATTGCAAACAGAGGGAAAGAGATGTGTGGCATTACTGGTGTCTGTGCAGTCTTTGCTTATCCTACTAAATAATCAAAGTATTTCTTTATTACCAAATATGTACTTACATCACTTTTAGCAGATCTTTTTCCTCTAGTTGTATATAAAATATCTGGGGCTTTTTCCAAAAGAGAAATTTCAAATACTGCCTTACACAGAGCTTAAAACATCTGAAATTGCCCAGTGAGGATTATCAGAATAAGCATAATTGTTCCTTGCTTCATGCTGCCATATTTTCATACTTTCTTTACTGTTAAACCTGAATAATGTTATATTCAAAGCCAAAATGCTTCATGAAAAACATTTAACTGTGGCTTCAAGCACTTTATCTTGTTCTATCTGAGTCAGTTCTTGCTCTTCTAATGTCATCTACATATCTTCGATTATTTTTTCCATTCTGTCCAGGAAGTCACAGAGAAAAACGTGATGACCGTGCCTGAAACATTGAAAGTTGGACTTGGCTTTGTTTTAGAAAAACAACAAAAATGTTAATCATCACATACCTATTAAACAAAACCAAGATAGATTGCTAGAAAAAAGGACTAGTCTTTCTTTGAGATAAGTAGTCATGTCACACCTTTCACTGACATAAATTAGTATAGCTTTGTTGAAATCAGTGTACTATAGAAGTTTCATAAGCTGATGATTCAGTGTGTATTTGTTCTTTTCTTTCCTGGGAGAAGAGCACTTTTTTAATTTTGTATTTTCTGAACTCTGTATTATAGCTGAGTTTTTTTTCTAGGTGGTTCTTTTAAAAAGTGAAAAATAAACATATCTGTCTTTCTCCTCCACCCCAAAGAAATTGAAGGAGGTTGCATTTCCACGGACAGACGAATTGAAGAGAGATCTTTTAAAAAAATATAACTTAGAATATCAAGAATACGTGCAAAAAAAGGTAAGTTTTATATGTTTTTTAAATCTTGGTTATGCATATTTTTTTCTGTCATATAAATTTTTCTTAAAAATTAAGCAGTAAAATGCCAGTTCTGTGAGAACATAATCATTTCACAGGCTGCTCTGAGTGACTTTTCACTTCTCAGATTCTAATCTGTTGGTCACTAGAAAATAAGTAATGCAAGTGTGTGCTTAGAAATAAATGTGATATTTACATAGTAACAGTCTGTGAATATCTGAATAGTCTCAAGTAGACTCCAGTTTTCTTTTATAAATAGGATACTGTTCGGACCCTTACATGCCTATGTGGAAAAAGTCTTTGGCTCCAAGTTTGAATTCATCTTCTTTAATTAACTGTAGATAGTTGCGTATTGTGTACTGAAGTCACTGAAAACAGGCTCTGTAGTTTCAAAAATTTGTCTGGGAAGAAAAAAACACCTTTCTTTCCTTCTCTTAGACTTGACCCAGGGAATTATAATTAAATAAACCCCAAACCAAAAGAAATACCAAAACACCCCACATCCCATATTCCTGTCACCAATTGGTTTGAGGCTTTCTTATCTGCTCTGTTTGGTTCATGACCTTGCAGGCCATGGAACAGTACGTGGCCTGGGAGCAAGGGAGCTTAGACCAGAGTGGACAAGGCACCTAATGTGTCTGGAGCTGGGGAGGCTATGCACCAAAGCCAGGTTAAGCAATCCAGGGAAATCTGAGGAAAGAAAGTAGCCAGAGAAAGTTGATAAATCTGTCCAAACAGCAGCAACAATACCAGATAGCAAAATGGATTATGAAATCCACCCAGAAAATCCATGTGCTCATGGATCTCTTGTTGCATTGAAAATTGCAAGGGCTTACACATCTCTCAAGTCTTTTTACCATCACTGTTCTGAAAAGCTTTTTCTAATGACTTTATAATAATGGTTATCACTATTGAAGTAAAAATGGAAAGCATCGCAGGTATGCAGATTGGGAGCTTTGTGTTAGAAATTCCTTGCTTACTGTATTTCCTTCCATATTGTATTGCTTTTGGGGATATAGTTGTATTTGCCAGTTCAGCAAACAGGTTCCAAAACATAATTTTTAATGACAGGATTTGGTGGTTTTATTAAACAATAAGATTGCTTATTTCTCTTAAATTTCTGTAGCTTTTTTAATGTTCTGTGAATATCACTACTTTGCATGTGTTTCAGAACAAATGTAACACTGAACTTGTGAAGAAACTAGAGCATCAAAAGCTAATAGAGGCAGAGAAGAAACGAATCGC
Source organism: Bucco capensis (assembly GCA_013396975.1). Classification (NCBI taxonomy): domain Eukaryota; kingdom Metazoa; phylum Chordata; class Aves; order Piciformes; family Bucconidae; genus Bucco; species Bucco capensis. Next base: position 17,209 of record VWZO01003087.1, read on the forward strand.
ACATATGCGGCAACAGCAGCTTGAATCGGAACAGTTTCAATTCTTTGAGGATCAACTTAAGAAGCAAGAACTAGCTCGAGATCAGAAAATCAAAGACAGCATGGTTGTGTCTGAACAGATAGATGGAAGTATGCTATCTTGTATTTCTGTACCAGAGAACAGTTCCGTGTCTACTGCACTCCTGGAGAAAACAGAGAGAAGCAGCACATCTAGCTGCACTGGACGGTTGTCTCCAGTAAACCAGGTCTTAAAGCCAGCAGCTACTTTAAGTGCTGTTCAGAGTAAGTGCAGAGATATTTTTATTTTCTTTTATTTTTTATTTTATCTGCCTCTTTGCTGCTTGTAGCAGTCCACATACTGCATAAGCATATGTATTCACTGTGAGGATGTCTCTAGTGAAGTATCACAGTATCACAGTATAGATTAGGGGTTGGAAGGGACCTAGAAAGATCATCTAGTCCAACCCCCCTGTCAGAGCAGGATCACTTAGATGAGGTCACNTATGTATACAAAACAGTTCCATATAGTCTCTTAATTTTCAGAGAGCAGATTAGTTGCGCAGTTTCACATTTTCCAGTTGAGTACCATCATACAGATCTAGTGATTGAGCCTCAGTGTTCCTGTAGAATGAGGTCTGAATCTTGCCATGGACTTCAAGGGAACAGAAGCAGAACCTGCTGTGTCTCACCTTGGAAAGCTGTGGCCTGGAAGTTGCTGTCATCTCAAGGGCAAACTTGAGTGAGCATATTTTATGGGCTGGTGACCTCAATTTAGGATGAAGTGCTTGTGCTGCAGATTTATTCTCGTTAGAAACCTGTCATGTGATAAGTGTCATTCTTTCACTATTAATAATTTTCTGCAACTGTGTATGTTTCCTTATTTTAGGGAACTTAAGCTGCAAATGTCTTTTTATCTCTCTCTCTCTCTCTCTTTTTTTTTTTTTCTTTTCTTTTTGTTAGCTCAGTTGGCTGAAGCACTCAGAGGCGTCATTTTGCCCAGGGATCTCTGTCACAAATTTCTGCTGCTAGCAGAGGCAAATACAGTAAGAGGAATAGAGACATGTGGAATTCTCTGTGGAAAACTGGTACAGTTTAACCCTCACATTTGTATGGGAAAGACATACTTGGTAGTGCATTATTTTCCTATAATGTATCAATTTCAGAGCAAAAGCAGATCTAAATGATAAGTCTTTAACGCAGTTAACTTCATAGTATAGCTTGACTGGTCACTTCAGAAGTGTGGGCTTGCTTTACTGGGGAAATATCTGATCAAAGTATACTTCTGTCATAAAGTGTGGCAAGTTTTTCAGCGTGATGTACAATACAGGCTTTTTCGAGTGCTTTCTCTGGCATTCATCTAAGGTAAGTGAGTTTTAGTTACAGGACAATGAAATATAAAGACTGATAGAATCTACTGGAGTCATCAAATTCATAATGGCACAACAAAAAAGAAGAGGAAAATCTCTCCATTGAGCTCTAGAACATCTGATTTTCAGGCTTTTTTTTTTTCCCTTTGACCTAGATAATACTTAATATCCTTTCAGAGCGGGAAAAGATGTCATGGCTGATGCTAGCATATGGAGTTTTAAAGATGATATTCAAGTGTATTTGAATTGTATAAAGAAAAGAATAGAAAGAGTAGTGATGTTCGAAGTTTCACAGAAAATAATTGGAATATTCTCAACCTCTTTTTCCATGTTTTTAATTATTTTAAAGGACATCCTTTTCACACTGGTCTCTGAGAACTTTTCAATACAACAATCTCATGTTCTTACTAATACTACCCTGTATGTTTTCATAATAAAATGGTAAGGCATATTTTCAGGTGAAGCTGAAAAGATTCTGATTCAGCATTCATTCATTAGTTCATTCTTTCCACTCTGATTCAATGTTTGTTTTGCAGACGCATAATCAATTTACTATTACCCATGTAATAGTGCCAAAGCAATCTGCAGGACCAGACTACTGCGACATGGAGAATGTGGAAGAATTGTTTGGTATTCAGGATCAGTATGATCTCCTCACTTTAGGTTGGATCCATGTACGTATGACTCAGGAGAAAAAAAAGCAACAAACTGGAAAAAAAAAAAAAAAAACAAACTGAAAAAAATCCAAAGTAATTTGCTCACTTAACTCTAATTGTAATGATGTAAATGAGCACTAATGTTCTTTAGAGATAAGTATTTCTTACTGCGGTTGAGGCATCCTCTTGGCACACTGGGCCTGGTTTTGCCAGTGCAACTTTTGTTTGTCAATTTAGGAGTATTTTATTACTTTCTAATGCCATTTGTTTTTCTACTATATTCAAAATTTGGAGGGGAGGGTATTGCATTGTTTAAACTTCAATTTCAATTTTAGGGATTTTTTGACCAATCAAGTAATTTTGCTTTGTCTTTTGCTTGCTTCTTCATTCAACCATTTTTTCCCATGATCAGAAAATTGCTTGTACATCTTGTTGTGAATGTGCATCCATAAAATCTTGTACTGAAAAGTCACCATAACAATGCAGAATCTGGGTTAATAGGAATTTAAGAAACCAACTAAGGGAAGTACCGACGCCTTCACTTGTTAGAAGTTATTGCTCTTTCTTCCATGTATGTCAGCCTTGATATGTAAGAAATATTTCATGATATTGAGTTTTCCCTTTCTTTTTGTAGACACATCCAACACAAACTGCATTCTTATCCAGTGTTGATCTTCATACTCATTGTTCTTATCAGCTAATGTTGCCAGAGGCTATTGCAATTGTTTGTTCACCAAAGCACAATGAGTGAGTTCTGATTTTTCTAAGTAATGTTTAGATATTTTCCCCTGCTCCTAATTGTAAAATCTGATCATATGCAAACAGCACATCAGCTGGGATGAAGGGTGGGAATATTGTATTGTGAGTTTGTTTTCTTTAAGTTGCTTAGACTTGCATTCCAGTCACTCTCTATGCACTATACTGTTTCTGGATTCTCCCTTCCCAGTCCCAGTTTTTAAATTTTATTTATTTATATACTCTACTTAACCAAGTAGTAATGACAGGACCTACTTACCAGTGCTCTACCACAGACCTATCTTCATTCTGTCTGATGAAGGAAGTGTAAGGGTTTGATGTCTTTATTTAGAATGATATAAAAATTGCAGTTTGGGGAGCAGAGAGTTAAAGACCACTTTTTTGATAATAAGGTCCTATTTTTGTACTTCATAAAATATAAACAAGAATTATGTGGAAAAACCTGGAACTGTGTAAGTATTAATGTGAAGGTTTATAATGGAACAGGTTGCCCAGAGAGGGTGTGAAGTCTAAATTCTTGGAGATATTCAAAATCTGACGGGACATGATCCTGGGCAGTGTGCTCAAGGTGATTTCTGCTGAAGCAGGGCAGGTTTGAACTAGACAATATTCAGAGGTTCCTTCCAGCCTCAATAATTTTGTGATTCTTCTTTGGTGTGCTTGGTATTTCAAGACCCCAAGGCTAACTCTGTTGTTGAGACTGCGTTTTGTCAGCCTTTCTTTCTGGCCTTTCACCTCTATGACACAGGCAACCAGAATGGGATTCATACAAGTCACCTAACTTCCTGTGTGGACCATTCAGGTAGCAAAGCTGTAAACATAGATTAAGTGGCAAGTGCACAAGCACTAGGCTTTGCAACCCAGAGCACATCTGCATACCTTTTCAAACCTCTGGTCCTCCAGACTCCTTTCATAGTTTGTGCTGATAACCTGTAACCAGCTCTAACCTGTTACTCCTATCTGTGACATGTATTACTCAAGTGCTGTCCTGCAATTATTAGGTATTACTGTTCTTTAAAGAACAGTGGATCTTGTAACACTTTATTCAGTACTCAGTTCATACATATGCAGCAGTAAATTTTCTAGTGATTTGTGTTACTTGATTACCTGAAAGAGGGGAGAAGATGCATATTGTCAGTAGTCATTTACACTGACTTTGGAGAGAGTACAGAGGCGGGCTACCAAGCTNGCTAGCTTAAAGGCTGTTCTCTTTTAAGTTGCAACTCTGGAGCTCAGTGAGTGAAATGCAATTCAGAACACCAAAGCTTCTGGTTTCTATCTCTTCCTGTATGAACTAGCCTTAGCTGTTAATAGACTAACCCCCCCTTCCCATTGTCATATCTTCCTTTACAGAAATATAACTCCCCTTGATTTCAAATACATTTAAGAATCCAAATTAGCCTTGGTTCCTGTGTATCAAAGGTTACTGATTACCTTTCTGTTGTCCTTCCGTTAAGCTAAGCAATTTGTATCTATCTGAAACCTTGGACAGGTATTATGGGAGCAGTATGTAACAGGAGTTTCATCTTTTGCTTTCCAGCACTGGCATCTTCAGACTTACTAATGCTGGCATGGTAGAAGTTTCTGCTTGTAGAAAGAAGGGATTCCATCCACATACAAAGGACCCTAGGTTATTTAATGTAAGTATATGATTCAGCATGGGTTTGGCTATTCAAATTCTTGCCCATGGTTCTGCTACAAGCAGAAATTATATGTGCTTCAGATTAGATGTCTTTTAGATTTTCCCCCATGTTAATAATTAATTGTCCTTACTAAGGTAGACATCAGGAGTCTACTTAGGCAGTCAGTTGCAGCCCTGACATTCAAATGGTGGCTAACCAGAGGCAGCTACTATCAGTCACCACTTTTACCTACTTTAAGAAGCAAAAGCCACAGTTTCAAATGAGATTTATTCCTGAGCTCTTCAGTTTTTAAACAAAAATATTCAGTTCATCTTCAAAACTGTAGTGTCCCTACAGAACACCCTAGCTTCTAAAAAGTGCAGCTATGAGTAGAATAAGCCTTCATTGCCCATAATTTTCCCCTGGTTTCTCATAAGTCTTTCTCAGTAACTACCCTATCTTTTGCTATTTTAATAGCAGTTAACACTTTCATTGCTGCTGTCCCCCATGCACCTGTTCTAATGCAGCACACAACACCTTCCTATTCCATTTCAGGTGTCTCATGTTGTGATACATAAAGTATAGCACAGAGCTATAATCTGTTTCACAGGCTAGGCACTAACCAATTTCCTCTTTAGAAACTTATTTCTGATTTGATGTTGTAGTCCTTGCTTTATTCAGCAGTCTATACCTGTAAGAGTCAGGTTTGTCTGCGAAACAGACAGTGAGAGATAACAATCAAAATTGGATAGATAGATAGATAGGCATAGTATTAAGCAGGCTCAGAAAATTAAAAGGAAACAATAGCCCTCATAAGGCATCTTACTGAAACTGATTTCTGTGAGTAATGGGGTTTCTTCTTCTGCAGCCATGTACTCATGTGGTCGGGAAGGACATAAAGATAATTGTACTGGATCTGAGGTGATATGGATGGATGTTAGAGATGTAACCATACAAATGACAAAAACAGAAAAATGGATTCCTGTTTTTCCTATATTTTCAGAAATGACTTTTATATTTATACATTTTAGATTGAATGGTTTGTTATTTATTGCTCTAGCCTGTTTTGGAGTTATTTTGTTGCACTGTCAAGATGGAGTTCTGTAGCATTACTCCTGAATCTGTAAAAATATCTCACATATAAAATACAATAAAACAAACTTTGAACAATAATAGTTGTCTTGAAATAAGTAATGTTTCTTTTGTCACTTGTTGGCACCGATTGCTCTCTGAGAATTAGAGACTTTTAACAGTGGTTGGCTTTTAGTGACTTCCATCTATGTACACCTCTTTACTGCTTCAGTGAATTGACATACGTAGCAGATTTTTTTAATGCTTTTCCCCATTCCATCCTTATATAGCTCAAGTTTCAGCTAAGTTATTAAGCAGAAAACACTAGGGAAAACACAAGTCCTTTACAAGAGAGCTGACCCTCATCACATTGTGGAATAGCTGTGATGCATCAGGGTCCCTTGGAGAAATGTGTCCTCTCCAGCAACTCTCCAGTAAAGCTTCTATTTGAAATTAGGTTCTTATCCTGAAAGGTATTCTGGATCTATCTTGAGTCAGATAAAAAGATCTAGTAGAGATAGAAGGAAGAACCATACAAAGTTATTTGTTCTTACAAGAGTTTATTTAGTATCTGTTTCAAGAAACTAGATGACCTATACTTTAAGTAATAAGGTTAGTACAAAAAAAGTTTAGAACATGTGCTAATAGAAGCCACATGAGATCTGGAACCAAGGGGTTACACAGACATGGTAAATAACAGGTGCTGTTGCAAGAGCTTACAGTTTGAAAGTAAAAGTTTGAGTATCAGGCACGTGAGGTAAACTATTGAATTTAGACAGGAAAATAGTAATAAAAATAAATAGCATCCTTTATCCTGAGCTCTAATGAATACAGTTTGCAGTAAGTTCCTCAGAACTGATCTTTTCCAGGTATGTCTCAGTGACTTATATGTTCATACATACATACTTTTAAGATATTTTACTGGCTTTAGCTTCTATGCATATACCTCTAGTTGAATATCAGTTTTGATATATTTAAGACTATAAATGGAATCAGAAAAATTACAGAAAAATAAAATTGTCTAAATTATTTTATCTACTTTGATTATATTACACATAACAGTTCCGAAAAGAAAGTGAATTAAGCCAGCTTAATTACCCTTTAGACCTTGCCAGAAATCACAACATAAAAATAACAGGCTACACTCATCCTGGGGGTATATGATAGGAAAGTCATGTGATCAATCTAATATTAGTGTTTAGATATGCTCTCAAAGGAACAGGTTTCATTTCTGTAAAGAAAGCACACAGAACTGTGATAGTATGCAGTAGTATACATTGTAGACCTCTGGGCCCCACACAGTCAGAAATTTAGCTTTTCCAACATGACAGCTGTGAATGAATTAAGATGTGATGTGGATAGACAGTATTTCTGCATAGAGCAGATGCGATGCAGAGTGCACAAGCTTGTCCCGATACTGAGCAGATACTGTTCTCCTTTGATACTGCCTAGAACTTTGGAAAAATCAAGACTGGTTCTGTTTGCAGACTAAAATGTTTTCTGAGGCTAAACTTTGACAATGTGCTGCCTGACAGCTGAGCATTTTTTTAGGACTTGTATTGTTCAGTAAAAAGTACTCATTTCTATTATGCCCAGTATGGTGTAGTAGCAAGTTCATGTCACAAGATGGAGCTACAAACCAGCTGTAATAATACCTCCACAAATATTTTTTGTTTGTTTTAAATAGGAGCAGCAATTTCATAGCATATTTAAAATTTATTAAAAAAATATTACACAGTATCCCATTAAAGTAATTATGATGCAGGATTTGTGGAACAAAATAATAAGAATGTATTTTCCTGAATACATTCACAGTAATACACTAAGGAGATATATAAAGATAATGCAATTTAAAAGCACTTGCGGTGAACAATAGATGGGCCAGCTTCATCATATTCCTGTTTACTGATCCACATCTGCTGGAAGGTAGACAGGGAGGCAAGAATAGAGCCTCCAATCCAGACTGAGTACTTACGTTCTGGAGGAGCAATGATCTGTTTAAGAAATAAAAGCATTAAATACAACTGTCTACTGTGAATAAAATACATTTGTTACACAAAAATATTAAATCAGTTATGTTTACTATTAATAAAAACACTATATCTATGTGCTAGTGTCATCCGTGTCATTAGAGTTAGCCATTGCTGCAAGCAGTGAAGTTAAAAATTTGCTATTCGAGTCTGAGTCTCAATCCTCAATTTCTCTTCCTGAGTCAGTCTGCAAAGTAAGAGTAGTGCATCTGTGTATTCATGGCTGTATATGAGAAAAAGGGAGGTAATTGCTCTGGAAATATATAATGATAGCCCAGTAGGGCTTGGAAAATCTGTGACCAATGGAGCACTCTTACAAGTGTAGCTGATAAAATGTAAAGCAAGGAACAGAAGATTTGAAGCACAAGAAGGAAGTCTGGCTTTTCAGAGGCTCTTTTCTGAACTTGTAGGACAAGGACAAAACTAGTATTTCCTTCCTCCCATCTCCATTAGCCAAAAGGACTGAAGAAGCTCGCATATAGCCCCAGACGAAAATTTATGTTGCTGTGTCCACACTAGTTGTCTTTGGCCATGTTAGGGCAGTTTGCAGAAATCACCATAAATAAGGAAATGAGAGCAGACTCTGTCCTTCCTTCCACAAAGTTACCACACAGTGATTATTTGCTAGAAGGTACAGACATGATTCAAAACATGTACAAAGCACTTACTTTGTAAAGTGTTGCTGTTTCACTAGATTTTTGAGGACTTTGTATACGCCAACTCAAATAGTCTACAACTGATTGCACCATACCTTGATCTTCATGGTGCTGGGAGCTAGAGCAGTTATTTCCTTCTGCATCCTGTCTGCGATACCCGGGTACATTGTAGTGCCTCCAGACAGCACATTGTTGGCATAAAGATCCTTTCTGATGTCTATGTCACACTTCATGATGCTGTTGTAAGTGGTCTCATGAATGCCAGCAGACTCCATGCCTGAGAAAGATACAGAACAACACTGAAGAAGCAACTCTGTACAAAGACTTAAAATTGTTGAGACAGAATGGACAACATGAACTTTAGTATCTCTTTTTGAAGATATCACTCTTCAGAACTGTGGAAATCTGGAAGGTTTCTGCGTAAATTATTTAGTTATGAGTTCCTTGATATACAGCCTCCTCTCCCTCTTACACACAACTCCTCCTTAAAAAGAAAGCTGGGGGTGGGAAATAGTAAAGTTTCCACTAGGCTTGTGCATGCAATCTCAAATGTCCTAAGAATTCCTTATATGGCCTTAGAAAGATTTCTTCCCTTTTTTTTTTTTTTTTTAAATTAAGCCAGCTCAGAGTCATAACAGTCAAAATATGTTCTAATGCCTCTAAGTATGGAACTATTTTATCTGTTTATGAGCTGAAATTCTGATGATTGGCAGGACTGACACTGAATTTCTATGTGACCTTGTTGCAAGTCTTCCTTCATAGCTGTTGATTATCATGGCATTGTCTTTGCTTTGCTCTGCAAATGCAATGAACCATGGAGCAGTCTTTCTGGAAAATAGAAGTAGTGCTTCCTGTCCCCCTGCTCCCCAAGCACTTTCAAGCTACAGTCTTCACACTATTTAGTAAAGTGACTTTGCAGCCACAATTCTAGTAGTAGCTAACTGCATAACATAGAAAATGGCATAGGCCCAATGCCAGAACCCAGGAATAAACATTTAGAGTTTATTTTGGGAAATCACTTTGCCTTATTGTTTGACATTAAATTCATCCCAACATATTAATAGTACTGTTCTAAAAGATTATTTTATAATGGATTCTAAGACATACTTGTCTGCGGGTCTGAGTTGCAATGGGACATACTCAAAAGAAACTTGTGTAGTTTACCAAAGCAAAACAATCATTCAACCTACCAATGAAAGAAGGTTGGAAGAGGGTCTCTGGGCAGCGGAAGCGCTCATTTCCAATGGTGATCACCTGACCATCAGGAAGCTCATAGCTTTTCTCCAGAGAGGAGGAAGAGGCAGCAGTGGCCATCTCATTTTCAAAGTCCAGGGCCACATAACACAGCTTCTCCTTTATGTCACGGACAATTTCACGCTCCGCTGTCAAAAGGATTGAGTCTTTAGACTGACATTCAGGAAGGACCTACATAGGTTGTTCCCGTTTATCCTGCAACACCCTCCCTGTATTTTAAACAAATCCTCTGCTAGTCTTGCAAGGGTCTTTTCTGTTGGATTCCTACTAGTGTCCGTTCAACTGCAGAATCACTGCTAGTCCTTCTAAGGCCACTAGAAACATTGCACATTAAACAACTGTCCTTCTCAGTCAGCAGCATGTCCTTACCAGTGGTCACAAAGGAGTAGCCACGTTCTGTAAGGATTTTCATGAGGTAGTCTGTCAGGTCACGGCCAGCCAGGTCCAGACGCATGATGGCATGTGGCAGGGCATAACCTTCATAAATTGGCACATTGTGGGTGACACCATCCCCAGAGTCAAGCACAATCCCTTTGAGAAGATAACACACAGTTAATTCCCAGGCACATATCAACACCCTAAGTATTTCAAAAGCCTGTGTTCCCCAGAGGCTTACCTGTGGTACGTCCAGAAGCATAGAGGGACAGAACAGCTTGAATAGCTACATACATGGCTGGCACATTGAAAGTCTCAAACATAATCTGAAATGCAATTAAAATCATTGCCTTAACTAGTGGTTTTAGCTTAGCTGAAGCAATTTACTGAAAGAGAGGGAGAAGACAAGATTTTCATATTTCTTGATGTTTGGTAATAACAAAGAAGAAAAATACAAAACCTAAATCCAAAAATATTGGTCCTGTAAGACAAGTCCCTATACCTGGACTATGTATTTAGCATATCAGTATAGACACATGCACATATTAAAGATAATTTTGTAATAAGCCCGGGCATAAAAAACAGGTTAAGATGACATAAAGCTTGGACAGACTGAAGTACTCACATCCAAAGCAGAAAAACTGATTTTCTAAAGCAAATATAATATTATAAAAATATGTCAGGTGGTCACTAGGCACTTTCCATCTTCCATAACTAAGACAGACAGACTACTAGACAGCATGACTAACTGAAATGAAGTTCATATCCTGTTGAATTCACAAAGTTAGAATTATTCTATAGCTTTAGTGTGAGCTTACCTGGGTCATTTTCTCTCGGTTGGCTTTGGGATTCAGTGGTGCTTCAGTCAGCAGAGTTGGGTGTTCTTCAGGTGCAACACGGAGCTCATTATAGAAAGAGTGATGCCAGATCTGAGAATAATGGAAGAAGCCAACAGAAAGAAACACTATCAGGCAGCAGGTCAGAATCACTTCCAGACAGGTACCATGCTCCAGCACTCTGCTTACAGGCCTAAAGATAGACTAGTAATGTTTCTCATGCAGTAGTTCTTATAGCCTTCAGAGAGATTACCAAAGTAACTGTAGAAAGAAAAGCACTGTCCCCAGGTGTTACTGCTAGTCATATATGACTTATTTTAAGGACACGTAAGTTAAGGAAAATAATATGTTATTCTTACAGTAGAAGGAACAGCAGAACAGACTTAGTTCCAGCAATGCTATTTCAATAATGATTGAACCAGTTCCAGAACAACTCTAGAAAGTATCAAGACCTAAGTAATAGAGTTCAATAGATAATGGGTCTCTTGAAGATAGTTTCATCTTTCGGTTTGTAGAGGCCAGCCCAAGAGTTCATAAAAAGAAATGAAGGCAAACGTTTTGTGAGGATGAAAGTCAACTTGTGCTTATCACCCCCACATGACTCATTCCTACTAGCTATAAAAATCTGAGGCTAAGTGAACTGTGATGCAAGGTTAATAGACTAATAAGAAGTAAAACAACCAGAGACTTTCTAAAGGCCAAGAAGTTTTTTCTAAGCTTGTTTTCAAGCTAGTGGTGATTAGGGACTGGTTGATAATGTAGGCAACTGAAAGGTTTTGCTTCCAAGTAAAACCTATGATGCTATGAGAGTCAGTAAGTCCTGTGTGCTTCCACACACTTGCACTGTGTTGTGATGTCCTGACTGTTCCAAATAGACCTATTTCCACAGCACAACCCTAAAGAGAGATACCAGTTTAGAAATTACATCAACAGTCCAGACTATGACTATAAACATGGTTCTGGAAGCCTTTCATCCACATACTACCTCTGAAACAGATCCATTGCACTGCAATGTTGCTAATCTTTCAAGCATTAAAAAGTATGCACGTAAACAATGCCCTTTACACCAGAATTATATACATGCTTTGCATTTTTCAGAAACAGATATGTTCTTAAATTCCAGTTCCTTACTAGCAAGTTGAGGATATTCCTTTTCTTCCCGCCACTCCTTGCCCCCTTGTTTCTCCCACCTCCTTAAATTAGAAAAGGTTTATAGATCAGACTGGAGTAAAAAACTCCATATAACTATTTTGATGTACTCCTAGTGATACTTCAGCTTTAGATGCAAGTTAACCTTTGCTGTTAACAAGCTTCTTATTAAACCATTCTTGGTAGCACAATGCTTTCATCTAAAACTTAGTGGGTCCATAAGCATTTGGTTCAAGTAGTTCTGTTTATCACATCAACTTTTCAAAGCTGAAATACCTTCTCCATGTCATCCCAGTTTGTAATGATGCCGTGTTCTATGGGGTATTTCAAGGTTAGGATTCCTCTCTTGCTTTGAGCTTCATCACCTACGTAGCTGTCCTTTTGACCCATACCAACCATCACACCCTATAAAATAACACAAGTGGAGTTAGTCTCCCAGGGAGAGGTGTCACAAAGTAGAGAGAAGATTAGCTGTGAAATAAATGCAGTTGCCAGTGATACTAGTTATAAAAGACTTTATGAATACTAATGAATAAAGAGTTACTCATTGTCCTTTAATTGCCAAAATCAAATGTTTCATTCACTTACATCTCTGTTCATGTTTCTGCTACAGTTTAAGTTAACAGAACAAGTACAATGTTAAAAACATCAAGATAAAGTCGAAAAATAGGGTTGTTTTACTCTTTATTATTATGCAGGGAAGAACTGTCTGCTAACTGGAATAAAGTCAAGTAAAAGCAGAAAGTGATGTTGTGTCATCTGAGAGTCAAGACAGAAGTTTTACATTTCTCAAAGCTTAAACTTCAGCTTTTTTAAATCTTCTTTTTGAAGATTATAACACTGTCACTAGAAACAGACAATTTAAATCTACTGGTAGATATTTTTAGGTATTTTCATGGATTCTGTAGAAATGGCCCATGGACTAGAAGCTGTACTTTGGATATACACTAGTCTTTATGATAAAGTCAGAAATATTGGGAAAAAATGATGTTGTATAATAGGATGCATTGAGTGCATAGTAGTCTTATTAGAACTTGGTCATTACAGACTCCAAAACTTGGCGTCTGTAACTCTCCATCTTAAAAACAGGCAATGTGGATTTGCAGGTTTTGATGGGATTATTCTTCCTTCAGGGAACTAATACTATCTGTGATTAAGTCATCAGGAAAGAAAAGCTCTAGAACTCTGTTTCCCCTGTGACTTGGTTTCGAGTACTTAATACCATGCATGCTATCCACAAAAACTGGCATCTTAATTTTTTTTTTTAATTATTGTAGTGGCTAGAGGCCTCAATTAGACCTCTAGCCCTAGCTGCTATACTGAAAGGCAGATATTTCTCCAGCCCCAAAGAACTTAAAATGCATTTGCTGGGTATATAAAGTGCCACACCTTACTACCAGTTTACCCCTTTCCACTATACCAGGGCCTTGAATGGCATAGAAGCAATTAGGTGGATCTGATAATTAGGTGGATTAGTTTGTTGTGGTCTAGCTAAGCTGCTCTAGTTAATGCTAGTGATAATCTGTCTCGGAAACTCTCTATGTTTAACAGCTCAGATAATAAATGTATTTTGCAAACCATTAGAATAAAATGATACGCATCATATACTCAAATGTAAACCCTGAAGCTAAAGAAATTCAACCCTAAGCAGCTGTCCATTTGTGATAGAGATAAATTAATAAAGTCAAGAAATTTAATAGGAAGCTGACTGAAAACTTCTTTCCTCTTTTAGTTTTCCACACATCACCTATCATAAACTTTCTGAGCAGTAAAAACTTTCAGAAACTTCTGTGTTGGACTTCTTTGTTTAATTTTTTTGAATTAGATTTACTTACTAGGTTCTCTAGGTGATCCAAAATTAAAGGGCAGGGAAAGGGCACAGAAAGTAGTAGCAAATTTTGGAAGAATGCCTCTCACAAGACAAGAGACCTGCTTTGACTCAGGTGAGTGCACTGCTGGACTCATTTTACCTGGAAAAACTGTGTTACACAGATCACTGAGGGCTTGGGCTAGTCCCAAACACAGAAAAAGGTAGCCCTGGGGTGAAGAGCTGGGGATGGGGCAGCAAAGCCTTCTAGAAGCCCAGAATGGAATAACTCAAGCAGTTCATCACCTGGTGCCTGGGACGACCCACAATGGAAGGGAAAACTGCTCTTGGAGCATCATCCCCAGCGAAACCAGCTTTACAGAGCCCTGACCCATTGTCACAAACAAGGGCAGTGCTGTCCTCTTCCTCACACATCTTCTATGTCAGCCTCCTCTGGTCCTCCAAACAGAAAACAACTCTATAAAAAGAGCAGGAAAGAATTAAAAAACAACAACAAACAAACAAAACCACAATACTTAGGTAAAAGACCCACCTTTGAAGACATAGATGACTGTGTAGAAGCAACCAGCACCAGCAAAGAGAGGTATGGCACCAGTTCGACAATCAGAGGGCATGGAGGGCCATATGAGTGGACAGGCTTCTTTTTAAAAGTGTGACGGGTTTCAATCACATCTGTCAGAGGACTGTATGCACTAGGGATTAGCCAGGGAATTCAAGAGGAGACTTTCAGTCCTGCAGCATGGGCAGACAGATCAGGGAGCAGCAGGAGTTTATCTAAATTTGGTCACAGTAATCCACAGCTGGGGGTGGGTGGGAGATAAAAGAGACTACTAGACTGACAGCTGCAAAAACAAAGATCCTTTTGCAGTGGATTCAACACAACTTTCCCTGTTTTTCTATCACCCTGACAAAATCCCAACACATGGAAAGCTGTCAAAGGTAAGAGCTATTCAGTCTTCCACAATCAGTCTTGGACTTTCCAAAAACTAACCACATTAAATGCCATGCATGTACCAGGGAATATCCTGAAGCAGATATTTACCCGCTGAGTGAAGATAGCCAATTAAGATGGACAAAAGCCTTTTCCAGCCCTCTCTTACTCACTTAGAAAAAGTAGTGAGGGACAGCATGTGTTTTAGAAACAAGCCATAGCATTTGCACTATTATGGTTTAAAAGCAGCTAATAAACTGCATTTGTAGAGTGGCAGAGTAATTTATGTTGGCTCCTTGTCTCAGTAAAAAGAAACTGTTTTTCTCCCCTGGCAATAGAGAGATAACATGGGTAATAAAAATGCTTTGAAGGTTTTGTATTGAAGTCAATTACAGAAACAGGCACTGAATACCAGGACTCAAGAACTATTTGCTCACGATTTATAGCATGGTAAGGAATCATTTGGCTAGCTCAGAGCCCAGGCTTCCATGCAGAGTTCAACAAATTGCAATGTGTTAACATCTAAAGGAGACAGCTGTCATCCATAGACCAGCTGGCTGTGCATACAGTCTCCAAAACCTGCCACAGGAACACTGGAAGTACAGGATAAAGTGGGAGTGGGGTCTCCAAGAGCCATGGCCAGCGAGCAAGGGAGCCTACTGTCTGTTTAACCTCCACAATGGATGGAACAAGCATGGACAGTTCTCCCAAATCCTTCATTGGAGATCCTCTGTCTCTCCACAGCCAAGCAGCCATGAGACTCTGCTACAGCCCTGCTCCTACAGGCTGCATGGGCATAGCTCCCAGGAGAAGACAAAGATAGGGAAATCCTAACTTGACAGACCCCAAACATTTCACCATTATTATTGGGAAAGGAAAGTAGGTTGCAGTCTTTTGCATTTATTAAACCCCTGGGAAAACAGGCTCTTTATATTCAAATATTTACTGAGTGGAGTACAATTGTTATCTAACATGAATGAACAGACTGGTTTGAACAAACCATTTCCTAATTAGGAAATAGGCTTTTCAACCATCTGGTTTTGGAACAGAGTTCAAGGTCAGGGGGTTTGCTCAAACCAGTGCAGCTAATGCAATGCCAAAAATCTCTTGAGGGAGGGGGAAGAAGGGGGCAGGAAAGGCTACATTTCTGAGCTTAGTGGACTCTGAATGAAAACCATATTTAGTAATAAAGCACAAAAAGTTGAAAAATCAAATCTGAAGGATTTCAGACAGGGTGCCCTGCTGCCAACCAGTGAGTTACAGCTCAGGATTGCCATGGCCTGCAGTAGCAACATCTCAAAGCAGCAAATGTCACTCAGTACTACAGAAGCAAGGAAATTTTTCTCCCAAGTAATTAATAGAGTATATAGCCTCTTTTTCTTACCTGCTTTATATCTAAAGATAATCATCTCACCAATCTCCACAACAAGCTATTAAGAGAACTCCAGCCCCACAAAAAATAGTGTGTAGCCTGTTCCATAATGAAATGTTTGGTATTTTGCAGAATAGTGGTTTCATATACAGAGAGGAGGATGAATACACACGCATCCTCACTGTATCCTATTAGACACTGTTAATTTGCACACTTCCATCTCTCCTTACAGTCACACTCCCCAAAAGGTGTCTCATGTCACCTTACACTGAGTTAAAAGCACTGAAGCAAACCTGCTGAGAAACACTACTACCTCTCTCTTCAGGAACTCTGTTCTGTCCCAAACTAACACCCCCAAGGCCACACAAGTTTGTTTAAACATCAATATAGCTGTAATTCCAGCTACATCATTACACAGACTGCATCTTTATAGAACTGCTGGAGGGCTAGTGGAATCACAAAAAATCACCAGGTAGAACTTTTCTTTCCCTTTCAGAAATGATACAAAATAAAGACAACTCAGTTTAGATATTGCAAGTGTTTTATCAATTAAATTCTGCTAAGTAACTTTGCTTAAGCAAACTACCACACAGCAGTACACCTTCCTGAACAGCTTCCATTTGACATTATTTAATTGAAGTCCTCCAGCAATCAGTAAATCATGCTATTGGTTCAGTGCCACTTACCCTGACAGTGCTTGGCTGGGGATAGCTGCTCTGGGATGGTGCGCTCTGTATCTGAAAGCTCCAAAGTTATATAGCCCTTTCAGCTCTACCCCTCCCACTAGCCTCCCAAACAAGGAGCAGAGACAGACAGAGACAGAGCTGAAGTCTCTAACAAAACCATATAGGGACCTTACAACAAAAATCTCTAATCTGGGTGGCCACAGGCCCTGGGTCTCTCCCACCACATTCCAGTGTAGAGCTCATGAAACAGGAGGAGACCTTCAGCTGTGTAAGATAAACTCTTTAGAACTTCAGGAGAGCTGCTAAAATACAGAGAGATGGAGTGTGCCTACAGTAGATACCCTCTGGCAGGAGAAGCATATGTTCAGCCAGCAGAGATCCAGACCTCCATAGTAGCATCCAAGAGGCAGAATGAGATATTGGAAGAGCAGTCATTTATAATAGAGAAGGCATTTTTAATTTTTAATTTTTTCATTAAAGATTTTGATAAAAACAATTAAAACACTTCTGACAAGATGCTTCAAATTTTGCTTCAAAGTCTCTTAAAAGTTTGGCATTTTGCTTGTATGCTAAATATTGCCTGTAGGCTTAAGGGTAGTGAAAAAAGTATCTGCCATTGTACAGGGCATACACTGAAGTCTTTGGAGGTTGTGAAAACATTCTGTTAAAAGATTGTTATGATCCCCTCTGGATTGCAGTGGGTTGGGAGACATCTGTTTCTTTGTCAGCTCATTTTCAAAACCCTAAGACTTACAGGCCAACTTCACCCTAGTGCTACTCCACTGATGACCACAAGTCTGGACTGTTGTAAACTCACATCTCAAATTGTTCATAATAAAGTTGTTAAACTTTATAACCTCCAGATAGCTTTTCTGTTGAATGTATTTTTAGCAACTAAAGCAAGAGTTCTCATTGTACAAATTATTTTCAGCACAGGACTGGATTTCTGCAGCTGTAGCCAGCTGCTCACTAGACAGGCTGATTCTAGCGAAGCAGTCCTTTCATAACCAACAGTATTTTGTCATTGAGTTTGTAGTAAAAAACAGAAATCAATATCTCTAAACTCCAGTACTAAATCATTACAAATTCAATACTGTCCTACACACAGAAGCCAAGAAAAATGTGAGCATCCAAGTGAGATCCTTGCTTTGTGAGTCTTGTTACAATGGGAAGGGGCATCACATGTTTGCCTACAAAGTGTTTGCTGCCTAATTGAGTAGTCTTAATGCAAGGAAATCTCCCATAAAGCTGCAGCAAGAGTTTTTTTCTGATGTAGAGATTTAAGGATTAGGCCACTAGTAGAGATAGCAGACAGGCAGAATTACGGATTGAAGACCAAAAGGAATTTAACTTTTAAGGAAATAAACTTTTTAGAATGTAACTGCCTTTGAAGGTCAGAAACAGGAGCTAACAAATGTTGGAACACGAGCCATGCAAAAACTATTTATTATTTGACTTGCAGCATTGCGGGGACACACACACACACACACACACACACACACACATAACCCAAGGTTTTTCATCTAGTACTACTACTTGGAAATACCAAGACTGGGACAAAGATCCAAAAGAATTCAAACTCATCACCTTAATCAGAAGACGTTCATACTCCAAAAAAGCTTACTGGTGAAGATGCTATAAGCAGATACAACACATATGAAATCACTGAGCCAAGTAAACAATACTTCAGTAGAACTGCTTCACCATTCACACTGCACCTCAGCATAGCTAGAAATACAAGCTACAGTTTTCTGCAGGAGGCCTCTGGATATGTGGAGGCAGTGGCTATGCAGATACCATGCATATATCTTCATACCTCTATCCACCTTCATCACAATTCCTGTAAACTTAGACTGGTGTGTACAGTTACCAGAGGTAGCAATGATGGCAGCAATAGCCCCTTGGCTGCTATCAGGAATGGCTATTTGTGTGGGGATCACACCTCGCCTTGCCTGTCATGGGTGCCAAAGATATGGGAATCCAAGCTTTCAGGGCACTCATGAAAAAGATACAGCTGACACAGAATCTGATTCAGAGCAGGCAGTCGTCAACACATTGGTAAAGAGGAAACACCAGTTATTTGGAGGGACCTACCAGATGAAGAATACTTGTTAGAGACATGGCTATGCAGACTAGAAAGGAGAAGTAAACCCAGAGGCTGTCTGAGCAGTAGTGATGGATACACAGGAATGGCACAGTAAAAATGTAGAGATGCTGCACAATTGTGCCTCCAGCACACAATGGAAAATCAGCACTAAGCAGGGTGCTTGTCTGTGGGGTGTTACATTACGGGAGGTCCTGGGGCAGGCAGGAAGGAAGGCAAACAGGTGAACTATGCAAGGAAATTAGGTCAGCCTGGCTCGAGAGACCTTATAGAATATAGGTATTTCTTTTGTTTTTAGTGATTTCATGCTTCATTTATGATCACAAAGATATTGCTACATATAAAAACACATGGGGGAAAAAATTTCTTTAGTAATTTACACCTTCCTTCTCAGCAACATAGGTAATTACTAGAGAGGTATGGGGGATGGGGAGAATGTACTTGGCATGAGTTAGAAATAAGAACCTAAAAAGAACCAAAAAGAACTAGTTGTCTGAGAATGAAGCTTAAATTCTGAGGATCAAACCACTGAACCCTCCTCTGTAGCTATGGACACATACCATCATGGCCCAAATATATATATATAATTTTTTTGCAAGAGAAAACACATAATTGCAGGAAGCAGTTTAGTTTCCCCACTGGAGGCCACTTCCATCACCACTTTCTGCCAGCTACCTTTCAGTTCTTATCCCACTCATTTGCACAGAAACCACTACAGCAAAATTTGCCTCATGTCTATAGCCCAAGGTTCTAGTTCTTTCATTGTATCCACAGCCAAAACCTACAGGTTTTATTTGGCTTTCCCTGAGAACTTCTCTGCTTGTCCATGCTACACCTTTTTGCAGTCTCCATCACAGAAGCATGTCTAGAGTATGATCAGAAAAATCAGTGGAAAAAGTAATTTTGCCTCTTTCATATCCTTTCCCCTGATCACTTTATAGTTATACTAGCAAAGCTCCCAAGCACACTGGGAACTTCTCTCATGACTTCAAGGAACATGTACCTAAGGGTTTCCAAAGTTCTTTGGTTTTCAGTAGCTTGTGCAGATTGCCATATGGACATAAAATGCGCTTGGGACTCCACAGCAGCAGGAGCTGTATAGCCACCATGCCTAGGAAATGGGCTTTATGTATGTATGGCTAGGCTTTGCGAACGAAGATCCAGGGAGAGCTCCACCCACGCTCCTCATCNGCTTTAGCTGGCCTGAAGAATGCCAGCCCAGAAGCCACACACCAGCTCATAGATGCCATACTTTTTGGTAAAGGAGGACAGAAGCTGCAATCTTATCCCAACTGCCATAGAAAACTGGGAATAAAGTAACCTCTTTGCTCATAACATTACAAGCCATTACTTTATAAGGGAAAACAACTTCTGAGACATGCATGGAGACCTTCCTGCTTACATCCAATTGGCTTTTCAGGAATGAGGCTCTGCTAAATATGTCTCTGGCTTTTTTCTTTTGGGGGGGAGGGGGATTCCTTTCATCTTCATAGCATTAGCAGAATTGCCAAATGTTTTGGTTTGTTTGGCTTCAGGCCCTCTCCTCTATCACATTGATAGGCTTTACACTTCCCTACCCCTTGTTTTGAGAAAGATAGGAATCAATAAGCTTTAGGGAGCAGAAAGTCCCTCTAATAACCTGATTAACTGCAGTTGTCACACAGTATGCATCTGCAAAGTGTCAAATCAACTATGAACTGTCAAACCCATAGACTAGCTTTCTTTATGATTGTCAGGCTGTTGCACTGCTCTCTCTCCAACAACTAAGACAAAATGGCTCTAATAATTCTCAAATATGGCAGTTTTCAATCTACAAAATTTGGAAAATAGTTTTGCCAGTGCTGTTCAACAGTTAGAGTATACAACGTTTGCCTCCTTGGCTTCTTGAGCAGAGTGATGAGGCATATTAATTCACAACCTTCCTTCATCTTCTTGACAAGGTATCTTCCTCCATGGTATAGCTATCCCTCATTTAAAATAACAGGAACATATCCAAGCTAAAAATGAGCTAATGGCTCTATCCTCATCCTTCTTAGATAAATAAACAGAACATAAGAATGAGCCTTGCTAGGTCAGGCTGATATCCATCTAGCTCAGTATCCTGTCTCTCAGATTTCCTGCTAGCAGATCCTTAGGAAAGACAAAGCATGCCTGCAGTAATAGTTTTCTTCCTATAGCCTTTCTGCTTCCTTATCTGCAGCACAAGGATTCCTTGAGACAGGAGTTTGTACCTATATCTTCACACGTAATAGATACAGACAGGTTTTTCCTCTGTGAATTTGCCTAACTTAAACACATAGTATTGGAGATAGAATGCTTTCCATGATTTTTTCTGCGGAAGTAAGCTCTACATTTTATTCGCAAGGCAGTACCTATTGCTCACTACCTCCTAAGGAGTTCTTCTGCTGTGCCTTTTGCAACCACTCTTGTCTGTCCTGCATTGGCCTTTTCAGCCATCAGCGTGCTTGTAAAAAGTGCTTGTGAAGAGCGTGGATGGATCCTTCCCAGGATCTTCATTCATGAAGCCTAGCCATGATGATGATGACCTATTGCTCACAGTCCAGCTTGTGTGGACAAGCTTAATGTTAGAAAGAAAACAGTGTTTCTTAGGCTAAGAGCTGCAAATCCACCAGAGATCCTGGATAAGCCTTCAGGCCACTGGCCAAGGCTGCGCTCTGCCTCACTGTGTATAAACTCTTAACAGCAGCTCAGTAGCTCGTTCACAGTTCACACATATATCTGTCCTAAATGACATTGCAGATAAAGCTTCAGAATATTGTTACATTGGTACATCTCCTAAAAGCTAAGAGAGAACAGAATGCCACAGATAAAACCTCTCCAGTAACACGCTATATAACTTTGTCAACATATAAATGAAAACTTTACATCATATCACCATGAAAAACAAGTCCTGTGCTCCTAAGGAAGTCAGACCTACATGGCATAAGTAGGGGGCAGGCAGAGCACGGTGGTCCTTCCTCTACAACTGCATCTGAGATCCTAAACCAATGCACTTGCAGGCTGATAGCAATAAGAAGACCAAGTTCCCACTACATTTTTTGAAGTGCTTGCCCTGTTATTACCTCACCAAAACAAAGGTTTCAAGATGAGCCTGCAAGTTATGAGAAATAAGATCACTCTCTTCAGAGAAATTTGCTGGAAGCAGGTTTCATAAGGCTAATACAGATTAAACCTATGGAATCTGCATGCCTAGTTGTATCATACTGCTTCACGAGTTCAAGCACCTGTTTCAGGCAGTTTGGCTGACTCTCCAGCAAATAGTGAAGAAAAGGACCTCTAGAGGGCAATTTCTTTCAATACTGAATTTAATCATTTTCTGTAGTGCCAGAGTGTCACTTTTTTTTTGTGAACAACACAGCTTCTTTGCCCATGGGCTCTGGATGATGACAAACTGTGAAGTCACTCTCACCACTAATGTCAACAAGCAGGTCACTCTAGATGGCCTTGCCCTAGTCTCCAGCCCCTTTGCCCCTTTCTCCTGGCACCTGGGCTGGGTGCATTTGGAGCAGTTAGGTGTCGCTGCTGGGCAGGACAAGGAGACATGGCCCTGCTGCAACTTCCTTGTCTTCTGTAGGAGCCGCTCAGCACAACCTATAAACAAACAACTCCTGAGAGTGCAGCTGAACTCTGTTTTTCAAACCTAAATGAGAAACACTGTATCACGGTGAAGAAATGAGCATTACATGTCAATAAACTGAAATACAAGGGGAAATCTACGACATGTGTGACTGAAGTGAATACGTACTTTTAAAAATATCTTAGAATAAAAAGAAAATGTGATTTTTGAATTGGCATGTCATTGTATGAAAATACATGCTGTTATATAGAATTGTCAAAAATAACATGGCAAAAGCAAGCATATTTATTATGTGTATTTTCTTTACCAGGAAAAAGTCAGATGTCAATTCAAAGAACTGCAAAACAGTTTGAAGTTTTCTATTTCTACTCCATTGCAAGAGCCAGGAGTAAAGCTGGGCATGGACAGTACAGTAAGTGTGGATAACCTGCATCCATCCAGGTGTTCCAGAGAACAAGTACTTAATTGTCCTTAAAAATGCCTACAGTGTTTTCTTGAAATAGGAAGAAAAGCAGTTTAACAAAAATTTCAAGCATAGAAATAGCTAATTACAAACTTGCCAGCTGAACACACCACTCTAATTCAAACTACCACAGCTGCAAATATAGAATCCAAATAATAATAAATAAAAGGAGATAGTACAATAAATGCTAACAATAAGGCTTTATAAAAATGACTTC
Organism: Bucco capensis; assembly: GCA_013396975.1. NCBI lineage: Eukaryota > Metazoa > Chordata > Aves > Piciformes > Bucconidae > Bucco > Bucco capensis. The sequence goes on from VWZO01003087.1 coordinate 40,179, forward strand.
TTGTCAAACTGTTTTTGATAAATATTGGGTACATAGTTGTAAAAGACCTCTAAAGCCTTTTACTTTCCAAAACATCAAATAATTAAAAACAAGGCAAATGCAGAATCAACCTATGAGAAGTGTCCAGCTGAAGCCTCATAGCACAGCAGGGCAAGGAAAATACTGTTGAGTGGGTGTGATTCTGTAGAACCTTCCCTACCCATGCACCTTAATGCCTTTATCAGTTATCAGAACAATAGCATAAGTTACAGATAAATGTTGCAGATAAAGTATATGAGTCTGTGTATGTGTTTTTGTAACTTGCTACAATCTATATTATAGATCTAGGCTAAAACAGAATCCTACCCAGCAGAATCCTGTTCATAATATAAAGCCTTGACAAAACTCTGCCTCTCTAACCTGTGCAAAAGGTCCATCCACACTCACCACACTTCCGCTGAATGTCATTGTGGTTGATGAAACAAGGTGCAGAGAAATAGATCAGGCAAAGTGGTACCTAACTCACTACAGACTGCAGGAAGGATAGGACTTCTCTGGTGCTCTCCCCTGCCCTGTGTGCAGCAGCCTGCCTCTGTCACACATTCCTGCACACAACCTGGCTGCTGCTTGGAGGAACACCCTCCTGTTATCTACTACGGTGATCCAAGAGACTGACAGCTAACAAGGGTTCATCTCTTAGCTAGGAGGACCTTCACACACAGCTATTACTCATGTTTTAGTAATTTCGGTTTATAAACCTCCCCCCAAAGATGCTCAAGTCTCACAAGAAGACTGAAGCAGGCAAGTTTTCACCTTTGCTTTGCAGCTATGTAAGGTAGATTCTTCTTCCTCTTTGTTACATACAGTCATCAGAACTGTGGAAAGCACAGATAACATACCGGTTTTGTTTAATAATTTGGTTGGTTTTCTGAAAGTATACCAGCATTTTCCAGCCAAATGCAGGGGGTTTTCCTCTTTCACTAAATGTGTTTTGCATGCCTATCTTTATCTGTTTGCTCAAATTCCCTATCAGAAGAAAGAACAATGCCTTGCTCTTTTGCTCCACATAGCAAAAGTCCTTCACTATGCCAAGCTGAGATGATCCAGGCTTTGCCATGCAGCAAGTGCAGGGCAGATGAGGCTGCCCTTTTGCGGAGCTGGTGGATAAGGGGTTGGTGGAGAAAGGACTGATGGCCAGCCCTGCCCCTCTGAGAGAGGGAAGTCTCCAGTTACTGATGCAATGTATCTTTACATCTGCTTTATATAAGTGTAGTGAAATCCTAACCTCACTCAAGACATCAAAATTACCATTGATCTCATGTAAAACCATGGTTCACAGAAGCAATTTAATGTGAGCTGAGAATCTGGTCCAAAATCTCTGCTTCAAGAAGGTAAGACAATTTCCTTACACTATTACAGCAAAGGTATGTGAGTCCCTCTTCGTTATTCACAAGAAACTGAGGAACTGCTCTCCTCTCAGCAGGCTATCTCTGGACAGGGGGCTTCTGAGGACTCCTGAGCTTGGAAGAAACACATGGGAAACATATAAGCTTTGGCCTGTGCTGGCATTAGATTCTCCTGTCCATCCTAGGGAACCAGAAACACATGTTCATCCCTCTATGGACCCCCATCCAGTCTCCCATTCCTGCATGTGAGGTGGCTGATAGCAGGAGAGGCAGTAACAGTGCACTGTGGAAAGGATGCCTCTTCTGAAATACTTGGCTTTCAAGACATATTTGAGAAATTATTCAGCTGAAAAATACCACTAACATCTTACCTGGCAACTTAACAGACTGCTTCAGATAGTAAAGAACAGTGTATCCCTTGTTGTTGTGACCACCCCTGAAGACACAACTTTCCAAGCCCAACATATAATTGCTGATGAGAACCACTGACAGAAATCAATCAACTGAATTTTGATAGAAATATAAGTTAGTCTGTAGTACATACTCATTTCACTTGCTTCGTGCTCATAAAAGCTTGACTATGCAGCAGGCCAAGCAGCAGAACAGAGAAGATATGACTCACTCCTGTAGCTGTATGAGCAACTCAGGCCTCTTGTTTGTTTGTGCAGATGTGTGGTAGACGTGAGCGAGTAGGTGAAGGCAGGGAACAGTGACAGCCCCACCACCTCCAAACCTTACTCCTACCACAACAGCCTCTCTGTATCAGAATTTAATTCCTGATCATCTACCTGAAGCACAAACCCTGGTCAAACCGCACAACAACAGCCAGGAGACAAAGTTTCAGAGATCACTACATCCTGTTCTCACTCTGAAGAGCATTTGATGTCACAGAGGATGCTGAACTGCATCTGAGATGTTAGTGGGAGGGATAAAAATTTTAACATCAGTGTCCCTCCCACCCTACCTCAGCCCCTCCTGTCCCATCCCCCAAATAAATTAAAAGGTCAAGAGATAGCTTGAAGAGAGAGTTTGGAGTCTCAGCCACATGGCATCACTTTATCTGAGCATGCTGCTCTCACTTATTGGATAGTATTTCAGAAAGACAAGCATGACAGAGTAAAGCAAGCCAGTGGAACTAAATCCCAAAAGACCTACTATTTCTCACACTTTCAGAAATTCTGATCAACTACGGTATGCTTCAGTCTTTTAAAATGTTTCCTTTAGCTTTCCCTCTCCTCTACCATCTTTAATACAATCTGTCTTAGTTAACTTTAAAATGATTATGATAACTTTTTTCCTTGAAGGGTGGCTGTTTTGGGGTCACTTAACAATGGAAACAAAACCATCTGGTGTGCCTGTTACTGCCATCTTCAGATCAAAGGTTAAAAGCAGAACTAAAGACCTTCTTTTACTTACATTTACTTTATAAATCCAGACATTCCTCTCCAGAGCTTTACTCTCTCATCTTCAGTATGATGATTCAGTCTTGGATTTAACTCACAAATGCAGGATTCTAATCCTGCTCACAGACTAAATGGCATACTCCATCCAGGCAGTGTTTGAAGGGAAAAGGCTTGAACATTTCCTTACCTCTGGAGAATATCTAGCCTCCCTAGTACATTATCTCAAGAGCTTTTGCAGTTCATCTGTTATAAACTTGACAGTTAGCATTTGCTGTATACCAAGCTTTGCAAGTATAAAGCATAATCTAAGTACTAGTAATCATATCATATCATATCATATCATAGTAATAGTAATACCATTCTCAAAAAACAACTAAGAGCAATTAGCCTGAAAGGGAAAACAGCACCAGCCAACCTCTGAAGCTAAGATGCCTGCTGCAAGTTCCAGATGAAGACAATGCTCTGCAAAACATTCAAAAGAGATGCATTCAAAATATATTGTGAGCTTGTGTGATATGCAAAATATCTGTTAAATAATGCAGTATTCAGGATCCCAGCACTCACTGGTATAGCACACACACAGAGGACTGGGACAGGATGGTCCCATGGATAAAATAAAGTCAATAATCAACCCTAAGATAGAAACACATCTACATTTATGGTAAGGTTATAGTGATTGGCTGTAGGAGCCACCAGGCATCCAGCCAATTTGCTTTTCCAGTCTAAGGAAATGCTCGGTTTGTTTGAAAAAAGATTTTTTTCCCTGCTGTGAAGAATGCATTGACGTCATCAAACAGGGTCTGTTGAACAAAAGTACCCATCCAGGCTTGTGTAAAAAAGTTCAATTACAAAAGAAAGGACACACATCTGTTTCAGCTTTCTTTCAGCGTGACAGAGACCATTCCCAATTCTCCTTTATCATCTTCTCCAGAGGAGGATTACTAGAGAGGATAAAGCGACTTGCTATGAGTTTTATTTTCCACTCTTTTGTTGCACTGTTTTGTTGTGCTTCCACTCTGTTATGTTGCTAGTACGGGGTTTTTTTAGATAAACACTAGCATCTATAGTTCCACAGGTCTGTGTACCATAGAATCATCGAACAGTTACAGCTGGAAGAGACCTTGAAGATCATTGAGTCCAGCCTTTGTCCTAGCCCTAGCAACCTGCTAAATGATGCCCCCCAATGCAACATTCACCCATCTCTTAAACACCTCCAGGGATGGTGACTCAACCCCCTCCCTGGACAGCCTGTTCCAATGGCTGACAACCCTTTCAGGAAACAAATTCCTCCTAATGTCTAGACTGAACCTCCCCTGGCGCAATTTCCATCCATTTCCCCTTGTCCTATCACTCCACTAGAGAGAACAGACCAATCCCCCCATCTCTGCAACCTCCCTTCAGGTAGTTTTAGAGAGCAATGAGGTCTCCCCTCAATCTCCTCTTCTCCAGGCTAAACAGGCCCATATCCCTCAGTCTTTCCTCAGAAGGCTTATGTTCTAAGCCCTTTACCAGCTTGGTAGCCCGCCCCTGTACTCTCCCAGCACCTCAATGTCCCTCTTGTAGTGAGGGGCCCAAAACTGGATGCAGTACTCAAGGGGAGGCCTCCCCAAAGCTGAGTAAAGGGCCATGATCACCTCCCTGCTCCTGCTGACAACACT
>VWZO01003087.1:45507-67295 GCA_013396975.1 Bucco capensis
GCAATATGTCCCTATTCAGCCAGGCTGGTCTTCTGTGCCACCGGCTTGTCTTAAGGCACATAGGGATGGCCTGCTCCTGTGCCTTCAAGATTTGCTCCAGCCTTCCTGGATTCCTATGCCCTTTAAAACTGAATCCCAAGGGATTTTATTGAGTAACCTTCCAAACAAATCAAAGTCTGCCCTTTGGAAGTCCCAAGTGGCAGTTTTGTCCTCACTCTTCCTAACGTTTCCAATAATAGAGAACTTGATAATTTCGTGATCACTGTTGCCTAGACGACCTCCAACTGACACACCTTCCACAAGACCTTCTCTGTTCACAAACAGTAGGTCCAGCAGGCCACCTTCCCTGGTCAGTTCACTTACCAGCTGTGTGAAGAAATTATCCTCTACACATTCCAGGAACCTCCTGGATTGTTCCTTCTCTGCTGTGTTGTAGTTCCAGCAGATACCTGGCAGGTTAAAGTCTCCCACAAGAACAACTGAAAGTGAATGTGAGATTTCTCCCAATTGCTTATAGAAGGTTTCATCTACCTCACTGCTCTGATTGGGAGGTCTGTAGCAGACCCCCACAGAAATATCATCTTTGTTGACCCTTAACCTAATCCAAACACTCTCAACCAGATCACTATTACTTCTAATAGGAACATGCTGCATGCCAGAACTCCCCGATCTGATTTGATGTAACACCGTGCAGCACGCTTACTAAAAAACTCCACAGGATGTTCATAAACCTCTGATCACACACTGCTTTCCCACATCTGTGCTGTCATATCAGTTTCTCCACTCACAGAACAGGGGTGTTTGGGCTACTACAGTACTTTGCTACCACATTATCCGAACCAGAACTTTTCACTGCACCGCTAACCAAGGTGATTATAAGTAGTATCTTAGAAAGGGAGAATGGTAACCTCGATTTGTCAGAATCTGGCCATATTACACTGCAACAAAATAGCCAATAGTTACACTGGTTACAGATACCATAGACCATAGAACAAAGGGTGCAGTAAGGTCAATATTTTAATGTTTCATACAACTGTACTCAGTAAGAGCTGATGATTAAAGGACTGATGACACTGATCATTTTCCAATAGTGTTATTTGATGCTTGTGATGAGAGTAACAGAACAGGTTTGAACCAAGGATGCAATAGAGCTGTATGAGTAATGAATTACCCAGTCTAGTATTCAAACTAAAAGTCAAAATTAGGTTGTTCTGAACATCCATGAGAGAGAAGAGTGGAAAAACAGGGAAGCAAACTAAAAGAAAATCAAACAATGTTTCAAAGAAAGTGAAACAAAATGACTCTACTTTGGGTCTGATAAATACTTACCCCTTTCCCTTTAAATTTCAGGTTATTTACAAAATGTGAATCATGTAACAAAATGTTTCATTTTAACTATCTCCAAAACATACGTTCTGTATTTTCTCTATTTTTTCCTCCCTTTGTAGCTAAATCAAGTCATCTAAATACAGCAGCTGTGTCCCTTAATCCACATTTTAAGGCAAAGTTACTATCTAATAAAAGACAGAAGAATAAGTCAACGTATATAAGAAAATAAAATGCAAAGCTAACAGGAAGACAGGTGCAGTAAGGAGTTTGTAATTCTTCTCAAATTCAACAGTTCCTACATTTGTTATATTAAGATATCCCAGTGTAAGTCCTCTGTGCAACAATAATTTTCTAATGTGCATTGTAGGTCAAATGAGAATATAAGTTTGATGGAACTGCTTTGGTTAAATTACACTACATTTATCTAATTGCCCAATCTTAGTACAAAAGAACTGCTAAATAATTACCAGTATGCCAAAACAAATCTAAACCAAGGGGGTTTTTTGTTTGGGTTTTTTTTTAAAGTGTGTTGAAATGAAAACAAACTGTAACAATTTCATAAAGAAAAAAGTAGTATAAAGCAAGTCAGATCTTATGTTTTTCCCCTCTGGATTCAACATTTTACGGATTCAGCATTCTGAGACCAATACAGTGCACAGGCCTCTGGGTCCACAGTCATGTTTTATTTCACCTTGACAATTTTTTCTTCATCTGAAGAGACTAGTTAAGCTAGCCTTCTCTAAACCTCAGCAATTCATAGGTTTATAATATCCTGATGGAGTCAGTCTCTCTAAGTGTAAGTAGGCTTCTGGAGAGGAAAGAAAAGGTTTGATGCCAGTTAAGGCATGAATACAGATTCCAGCTCAGTGACTCTCAGAGCCAGAACACAGTGATCATGTGGGTCCAAGATTATTCTTTGAGCAGTTTTACAGCTATCTTGAACAGAACTTCCTATGACCAGTGCACACATGTGGACATAGAGCAAGAGTAACAAAAAGAAATCCAAAATACAAAAATCAAAACAGCACAGTAAACAAATAAAAAACTTCCCTTTAATTACAAACCCTTACATTTTTAAAGGTGGAATTGCAAAGGGACTAAAAAGTCTGTCTCCTGTGTGTTAACTGTTCCTGGAGTTTGATCCCACATGTTAGGAAATGTGCAAGGCCATCTGCTGGTAAGAAAAACAGTGCTGTGTCTTCTACTCCTAGTTAACACTCCTCAACTGACATCTGAACTGAACTTTAGATGATGGGGAAAGAAAACAGTCAAGGCTGCCTCTTCTACCAGCCATAAAAAAGCTACTGTAACTCAAAGGAACAGTGCAAAGACAAAAACGCTGAACTTACAGTGCTCATCAGCAACAGCTCAGGATAGTAAAAAAAACAGAACAAGAAATCCTCCAAACACATTCCTATCTCTTGGCTTGTATCCACTATATACACACACACACATATAAAACCCCAAAGAGCTGCATTTATTAACTACATGAGGTGTGACTTTTAGACAAGGTGTTTCTCAAACGCCTCTCAAAGCTCCCTACCCAGACAAAAATACTCCACCACAAAACAAATATATGCATCACACCCCTGGGGGGCAGGGAAGAATGTAAATCACACAGCCTAATAGATGTTAGCCACATTAGCAGAAAATATTGGATAATTGGGGCAAGAAGCACGCCAAGGTGTTACTGAATGGTATGTGATACCTACTAAGCGCCGTTCATATCAGGTTTTGGTTTTAGGACAAACCACAATCCCCTGGGTGGTGAATCTGGAAACAACTCTAGTGAGCTTTCTGCTGCAGCAGCCATCAAGATCTGGACAACATTGCTCCACGCCTACCCACACGCAAATTTCCGCTAAAATTAACAGTCTCGGGTACACACTGGTTTAGGTTTGCCCAGTAGGAATGTCAGACGTGTAACACAGGCATTGCACCCAAGAGAGGTGCCTCTTGTTCACCACACTCCGTACTACCACTGAGAAGGCAAAAAGTTGATTGCTAAAGGATACTCCAAAGGCAGCACCACTAAAAATGTGCCAACAGTACATTTCATTTTATCCGGAAGTGGTTAAAAAGTCTGAAATATTTAAAACAGCAGCTATTTTTTGATGATGTTATGAACCTAGCTTATCTCTGTGGCAGATAAAAGCCAGACCAGCAAAAAGAATTGAAGGTTTCTGAAAAATCTGAGTCATAAACCACTGAAAAATAATGTTTAAAATGAAAATGCCAGCTCAATTGCAACCATGGTCTTCCTGAGGCAATGGCATCATGTCAAAACCTGAAAAATCTGAATACATAGCAATAACTGACACCAGCATGTTATTTGTAACAGTATGAAGGAGGCCAGACTTAGCAGCATCTCAAATCACTTCCAGCAAAAACGCAGGGAGTGACTGGAAATAGCTACAAAATAGAAGTCACAGGCTTGAGCAATCCTTTCCATAGGACAGCAAAAGGCAGTGCTGCTGCTGCAGTGAATTTAGCCTATTCCGAATGACAACTCCGCTCCTCCTGTTCTCACCTATATTCTCACCTATATCTGGAATAGGCTGCCCAGGAGGGCTGTGGAGTCTCCTTCTTTGGAGATATTCAAGAGCTGCCTGGACACATTCCTGTGTGAGCTCGTCTAGGTGATCCTGCTCTGGCAGGGCGGTTGGACTAGATGATCTTTCTAGGTCCCTTCCAACCCCTGACATACTGTGATACTGTGATACTGTGACATTGCAGAACTGGAGCACATCCCCTTAAGTGGGGAGGCAACTGCTCTACCCAGCAGTCAAAGCACACCTTTGACTGTCAAAGCAAATGCCTCAAGCCTAGCCTAAAGCCTGTTGGCATTTTGTTTCTTGACCTCACGTTCACTCAGCCCAGACACTGAAGGTCCCCGTGGAGAGCAGGGTACCCACGACACCCAAAAGGAGAAGGCGTGCCCTTGCCTCCTTTCTGCAGAAGGCAGCTCAGCGCACAGAGCAGGGGGCTGCCCGTCCCATGCCCGCGGGACCTTTCGCAGCTGGCTCCCAACCCCGCAGACACCTGCGGGCAGGGTAGGGAAAAGACAGCTCTGCCAGCTCTCTGCCGTTAGCCCTTCCACGCCCCCCAGCCAGGGGCGGGCCCGCGCCGTGTTTACCAGCATAGGAAGAGCCGAGCCGAGCCTGGCCGTTTCCGGTTTGCCTCAAGGTACGGGACGCTGCTGGGCAGCGGCGACATGGTCCGGGGACTCCTCGCTCTGATCCTCGTAAGTGTTTGCCGGGGCGGACGGCGGAGCCTGGGATGGCGCTCGGCAGCAGGGCGGCCCGTAGCGGGGCCAGCCCGGGGGGCACGCTGGATGCTGCGGAGGGCGGTCCAGAAGCGCTGCCTGGTTTCTGATCCCCGTTGGCCGCAGCAATAAGCTTTTTTGGGAGATTCCAGCTAATTTTCTTTTTAATCCCTTTTAAAAAAACAAACAAAACAAAAAAAACCCAACAAAGAAAACCAACCAAAAAAACACCCTCCACAACAAACCACCCTCAAGTTGAGGCATTTTATGATTTTTAGAGTTACCTCTTAGGGTGCCAGGTGAAGGGAAGTGGACGTTATGGAAAACCGAAGGGAAAAAAGGGGGGGATGGATGCAGATGACTGTCAGGGACACCGGGTCGTGTGCTGTAGCTGCAGGGTACCTAGGGACTGCCGGTGGTGGCCTCGGTCCGCAGCCACTCAGACCTGGCTGGAGACGCTGTCGAGGCAGGTTCAGCATCCATGCACGGACAGCACGGTTAGGGCTGTGTATCTGCCCGGGCAAAGACCGCCTTAGTGAAAGCTGACTTGTACTGCTCCTCGAGCATCCGTAACAAAGCGATCTAGTAAAGCAGCATACAAGCGAAATACCTGTGACGGAGGAGTCTTGAACCACACTGACACTGACCCAGGAAAAGCTAGAGAAGTAGTCCCAGTTCAGTGGCATGAAGTGCAGCATTTACTGGAAATGGTGGGGCAGGACTATCCTCTCTTGCCTTAATCAATCCCCCAAAGCATAGTATGAGTTTCTGCAGCTTCAAAGGTTAGGTTACCTATCTGTCTGTCGTCAGTAAAGTTAACTTCGCAAACACTTATTTTGAAGGGCTACTGTCAACAAGGAAGGTAACTCGTCAATGTTGGCAGCACTGGGGTCTCCACTGGCAGAAGTGCATTAGGCCAAATTAGCTGTAGTGGCAGCAAGCTCCTGGGCAGGAGACCTAGGGGTATGCAGATGCAAATGCACTGGCTTTACCTGTGCTCTGGCTGAGCTGTCCCAAGGCAGCCCTGATGGGATCGGGCAGGTGGCAGGCAGCCCTGCTGCCATGACATGCCTGGACTTACATGCAAAATACATTGCTTCACCAACCCCAATTCTTACCTATTTCAGAGAAAACTCACTGGACTTCACACTCCAGATCTATTCACAGTGTGGTTACATTGCTAATGAATGCAATTTGCTCTGGGATTTGACAGCTTAAAATCAGCTGTTAAAAACCACTCAAATTCTGATCCAATTTCGCTATGTAATAGGTAGGAAACTACTGAAAATGCTTCAGAGGGTTATATCCATGCCCCTGCGAAAAACACCGGCGCATAGATAAAGACAAAGTCCATTTTGCACTAAAGTAGAAGCAGTTCCAGGGACAATCATGCAAAACAGCAATGGCCTATATATGCTTAGAAAACTCCTAACTTTAGCCTGTAAAACAAGCTGCAAAACCACATACCACTCAGGGACACAATCTAAAGGAATACGCCATCTTAAGATAATTGTTGTCTAAATATTTTGTAATTATCTGATACAACTACAGAGCAGGTAGTTTTCTGGAAATTTAAAAGTGTACCTTTAAAAGCAGGACTTCTACATTACTGTGCTGACCCTTTCTCATTTCTCAGACAACTAATGTATATGTATAAATAGTTATAAAGTCATGGGATGCTCCAAGATGCAAGTGAAAAGTATAAGGACCCCAATTCTGAAAACATTTGTCTGCTCACATTTTCAGTTAACTGCTTTTATCTCTGAGGCAACTCACTGAACAAAGAGAAAGTGCAAACAAGAAAACTATATTGTGTAACGAAAGGAAAAGGGAGAAGAATTGCTAAATTCCTATGCTGTGCAGCTTTTACTCATCCTTAGCCACAGCATCATCCAAGTGAGGTGGGAGTTGTTAATACTGTTCTAACTCTCCTAAAATGTGTGGCATTTACTAGGTGTCCAGTAGTACAGTACTCCTAGAAAACAAAATTAAAAAAAAACAAACAAAATTACCATCCATACATACCCCCACCTCCCAATATGTTGCTGTAATTTGCATGTGAGTCAGCTAAGATGTGAAATAGTAATGGATTGAATTTGGACAGTGAATATTTTAAGACACCTGATAGTAACCGAGTCATCTTACTCTCACAGGCACTGAACACATGCATTTCACTTGAAATTTAGGAAGCCCAGGATGCTTCAAGTTGTGGGGAAATAGCAACTCCCTTTGCTGGGCTTCAGAAAATAGAACTGGATTCTTTTTATTCTTCTCAGAAAAGATTTTAGAACATGACACTATTTTTATTGGTTATCTGGGTGCTATCAACTTCTGCCTCGGTGAGGAAAAAAAAACCCAAAAAACTAAAACACAGTGTTATCAGTACTCTGATACAGAAAAGTCAGAGGCCTGATAATCACAAAACGACATGAGTTTTCAAAGAAGCTAAAGTTCCTGTCACTCTGCCCCAAGGACACAGATGAAACAGGTTTTGTAAGTCTCTGTAGCAGATGCCTGCTGATAAAAGCATTTTGGAGAGCTCTGTAGGAGGGAAAGAGAGAGAAGACATAAAAGTCTCTTAAATGCCTGGGCAACACAAAAGGAGAGAAACCAAACGATCTGAGCTCATGTGACATTTTATGGATTTTGGTGAGGTTAGATATCCCAGATTGATTTTATTCCCGTTGACTGCTTAGTTCAATCTAAGTCTTCAGTTTAGATACTACAATTGCTTTTTAGCTTAAAATGAGAAAGGTACAAGAGAGCCTCTGTGAGTCATTTTAGGCTGAAAACTTACAGCTGCTATTTGAATGTACACATCATAAAAAAGTACCTATCACCCCGGCTTTGTAAAAGCCCCTGAAGTGCTTCCTTTCTATTATTAGCACTCACTGCTCAGTGACAAGGAGAGCAGTTAAGGTGTGCATGGGAAACTAAATGACTATTGACTTTTTCCCTGTAAAATACATCAGAATTTTTATGTAGCAAACTGATTGCTTTTAAGAGGATGCAAATCCAGGAGAAAAAATTTTGAAAAAATTAGGATGTTGCTTTGAAAAATCTCTGGTTTTCTCATTAATCCCTGTACAGGAAGGCAGCGTGAAGATGCCCCTGTGAGCAGAACTCATGTAGGTTTGGTGGTGCTTAAATGTGACATTCTGAGAAGTGATCCCCACTTCTTGTAAGTGTACCAGGAAGTTCATCTTTGTGAGCGACAGCAAAGGTTATATTTCTGTTATATTTCTGTCCCGCCTCGTACCAGCATAGCTCATTTGTATAAAAGCATAAAGAAGAGTACAAAAGCATAAAGAGAGGTTTGTTGAAGGCTGTGTCTGTGCATGCATGGGGATTGCAGGCCTTCAGCAGACACACACAGAAGAATCAGCTAAGTTTTACTGATACTCATCATTTAGAAAGATGTTTCCTTCTTTCATTATATCCCATTTTCTGCATGAATCTCTGGACGTTTTCTTGCTTTGTGCACGCTCTGGGCTTTGCCAGTGCTGTTCAGTTTCTCTCCTGTGCTCAGGTATTGTTTGTGGGTGCATTAGGGCTATGGTAGTCTTCACTATCTCTCTTCTCTCTGCTGTTGCCCAGGGTCTTTCCATGGCCACTCCCCCAGAAAAATAGTTTGACTTCTCTAGTCTAAAAAGGAGAGAATTGGGTGCCGAAAGAGCAGGATACAGGGTGTACTTGTGGGTCCATAACTTCACCAGGTATGGCTGCAAGGGCAGACAAGGAGAAGGGAGCTGGGCCCTCACAGTGGGGTGAGTGCCACCAAACTGGGGCAGGTTCAGCAGAGTGTTGGCTGTGGTGGTTAAGCATGGCAGGGAGCAGGTGGCAGGACTGGTGCTGTGTTTCTCTCTCAGCCCACCGAGTCATGGCTCATTCATCCTCATGGAGAGATGAAGGAGTCATTTCCTCACCAAACTTCCTTATGCTACGAAGAAGTTTGCGCCGGCACCAGCTGTACCACTTGCATTCAGGGCTGGAAGACTTCTGGTGCCATCAGCTTTCCTGGGCAGTCAAAGATCCATCATGTTGCCTCAGGGCATTAACACCCTGGCAACTGCCTTCCAGACACTTCTGCTGGTCATGGCCTCATGACAGGCAGGCTGGTCAGGGTGCCACAAGCCTCCAGCACCAGGAGCCGGAGCAATGCATGTCCCCTTGGTGTTGTTCTGTGACCATCCTCTCCCTTGATCCAGTCCAGCATGTGGCAGAGGAGCAACACAAGAGCGATGGAGGTACAGGGCTTCACCCTGCTTCAGGGAAAGCCAAACCAGACTGGACATATGTTCCTGACTACATTTTAGTAATTATTATATAATCAGACTTTCTATCCCAATTTTTGATATGACTGTTCTTGTTTTGGCAGCAAAGGAAATGTGTCAGAACACTAAACAGAGAAAGTGATGTGCTGAGCATCCATAACCACTTTCTCAAGTGCTAAACTGCTTTTTTAGCAGCTGAAGCTTCTCCTTCAGATGCAAAGAAAGGCCTTAATTTTAGACTAGTGACTAATATGATATAAATTTTAAAGCAGATGGCTGCTAAAGAAAGAATGCTATTTTCACCTTCCCATCTCTGACTAGACTAGAGGATCAAAAGAATTGTTTACTTACAGAAATCAGCAGACAGCAGTCATATTGGTTACTTCACTTAATTAGCCATAGATAACACTTCCTTCAGTTGAGAGCCCAGATTTGAAATCCAAACCTATTTTCCAGTAAGATAATATTTAAGATAATTAAGGCATTTTCTACATTAAACTAAAGTTACAGTCAGCATCCAAGTAGTTTCACATAAAATCATGAAGACTGAATTAATCACCCTCTGGAAGGGTACCAAAAAAGGTACCCTGCCACTCCTCTCCTTCACAAATTGGCTTGTTCTTTCATTTTGCCAAGGACAATAGCATTGTTCCATTTCTTCCCAGGCATCACTTTTCCCTTCTTCATTATCCCTCAAAGCATATATCTGAGTCTTTTGTAAAATACAAAACTGTAGTTTTAATTAGAGGAGTAAGAATAGTGAACATAGAGGTCAGCTTAGATAGTGAGACTTCAAACTCTTCAAGTCAAGGGTTGCCTTAATTTTTTCTGTTACAGCCCCACACAGATAGTCGGTAACACACAAGTAAAAAAAATTGTGAGAATGTTCAAATCACTCCAAACTATGAGGAGAAACTGGGTTAAGTAAAAGCAGACTATCCTGCATAATAATATTTCTAGGAGGGAATCTAGTTGCCAGCCAACAAGCATTACATAGTTCCATTATACAGACATCTTGTACTTAGTGTATGCAAAGTATATAGAGAATTTCCAACTAACCATTGCCAAGAGGAATGCAAACTATAGCAGTGCTATCCTTCTCATTTTCTTACTTTCCTCCCAAAATAGAAAAAAAGTATGGTTTGCCCTCTGGTCCACAGTGCTTTCTTATTATCATGAAAAGAGGCAGGACAGTGTCTGACTAGTAACAGGAAGAAAATAAAAAAACTAAGCACTGTGCAGTTTAACTTGACAGTGCATTCAAAGAAATAGATCAGGGTGTGATACTTCTGGAGGAGGAGAGTGATACTTCTTTGAAGAATATATAGGCATCATCTACAAAAAGAAAAATAATTGAATTGGAAATGGTGAGAATAAGATCAGATATTTTTGTCTGGGATTAAAATTAATTTTTTTTTTTGTTCCAAGATACATTAACACTATTCAAAAAAAAATCATTTGAATGAAGGAAGTTCTGTATGGAAGATTATTATTAATGACTAAGAAAGGGCAGATTTAGACACAGTGATCTGAGGCAGAGAAAGCTCTTGAAGTCAATAATAGGGGTTCCTTTGCTTTGCACTGTAATTGGGCACATTAAGGTCATCTGTTATAACTCAGAAGTATGGGTTTGTTCTCAAGCATTAGTATTCAAACTCTGCCTGTAGTGGTAGGGTTGATAGCATTAAGTCCAATATGTGTTATCATTGTCCTTTAAATCTTCTGAAGTAATGAACAATCTCGGTAAGAAGGTGAATATCAATATGTTTAGTAATAGAGTAACAATACCAATGTAACTCTGTGGTGGTAGTAAAACACACCTACAGACCTTGACAGATTTTTTCTATAACTTGATGTTTTCTCTTCTAGGTTGTTGTCTTAATTATTAAAACACAGTGCAGAAAGGAAACTAAGTGTGACCTGGATGCGTACGAAATAGGTGATGAGTGCTGCAAGAAATGTGAACGTGGTGAGTATCATTACAACACTGTGTTGAAAAGTCAGTAAGAGTGGAAATCTCAACATGCACAGGCTGGAGAGGGCCTGTTAGCAAAGGCCTGTAGTGAAAGGACAAGGGGCAATGGTTTTAAATTGGAGAAGATTTAGACTGGATATTAGGAAAAAGTTCCTCACCACAAGGGTGGTGGAATACTGGAACAGGTTGCCCAGGGAGGTGGTTGGGGCCCTATCCCTGGAGGCATTCAAGGTGAGGCTTGACGGGGCTGTGGGCAACCTGATCTAGTTGGGGAACGTCCCTGCCCATTGCAGGGGGGTTGGACTAGATGACCTCCAGAGGTCCCTTCCAACCCAAACCATTTTATGATTCTATGAATTGCTTTCTGCTGGGATAGCTTAGCAGGATGCTATGGTTTCCTGAATGCGACACTTCATTCTAGGTATGTCTTTCTCTATTACAGGACATCATACTCAAAAGTGTTTCTTGAGCTTAGCACACCAACTACAGATAGTAGTTCTTACATAACATGCTTGTCACAAAAGAGCCAAGACAGACATGCACATCTTAGGATGAGGTTAAAAAAGAGCAAGCATAGGGTTTTGCCTGCAAAACTCCATATATTCACAGGCTTTCCAATTTTGCCTGTTCAATTTTGTTTGATGTGTTGTCCTTGAGTTCTAAATTGGAGGAATAGGGGAGATAATCAGATCTTCTATATACTACATTCCTGAAGAGCACATACACATATGTAAAGAATATAGATTCTATCCGTATTTGTAAGTCAAAAAGCATTAGAGATTAAAAAGAACATCTGACATAGATTTTAGAGCTGATGACTTCTGTCCAAAGGTATTGCAAATCTTAGTTCTTGGTTTTCTCTCTCTACAGGTTTTGTTAAAAATACCAGCTGCCCAAAAGATATTAGCAAACACTGTGTTCCATGTGAAAATGGAAAGGAGTACATAGATCATGTCAATCACGTGGACAAGTGTTTGAGATGCAAGTCATGTGACAGCATATTTGGTAAGTCCATAGAATTAACAACTCTAGCAATGACTCTTTTTTGTTACAGGATTTGACTGAAAAGTCTCCACAATTGCCAAAATGTGAGTAGCATGCAGGGTAAAACGTTTTAGTGGTATTACATGAAGAAATTTATGACAAAGTCATAAGTTTATCCTCCAGTTTCCTTTTGTCAAGCACAAAATAGGAAGAAGAACAAGCTATGTTGGTGGATTATTTCTCCTTATAACTGCCTATGCTCAGCCAAGCAGATCCTATACAAACTGGTTAGAGTCAAGGAAGAAAAGTTCTCTGTCTTCTTTGCCTTGTATTTAAAAGAAGAGACGTGTTGTAAGAAGCAGAGATGAGAGAGTTCCCAGAGGTCTCCTTCATATTGTTACACATAATTCATATTTAAAATTGCTGGAGCTGATACATCCATGATGCTCTGTAGGATATAGGGTCAGATTATGAGGCTACAAGGCATGCCCTGCTGGGTCAGACCAGTGACCCACCTATCCCAGTATTCTGCCTTCAGCAGTGGAGGCAAGAGATGCTATTTAGAGGAAACACAAACCAACCTGTCTACTTTCTGTGGTCTTTCCTGTAAAGTCTACCAGCATCCACAGTTGTGGGAAGGGATATTAGAAAGTCCATCCCTACCTAGTCATTTTAGTATCTATTTTTGAGCCCTTTGGACATGAACCTGCTGAGAGACACTGGGTTCCAGAAATTCAACACTTGTGCCATAAATACCCATCACAGAATTTTTTTTATTTATTATTTAATTCAAGGAACTGCTCTCCTGCCAAATCCACCAGGTGTCCTGTAGTTGTAGCATATTTGGATTTAGGGAATGATAGTTCTGCATTCCTCATATCCAAAATCGATTTCAGTGAGGGGAGAGACAGCTCTTTAACTCCAATATGGTTGTACTCAGACCACCTGCTGGAATACTAATCTTCAGTGCTTTCCCCTTTCTGTAACACCTCCAAATGCGCAGAAAATTATACTCTCATTAGCTACCATAGTAAGCATTTTTGCATAGGTAATGAAATTGAGTACAGCAAAATAATTCAGTATTTTGTACAGTGCCACAAAGGAAACTATTAGTTAAACTGAGGGGGAAAAGAATGGGTAATGGCATGACTAGTCACGTTGTCTCATGGACAGTAGGGTAGTTGAAGAGAAGTTAGTAGAAAACGTTAAACAGGAGGAAAACTGCCACTGAAGTTCCATGAGAACCACTCCTAGGATCATTTGTGTTTGGCCTATCCATGAATGGCTTCAGCTCTGGTTTCACAATAGATCTTCATCAAATTCTGAAAGATAACACAGCTTCCCATTACAGCAGGGCACTCAAAAATTTACTTCTATTTTTATACGCCTATGAAAATAGCTACTGTAGTAGGTAAATACAGTAATTTTTAATGCAGAAATAATTTTTCATTGATGGAGATAGCTTGATCATATACACTGAGGATAGGAGAAAACTAATTCACTTAGTTTGATCATAGAATGAATCATAGAATGGTTTGGGACCTCTGGAGGTCATCTAGTCCAACACCCCTGCAGTGGGCAGGGACATCCCCAACTAGATCAGATTGCCCAGAGCCCTGTCAAGCCTCACCTTGAATGCCTCCAGGGATGGGGCCTCAACCACCCCCCTGGGCAACCTGTTCCAGTGTTCGATCACCCTCGTGGTGAGGAACTTTTTCCTAATATCCAGTCTAAATCTACTCTTCTCCAATTTAAAACCATTGCCCCTTGTCCTTTCATTCCAGGCCTTTGCAAACAGGCCCTCTCCAGCCTTCTTGTAAGTNACAGCACCGGATAGCTTGGTGTCATCTGCAGATTTGCTGATGGTGCACTCAATGCCCCGTCGATATCATTTATAAAAATGTTGAACAGTACAGGCCCCAGTACAGAGCCCTGAGGGGCACCACTTGTCACTGATACTTAAGCAGGGAATATATTAGCTGAAAACGGAGTGGAATTCCTCACCATTGTTGGTCCTCAAGAAGAGATAGAACACTTACCTGTCAAGGAGAGTAAAGAACCTGTCTCTGACATCAAGCAGGGAGATGGGCTATGTGATCTTCTGAGCTTCCTTCTGGCTTTACACTTCTGAATGGGAAAAAGAAGCTGACAACGTTTGGCAGTGCCAAATTAATCCTCTTCTAGCAAGTACTTTATCCTGTGATCAGTTTTTTTAGCTCTTGGCTGGCAGAGGTCTCTTTGCTATCTCTGTATTTCTCTCTGCAGAGCTCCTTAAAAATGCTATGTTGTTAAGCCTCACCAGAGTCTGCAGTGCTAGAGCTAAAGGCATGTTAAGTCTGAGAAGAAGGGCTTGTGAGCAGAAGTCTGCTTTTAAGGCCTATTTTTTCAAACTAACAAACTTTAAGAAATTTATTATAGGTTTGGAGGTTGCAGAGAACTGTACTCCAACACAGAACACAAAATGCGCCTGTGCAAAGAACCATTTTTGCAATTCTTCTCTGTCATGTAGTAGCCATTGCGATCCATGTACCATGTAAGTTTATGCCTTCATCAATAAGTATTAAGTTGTTAATATTGTGTATTAGTCATGCACTTTTCTAGCCAGTTTCAAGACAAAGGTTAAGATAATGTATAATCTGAGGGAAAACATAACTAGTTTTCCTTTGCACTTAGCTTCTTAGGCTGACTAACTTAGCTTGTTAGGCAGGCTTTCCAAAGGTACGAAGAACTTGCATACATCCACCAACTCTGTACATACTTTTAAAAAAAATGTAACAAAGTATCTGAGCTTTCCTGTTGTTTTTGTGTCACCTACTGTTACATCTAAAAAATAATTTCCTCAACTTTTTCCGCTCCCATACCCTTCCATACCATTTTTATACCTATTAAATTCCAAACTCCAATATCTTGTATGTATGGCTAGGCTTCGCGAACGGTCCAATATCTTGATATATGAAATATTTAGCTGATAAAAAGTGTTACGAGATTTTGATTTGCTCTCTTAACAGAGTTAAGAGTGAAACAAATCCCATAATAATTTTTGTTCATGTTTTCTGCAGATGTGAGAATGGCATAATTGAAAAACAATGTACTTCAACTTCAGACACCGTGTGTGGAGCAAAAGGTACCATTTTAAAACCTAGCATAGTCTATCATCTGCTATATTTTGAGAGATTGAAATTGTACTGTTCTACACAATGACTCATAGTGATTCCTGGCAGCTAAGGGCATTATATCTACTGGGTTCTGTATTGACCTTAGGAGCATGATTGCCCTTTTCCCCTGATCACTGTGCAGATGTAGGAGCTATTAGTCCTTTTTAGAAGCAAGTCATGGTAGGTAAGACTTTAACAAAATGGTAGCTTCTGCCATTAGGAGACAACAGAAAGGCTTTTATAGTCTGTTGCAATCCTGTTTAAAATTTAGAACATGTGGCTGTACTGCATTTGTTAACTTTCATGTATTGTTTCCAATGTTCCAACAGAAGGAGGAGTGCCATTGTGGATCATTGCTTTGATAATTGTGTTACTACTACTTGCACTAGCTGGAGCAATATTCTGGTGTAAGTGATCCCTTATTCCTATCATACTCTGAATAAGATACTCAGCTGCTTATTCAGATGTAATTTTATATTCTTGGAGTCCAGAGGAAAAATATATTGTCCTGGATTTTTTTTTTTTCTTTTAGACAAGAGAAAACAGAAGGGTCTTACTAGCAAAGGGAACCTAACTGAAGTAGTCGCCAAACAAGAGGTTTCTTATGTAAGTATTGTTGTTTAGATTACTAAAACCCTCAGCTTCATGCAAGGAACATTGTACCATTTAAATTACACTAGGACTCCCCAAACGTTTACATGCCTCTCTTCTGTGACATTAATGAAGTAAATTTCAACACGAGGATTCTTTTGTTCATAAGAGAAACCTTGTATTATTTCTTCAGGATTTGTTGATATAGTTCCTATGTTACATGACCAGGATCAAAACTTCATATGTCATCAAACCTCCACTGACCCAGGGCACCTGTCCCCATGTGTACTTTTAGGCAGGAGCAATTGTGAGGTGATATAATTCAGAAGAGGTCTGTCCGATCTCGTTCCCTTGCTCGTAAAACAGTGGAATCATGGAGAAAACTAAAATAAAATTACAGACGCATAATAAAATGTGTTTATCCTTTTATAGTAGGCTGTTGTTTTACAAAACTTGTTTCTACGCATTTCTCTCTTGCTTCTCTTCCCAGGAGAGCGTGCCCCTCATATACCCAGGTAAGAGACAAGTAATTTATAAAAAAAAAATCAGTGGAAGAACAAAACCCCAGACATTTAAATCCTACACTTAGAAAAGGGTATCTTTGTGTAGGCTTGGCCACTGCCTAGAGCTGTCATACCAGCACATAGTGAACATTTAATAAAGAAATGCCTGTTCATATTGTATTTATTAAGG
The DNA here is from genome assembly GCA_013396975.1 of Bucco capensis. Lineage (NCBI taxonomy): Eukaryota > Metazoa > Chordata > Aves > Piciformes > Bucconidae > Bucco > Bucco capensis. Next base: position 61,774 of record VWZO01003087.1, read on the forward strand.
CATTTAGCGGTATCATGAAACTTTTGCCTCCATAGGAATTTCTGTTGTATAGGAAGCAATTACTAATTGACAACAGGTGAATTTCTGTTCTACATGTGGCAGAGATGCTAGGAGGCAGCAAGCTCCCTTTCTAGTATCATGGATAATTTTGATAATGGTTTAGTTGCCCAGCAGTGGGATCATAGAAAGACAAACCTAACTCACATTCAAGGGAAAATCCACAGCAGTAACACATAATTGGAAAAGAACATAGTCTCCAAGGCTGAATCACAACAAAAGACCTGTCCAGCTCCAAGACCTTTCCGCAATACTATTTTGAGCAAAACGGGTTCATGAGGGATGACCAGACTTTAATAATGGAGGACAGAATACAGAGGGAATTGAAATTCTATTTCAAGTTGCATAAAGCAATATGGATGCAACCCTAAATGTTTGAGTTACCTAGCATTTGGTAACATGTAAAAGCAGACCTGCTATATATGGTAAAAAATCGTGTATAAAACATACTGAGTCGTGAATACCTGAAATTTAATCTGGTTTGGATTGGAAAAGTATCAGCTCTGAGCGCAGGTGATAAGAAACAGTAAAATGTAAATGCCAAAAGAATTAATTTTTTCTTATGCTTCTAGATGTTGACCTGAGCAGCCATGTTGCTGGTATTGTGGAGGAGATGACACTCCAAGACATCAAGACATTTGTTCGTAATCACAAAGTACCAGAACCTGTCATAGATCAAACTGTTCGAGATTATTGTAATGATACATCTGAACAGAAAATTAAGCTGTTTCAAGTCTGGTATCAAAGACATGGGTTAAAAGGAGCGTATGGAACTCTAATAAGCAGCCTAAGAGAATTTAAAATGTGCACTGCAGCTGATAAAATTGAGCAAAAGCTGAAGGCAGCTGTTTCTAGCTGTCAGGAAGGTGGACACTCCTGTAATGATGACACTGAGCAAAGCAAAACCTGCACTCAGAAAGGTAGAAAATATTACAATGATAGTGCTGAGCTAAGTAAAACTTGTTCTGGTGTTTTGGAAGAGACATAGCACAGTATCATTTTAAAATTATTTCTAACTGAATTAGTAAAATAAATAACAAAGCTTTTAAATACCACTTTTATGAGCAGTTCTGATTGATTTAAGGAAGTTATAATATGAACAAGGAATAATTGTGATTCTGTAGCAATATCTTTCCTTGAAAGAAAAAAAGATTTAGCATTCTTTTCATTATTAATAACAGAGAGAAGTTTAGCGGCTTATTTACTGAAAGGTACAATGTAAGAGTCCAGCTATAGGATTCAGTACAAGAAGAAAGAAGTAGTAGTCATTTGAAGAAAAGGTTTTGTCTAAACATGTAGTCCTGCATCATTTAATTGATGTAATGTTTTGCTTACATTAAAATTGTGGGATACTGTATTTTTCAAAGTGAAAACCCTGGTGTTAAAAGTCTATGAAGTGTATCAGGAAGAATACTCGAACAAAAAAAAAAATTGAATTGTATATACCTGATTAATTTCAAATATTGGTGTTACTGTAAAACTAAGTTCTATTCTGTGGTAAATGGGATTTGTGCCTTGTATAAAAGCACCTGTATGTACACAGAGTTCTATATATATGTGTATGTATATGTATGTATATATGTGCAAGTTTTCTATGCAAAAGCTCCCAATGTTAAGTAACAATTATTTCCCTTATTCTCCGAAATGATTGCAAGCCTTTTCTAATGCTAAAACCCTTCAAAGAAGCAGCACAGCAGAACCATGATTTTTTTAACTCAGTTTGCAGAAGCTAGGAAGTCTCCATAAGCACATGCACAACACTGGCTTTTCTAATGCAGGAACTGATACAATGAATACATCATTTTCATAAAAAAAAAAAATCCACAAAGTTAATGACTTGTGTCTTTCCTTCTTATCGCACAACCTTCAGATGTCATTTTTAGGTTTCTTTTACATAGATTGATAAGTCACAAAAAGGGAGATCACTCCCCTGAAATAAAACCACCTTACCTTTCTTCCATCACAGAGGGCTTGGCTCCTAAATTCAAAGAAACAGTAGTGCTGGCTGCTTTGCAGTGAGGCCTTTCCCATTCATGCATCTACGTATGCAAAATCTTACAAAATCTTTAAACAGAAGAGGAGACCTTGGAGGTAAAGTTTGATTTTTCCAGGCCACACAGTAAGCAGGCTGGTTTTCTTCTTTGACTGTTTTATCAGTTCCCTAGAAAGAATCTCCAGCCAGTGTCAAAATTCAGCAAAACACAAGAAGACCTGCCAGCCAGGGTGTGCTGATGTGTGGTATAGAGCCCAGTTGCTGCCATCTGGCCCTGGGGTGTGGAAGGGCAGGGCAGGCCTGGCAGGTAGGGTGTCAGGTACTGGCAATCAAAGTCAAATCAGCACCAGGTGCTCACAATCACAAAGGGCTCTTCCAAAAGGTCACATTGCTAGAAGTGAGGTGCCTGGGACCATAGTGTATGTCCCTTGAAAACAGCTAGAAAGCCATGTGTGGTGTTAAGCAGGAGCCTGAAAGGAAAAGCAGGACTTGGATTAGCTTCACAGACTTTAAGCCTTTCATAGACATGATCCATCAAAGGTCTAAAGGACTGAAAGCATGTTTTGTTACCAAGCCCAGACCTGGTTGAGATTGTACAACATTTCCCAAGGTCTCAAGCACCACATAAATGGTCGTCATCGTCGTGGCTAGGCTTTGCAAATGAAGATCCAGGGAGGGCTCCAGCCATGCTCCTCATCAGCGCCTTTTACAAGCGCACTGATAAAAAGAGGATAGCAGATAGCACCCTTGAGCCTGCATAATGGATTTTTTTTAGGTGAGACACAGCATGTGCAGAGCTGGACCCACCCTTTAGTCCTAAGGTTCATCTGCCAGGGCCTAGCAAGCTTGGACGCTGGCAGTGAGGTCAGAATCAGAGTTGTCCCTCTCCTAGGATGACTGCCAGAAGGCTAATGAGCACATCCTACCCATACAAGGATTATAGGAACACAGGTATCACTCCCCACACTTTACCATGGGCAATGAGTTTAATGCTCCCTCTGCTGTTGGCACAGTTATCGCACCAGGGGCCACAGGAGACCCCAAGTGATTTTCAGACTGTGCCTGACATAAATGGTAAGCACTCAGAACAACACTCCACCCTGCTTCAAAGCCTCTTGCCTCTAAACTTTTTGCATTTTCTAAGTATCTAATCAGTAAGTTTGCCACTACTACACTGCAAAAATCCTCACCCTGTGCTGCTTTTCAAAGGAAAACCCTCAGGCTGCTGTAGCTGGATGGTTTAATAGCCATGTACCATAGTTGTGCACCTATGGACTGAGTGACCGTGCTCTGATGGAGGGGTTGGACTAGGTGATTTCCAGAGGTCCCTTTTAACCCCTAACATTCTGTGATTAAGGCATAGCATTGTTTAAATTACTTGTGTCTGTGCTACCTGGGTATAGATCTGATACACTGCAACAGTGTGTTATTTATTGTCGTGTTTTGGCCAGACTCCACGTATATAGGAGAATAAAATGTCAGCCTTTCAGAAAAGTAGCACAGCAGTTCTGTACTGTGCCATCTTTCCTAGATTGCAGTAATGTAGAAGCACAGCCAAGACAGAAAGGAAGGGAAACTATGCTCTCACAAGCTCCAGTAGCCAGGTTGCTCCATGTACCTTGTCCCACCCAGGAATGCATAAACGTAGTTTAAAGGTATGTTGACAGGTGCTTGGCTTTTCTTTGGCTTTTCTTGGCTTCTGGCTTTGTGTCTCAGAGTAGGGCATCTAGCCATCAGAAACTAAGATTGTCCACCTCTCAGGGTTTCTGTGGGCCAGTTAGTATAACTGATCTGAACTAGGCAGATCTTAAAATGGAGGCACCAAACCTAATAAATTTGTGGCAATGAAACAGAATGAGAAAACTTTCTTTCATCACACCGGAATTCCCCAACTTCAGTGTAATGAGAATGGTTAAAAAAAAAAAGTCTCATAGCAATGAGTCATATTCTCCTCAGGAGATGTCTGCAAGACTGAACCCAGACTGCCATTAACTATAGTGATTAGTATACATCACAAATTTATTTTCTTAACTGGACCACTGTGCATCAAATAAGAGGATGGATGATCCTATGTAGTTGGTTTTCCAAAGACGAGTGTATGTGTCTACACTGCAATAGGCAGTGCAGTCTAAAGCTATCTGATCAAGCTTAAAATGCCTGGAATGGGGAATGAGAGTGATTTCTGCTGACCCAAAGTAACACACCCAGCTTTCCATTGCCTCCTGCTTCTGGCCTCATTTTCAAACTAGGGCTTCACCAGCAGTTGATATTAGCAGTGTTTCACCTTTCACTTTCATCTTTCATTCTCAGAAAGAAAGTCCACGCACAGTATCATGCTGATAAGCAAGACAACTGCCACTGCCTTAGCTGCTAACTGAAAAAGAGTTCTGGTACCTTTATGCTCTGCACTTTGCACTTTTGCTGTGACCAGCTTCTTTCTCCCAAATGACAAGGCTGTGTCATGAATAGTGTAAAATGACTTTTCTCAGCTTTAGGTAGGGGAAAATATAAAAAAAGGAAAAACGAAAGCAACAAAAATTTCTTTAAAAATCAAAACTGTCGTGTTTTATGGAAACTCAGCATCAGAAAAGCAAGTGGAAACTGAAAGAGAAACTTGCCCAGGTTATGACTTGGCACATTTTGAAAAGGAGATTACAAAAGTGAAGCTTCCTCTTCAGGAAGCCCAAACTTTGCAAAACACTTGCATTTGTTATTAAATAGTCAAACTGGAACAATTGTTATTTAAAAATAACAACAATGGAAGAATAGGAACATAGAAATAAAAGGCCACAAGCATGATCTTAATTCAGTTCCCAGCAAATCGGAAGTGACCACAGAAGCAAGAGGTCTGTTCAGAAATTCCATGGGCTGTTTTGCTGGGCACACTCACTCCGTCTGCTCACCCACACTACAAAGAATAGTTCTTGCTGCCCTTCAAGCAAGCCAAACACCTGCAAGAAGAGAGAAACAAGATGACTATTACAGTGTGGCACCAGAAGAAAGCAGGAGAGGTTCAAGACAGATGCAGAATATAGGACTTGGTAGCCCCAGATCAGTGTTGGGGGAGTGAGGGGCCTCCCACTGTATGTGAAGAACAGGTTTGGCACCACCTACTGAAACTTGATCAGAATAATCTATGGGCCCTTATAACATACATCCTAGGGTCCTGAGGGAATTGACTGTAAGGGTGACAGAGCACTGGAACAGGCTGCCCAGGAGGGCTGTGGAGATATCTTCTTTGGAGATATTCAAGAGCTGCCTGGACACATTCCTGTGTGAGCTCGTCTAGGTGATCCTGCTCTGACAGGGGGGTTGGACTAGATGATCTTTCTAGGTCCCTTCCAACCCCTGACATACTCTGATACTGTGATACTGTGACTGATGTTGTTGCAGGACCGCTCTCGATCATATTTGGCAAGTCAAGGAGGTCAGATGAAGTTGCGGGTGACTGGAGAAAGGGTAACATCACCCC
>VWZO01003091.1:0-42500 GCA_013396975.1 Bucco capensis
TCCAACCATAATGATTCTATGATTCTAAGTTAGCAGAACTTCTGGGCTGCTAACCAGTAGAGAAGTTTTGTGTGTTTGGGTTAGTTTAGGTTTACAGAATCTAGAAGAACATAAAGCTGGCTAGTGCCTGGTCAAGCACATGCATTTTGTATAGAATATAAGAGTTTGCTTTCTTTAGTATAAAAAGAACAAGTTTTAAATGGGCAACACTGGTTTTGTTTTCCAGGAGGAACTACCAGGAGATACTGATTTTGCTTGTTATTGTATATTCACAAACCTGTCATAGATAATAATAAACATTACCCCTAAAAAGCCATAACTGCAATAATTGTCTCTGTTTAGACTTCCCTCTGTAAGGAAGTAGTTTGAACAGTCTGTTGTCATGGTGCTTTCAAAACAAACCTTTAAGAAAAAATTACTATGTTCTCTGTCCACTGCTAGGAAGTCTCCAAGTAAATATGTAATACTAGAAATGCAGAGGTAATACTTAAAAACAGTCAAATGCTCACATTCCAAGCCTGTGTGATAATTCTGTAGTGGTAAAGTTCTTCAACTTGTGACTTGGAGTTCATATAAAACACATTGGCATTTTCTGCATCTCACACTAACAAACTTCTGTGTGAAATATTTTGTATTTCAGTCTTCTCAAAAAGAATTGTTTTGAACATAGGTTTCAGTTTTTATGTGTGTTGACAATAAAATCAAAAATGTTCAATTAGAAGTGTTTTGTGGAATGAATGCTTTGAATGGGTTTAACTGCCATGGGCCTTTTCTCTAAGGGAAAAGAAGACCAGTGCTTCGTGGTCCTTCAGTGCTGTGTCAAGGCAAGAGTGCCACCTATAGGCTTAGCTATACCTCATTTGTTAGACTTGCCCATATCTCAGAAAGATCCCATTAGCTAGGAGATGGGAAGACCAAAGTGGAGATCTTCTTCTTGGGCTGAGTTTTGCTGTATGAGCTGGGAATTAATCTTCAGAGTAATGGGAAGGTAGGTGAGCTGGTGCTCAACCCACTGGTGTCTGCAAGGGTCAGCAAATCCAACAAAGTGGCATACTTTCACATTTCCACTGAGGAGTTGTGGATAAGTTTCTCTAGCTCTCTGCAGGAACCATAGCACTTGGAATAGAAGTCTCAGTCTTTCAAAAAATGAAGAAGTAGTTTCTTTGGAGAAGGTAGGGCTATCTTTGGTTTAGATAAGCAAATGCTGTTTGCAGTCCTTATTTTGCTGGACACTGATTGTGTTCTCCCTAATAATCCTTTCTTGGAAGGACAGCATCCATAATAGCAACTGTGTTCTGCTGCAGTGACAGTGCTGAAGGGATGTGGCCTTGCAGCAGGGATTCATCTTGCCATTGACCAGGACTGGGGCTGGAGATCTTCCACAGAACAAATTCCTATGAATTCTCGCTGATCTGTCTTGTGGTGATCATATGGTGTCCTGAGAACTTGCCACACTCAGTTCTTCAGACACCCCTTTATGGTAAGTGATTTTGAGATGATAGAGAGCAGCCCTGCAGAAAAGGCCTTGGGGTGCTGGTGGCTGAGAAGCTGGCCATGAGCAAACAGTGCATGCTGGCAGCCCAGAAGCACAATGGCATCCTGGGCTGCAGCAAGAGAAGCGTGGCCAGCAGAGCCAGAGAGGTGATTNCCAGAGCTCCCTTCCAACCCAAACCATTCTAGGCTTCTAAGTGCTGTTGTTACTTCTGCATTAATTTAAGTCAGGCTTTCAGGTAAGGAAAGTGATTAGAGTATGCTTTCAAAATTAGCCTGCACAGTTAGTAGAGAATGCTTCTGTACTACAAATGCTCAACTAGGGGATCTGACATGTCCTAAACCAGACAGCTGGAGAAAGCCTGCATTCTTCAGTGATGGTAGAGTCAGATCTACTTCCACTCTTTACTGACTTACAGCACATATGTCAATTATTAATCTTTCATGGGTTGATTCCATGTTTCAGTGCTGTATTTCATAAGTGAACACAATAAAAAACTGCTGATCACTGGCTATTCTTAAGGCAAATCTTCACCTGCTGATCACTTGGGTACCTAAAGGCAGGTTTGTATTGTGTCTGCAGTTGCTCATATTGTGCAGCACCAGCATCAGGTTCATAAGGTGTTTTAAAAGTAGTATTTAAACCCTGAAACTTTGAGCATGACTTTTCAAAATGTGTTATTAGCTGCTGTAACTCAGAACACTTGTTACACATTAAAGTGCCTAGTCCTTAAATAAATAGAGAAGAAATAGTTTGTTCTTGGTCTCAGCTTCCCGTAGTAGTGGCTTGCAGCCTACTTACACACATAAGAGGGGAATGCTTTGTACATTAATGTTGCTGTAGTAATACTTGGAGGGTGTTTCTTGCTTGTCTGTGAGCTACTAACTTTGTCTGTGCTTAGTTTCAGTGCACATTGTACAGATAACAGAGTTTTTTCAGGTGAGGCTAGTGTCTTATCAGACAAGAACTTCTTAATTAGCTTTTATTATTATGTTGGACAGAAATCCTCAAAAATGTTCATTTGCATCAACCTGATCCTGAGTGTTGATCACAAAACAATGTGAAAGAAGAGGGGAAATGTTTTATGCTTTATGAAGTACTTTTTATTACTTCTGACTGTCAGGGATATAATACTGTGCAGTTCTTACACTCATTGTCCAGCCTCTTCTCTTTTGTAAATCCAATTTGAATTATTTACAATGAATCTTGAACATCCAAGAAAAGCCCTGCAGGTTTCATTTGTGACACAACTTAAAGACCCAAATAGACTGATCCAGTCTAAAGTAGAAATGTCTTCAGGTGCAGTTTTTAGCGTGTTTCTTAGTGATTATGAAATTTCTACAGAAAACTAGTTAACAAAGGAGATGTAAATGTTTGTAGATCAATGGAATAATGTAGCAGGAGGGGGTTGCTTTTCCTGCACAAACAGAACTGGGTTTGTGTGGTGGCTGCAAGTTGATCACTGAGAAGCACATTTCCTTTCCTGCCCTGTTGCAGTGCTCATTAATAATTACATGCTTTCAGTTAATTAAATTGGAACAACACAAAAGTGGGATTGCATGGGTAAGTAGGAAGGAAACATATTTGGGATTGTGTTTGAAGGATTTTATTCATGTTATCAGTGGAGTCACTGATCCACCAAATCTTTATTCATGTGAGTGATCTTTGCACTTGCAAATAATCCTGTTGTAGCTTTGCCATCTATGAATGAACCTCTTGTCTGTGTTAATATACACACTTTGTTTTAGTGACTGTCAATAGGGAATAATCAAGAGTAAATGTTAGAGAGGGCATAGCTCCAATCAAATAAACAAAAAAAGCCTTAAAAATTTAGCAAACTCTATCACACCCTCATTTCCATTTATGGTAGTCTGAAAATAGAAAAAAAAAATCTCAAATACTTCTCTGCCAAATATTTAGCAGCCTCTTAAAGTTTCAAATGAACACTGTGGATGTATCTTCCTTATTTATTTTACATTTGTTCAGTATTACTTAGACTCTAAATTTACTAAATACAGTTTTAGCAACTCTCTGGTCATTACCCTCCACCTTATGAAATGCTTCTAGGAAGCTACATCTGTATTGAATCTCAGAACCTTGAATCTCCATCTGTATGCAGTTCAGATTGTGGAGAGCTTTCCTTGGTTTGTGTGTCTGTGGTCAGAGCTGCATCAGGTTAGTCACTGCAGGGTTGCAGCCTGGAGGAGTTTGGTTTTATGATGGAGAATCTGAAAGAGGAGTATGAATGTAGGACCACAGTATGAAAGGGAGAATGCAGGAATGTGTTTGCTTGGGCAATCAGCAACCAGAATAGTCTTAGTGCAGTCTCACTTCTCCCTCCTGCCATCAGCAGCACACGCATTCACCTGCAGCCAGGTGTGTCCCTGGTCTTCTGCTTATCATGAAACCCATGGCAGGGCCAGGCCATCTATGCTTTCCTGGACACAGGAATGGGAAAGGAGAAAGACTGCAGAAAGTGCTACAGGAGCAATATTACACACTCTTAGTATCAATTGTGTAAATAGAACCAAAGTCTGATTTTGGGAACACGTGGACATTCTGCTTGAGACTGTCTTCTGAATTCTTCAGCTTTTCCTGTGTCTTAAAACATCCCACAGAGGGATGTCATTCAAAATGCCTCAGAGAGAGAAAATACCAGCTATCAGCCTCAGGAACAACAACAACCACCCATTCCTGGTAATGAGCTATTGTTCAAGTTCAGTAATAAGAATATTAAGAAAGAATTATAATGTGAAGGAAACCAAAGCATTACATGAGCTATTGCTTTGTCTTCTGTATACTATATTCAAATACAGTTTTCTCTCTCTATCATATTAGCAGACACCAGAGTAACAGCAAAAACCAAGTGGAAAGTAAGCAAAAGAGTGGCTTTTGGTCTGCCCGGAGCTCCTGCACACATCCTACCTGCAAGAAGCACTATAGATGTGCAGGTAGACATACAGCTCCTAATGACATCTGCCTGGCAAAACTACTAAAGATCAGCCTGACAGAGGCAGAAGAATCTCTTCCCAAGGATGTTTCTGGATCTCATTTGGACTTGGATCCCTGCAGGAATCTTCTAGTAATAAGGGACCAGGAAGCCACAGCTCTACCTTTCTGTAGCAGGATGCATTGCATTCTGCCCAGTAGGCTCCCTGCTGTCTGACAGATGGGTTAAACTAGCAAAAAGAAAAGTCCACAGGAATGAATTTTGCCAAAAATTCATTTTACTTTGCCTGTTAAATAGAATTTCTCAGGCACCTCCACCCTTGGGAGGAAGCAGAGAGCCCCCACCACGCTCTCATTACTTGAGGTTCACCTCCAGCCTCCACTGCCAACTTTTTCCTTTTTTTTTTTTCCCTTTCTAGGTTGAGGTCTTTAATAATTTTGTGTCTCTTTCAGCCTAGGCCCCAGCCTGGGAAAAACAAACCTGCTAGCCTGGCGAAAGCCAAACACACACGGCCCAATTACCAGCTTCCCCACTGTTCCTTTGGGCCGGCTGGTATTCTCCCTGCCTTTGTTTCACTGCCTGCTCCCTGCCTCTGAGCAGCTTCCTTTGACTCTGCTCCATGCAGCCAGGCAGAATGAGATCCAGCAGGTAAACTGAGGAAAGGCTATTGTCAGACTGCCCCTCGCCTGTGGGCTGCTGTGGTTTATCTGCCAGCAGAGCTTCACGTGGGCCTATCTCTGTGAACAGTTGCTTTGCTTTTTAATTAGGGGAAAACACATTGTTCATTGGCACTTAAAGTACTTGATGGTGGAGAAGGCAGCAGTGATGTGTCTCGGAACAGCAAGACCATGTGTCATGGTTTGGGTGCTCGACACAGGTTGCATTGTTTCAGCCCTAACTGCGTGGTTGGTGTCTGTCTGACAGCCAGTGCCTTGGCTGGCACTCATCCAGGCAGCCTTGGGAAGAGCTGGGGAAGATGGATGGGGCTGCCTCCATGGCTGTGTGCTCTGGCAGCTCTCTGGGACAAGAAAAGGTGTATGGGAGCAGTGCTGTGAGGACCTGGCTTGGTGTCCTGGGGTGGGGAGAAGCTGATGCCCATTGTTAACGTATTTACAAATATGTTAAGAGTGAGTGTCATCAGGAGGAGAGAGCCAGGCTCTTCTCAATGGCATCCAATGTTAGGACAAGAGGGATGGGAGCAAGCTGGACCACAGGAGGTTTAGTATTAACCTGAGGAAAAACTTCTTTCCAGTGCAGGTGCTAGAGCACTGGCCCAGGCTGCCCAGGAGGCTGTGGATTCTCCTTCTCTGGAGACATTGCAGAGCTGCCTGGACACATTGCTGTGTGACCTTGTCTAGGTGATGCTGCTCTGGCAGGGGGTTTGGGCTGGATGATCTTTCTAGGGCCCTTCCAACCCCTAACATTCTATGATTCTATATTACTTGTCAGAACAATTTGGGAGGTGGGAACTGTTGGGAATGAGCCACTGCCAGCCCCCAGGGTGGGTGCTCATGATGGTCTTGGCTTGTGCTGCCACCAGGTTCCCCTTCTACAGCTGCCAGGGCACCTACCTCCCACTTTATAGAAGGCAAACTGTTCTCCAAATGTGCTGCACCAACTGAGATTCCCTCTGGGGTGGCACTGACCAAAGACAGTGCCAAAGACATGAGACTGGAGTTGGATGGGTTTCTCCTGCTGACTCAACAGAGTAGCATAAGTATGTGAGGTGTGGGGCACACAACTGGCCACTGGTACCTATCCTGGAGAGCAGGATGCTTTCAAGAGATGTGGTGGATGCCCTGAGATAGAGTTCCTGGCATGCACAGTAGCTGCTTTTTGAGACAGCAAATAAAAATTGACTTTGAAGGGTGAGAACTGGAAACAGAATATCTTCCCCATCTTTCCTTTGCAGGGCTGTAGCTACAAGTGCACTCGTCCTGCTCAAAGGATTTACAGTTCATGAAGGGTTTGTGTGTGGGGAGGGAGCTGGTGAGGGGAGCACTGAGGAGAAACTTAAAAGCGAATTGTTAGAACATATCTCCATCTCAACACTTAGTTTATAAAACAAATTCTTCAGGCAGGTGCTTGAATTCACAGCCTTTTTAGAGTGAATTTATCAGCCCCAGGAATATACTGGTTAAGAAAAAAAAAAACCCACCAAACTATTACCATCAGCTGCTAGGAGGGAAAAGCTAATCATCTAAACTTTACTGCGGGAGAGGTGCAGCTGTCAAAGCAATAAGGTAAATGAGTCTGAGGCTGAAATGGTTTTTGCAGCAGAACTCTGCTCCCTGCTAAATAGGGGAGATTGAACTATAGCACCATTCCACTATTCCCTGGTAATGCACCATTTTGGGGCTGACTGGGTGGTCTTAAGTCCATTGCCACAGTGGCTATATCGCTGATACCAATCAAGGCCCCGCAGCTGAGACCCTGAGTGACCTGCTTCAGCAGCTTTTTTCAAACCCCAATTCACTCATTTGTGTGGGATGCTTTTCTGCTACTTTATTTATGGGATTACATAAATGAGCCATTAAAAATGTAAATCTTCAGAACAGTTGAATAATAAAGATTTAAACAATAAGCTCAGGGCGGTACAGTACAGAAACTTCCCTGAACCAGCAGTACTGCACCATCGTGGCTATGGCAACAATAGTGGGTTAAGGCAAAGAGAGAGCAAGGAGGAAAATAAAACGTCCTGGCCTGGCATTGTTACAGTCACTGGCACCACAGAAAGATTAGGGATTTTTTTCCTTTTTAATTTTTTTTCTTTTTTTTTTTCTGTTTTGTTTTTTTTTCCTCTTTCCAGAGTATTAGAACAATAATGAAGATGTGCCATTATGCACCACAAAGGAGACCATGCCATCCCTCACATAGTGCAGGTGTCAAAACAATCAGGCTGGCCACAGAATTGAGTTTAAGTGAAGTTTGTTCCACCTCACCACAAAGCCTTTAACCCTTTGTGGGCCTGAGTCAGCTACAGACGTGCCATGGCTAGCACAGGCTCTTTTCTCCTCTCTTCTGTGTCATTAGGCATCTGGTCTGAGCATCTCTCTTCAGCAGCAGCAGCAGCAATGAAGCTGTATGCTATGTTGCTTTCCAGGGAGGAGTCAGCTGTGGGTTTTATTTGGCTTTCCTTGGGCTTATATCATGTTAAAATACCTGGTGAGGCAATAAGACAGTGAAGAATTGCACTGAGATTTAGTTAAGTCCCACTGCAGCCTTCTCTCTGCAAAGGCTAAACAATGGAAGTAAGTTCTCAGCTCTGTTAAGCTCAAATTTTTTGAGATGAAATAGCATCTAGTGATTTTCTCTGTCATCATCATCATCATGGGCAGGCTTCNCGCATTAGTCCCAGCATCTGTCCAATGGATGGTTAGGATTGTGCGGAGACAGCGCTGCTGGAAGCGCTCCAAGAGTCGTAGGTGGTGGCCATAGATGAGCCAGGATTGGGAACCATAGAAAAGAGTAGACAGCACAATGGCTCTAGAAACACTGAGCTTTGGACTTTTCTTCAAGTGTTTATTTCACCAGACTCCTTTATAGAGTTTTCCCAAAGCACTCTATGCCTTTGCTAGCCTATTGTCTAGCTCTCCATCAATCTTACCATCCGAGGAGATGAGGCTGCCTAGGTAGTTAAACTGTTGGATTGATGACTTCCAGAGGTCCCTTCCAACCCAAATGATTCTATGATTCTGTGTGTGGTCAGTGAACCTAATCCCTGTTCTGGTTCTTGTGGTGTGAATTGTTAGCTCCTGCAAAGAAAAGGGCAGGGTCCTGCTGTTCCTGGGGCTTGGCAGGATGAGGAACTGCAGAGGTTGTCAGCTGGTGGAGCAACACCAGCTCAGTGCAGGCATTTCCACAGTCAGACAGCTCCAATGGGTCAGGGCTGTGGTTATGCTCCAGCCCGGTTAAGGCTGAAACCATGTGGCATTATGGAACATGGCCATCAGCCTCATAGCTGTGAATCCACTCTGGAATGGGAAAGCAAAAAAACCCCAAATTCCACATTGATTAACAACATAACACTTGTAGGAAAAATCCCTCTTTGGACCATCAGATTTGGTTAATGATGAGTTTGAGTGTTAGGTCATTGCTTCAGTCTCTATATGAAAACAATTTTATTTCATTCCCAAAGTGGGTAGAAAGATAACTGCAGTCTTCATTGGCTTTTCCTACATCTCACTGGCAAGCCAGGAGTTGGACCATGAAGATATCAGGCCACAGGTTTGAGGAAGATCTGGTGTACACAAATGGCAGGTTTACAAGAGAGAGAGCACAATTAATTACATTTTTTCCCAGTTGCTTATATGTCTAAGTCAGGCTGTGGCCCCTCTGCTGTCCTCAAAGTGGTTCTTCTTTTTATTCCCTCAGTCACCAGCACTGAAGGAAGCTTTCAGGTCCAAACTCAATGGAAACCTCTATTATGATTTAGGAATTAAAAGTTTGGACATCACCAAGAGGGAAGGAGGGAGGGAGGGAGCTTTTTTAATGATCTGTTACTGCATGAGGCAGCTTCTCTCCTTCACGCAGGATCTAATACCAAGCTCCTGGTCTTTTCTGTGCCAGTGTCACTGGGAGCATTCTCCTACTCTCCATCCCATGTTGCTTCTTCTCTAGGCAGCTGTGAGAGACTACAGAAGATCACCTGCATCAAAATGCTTCATGCCACTGTCCTGCTCACAAACATGAGCTTCAGTGGGAGAGAAAGATCAATGCTGTCTCCTTCAGGAAATATTTCAGGGAAAAGAAAAGCCAAATGTCCCCACTGGCTTTACAGAAGGGAGGCTTTTCTTAAAGCCTTCCCAATGTGTTAAAATACTTGGCCTGGTATTTAAATGGAGCTGGAATTCTTGAGGGAATGCAGAGTCCTAGTTTGGAGAAATGCATCAAGATAGGTCTGGGAGAGAGCCCTGCTTGCAGGAGCAGGAAGGTCAGGAGAGCAGCTGGTGGAAACATGGGACTTGCATCCATGTCCCAAGGTCCTCATAGACTTCAGGGCAGCCCTGGCCTTGGGACTGGCTGTGTGAGGGTAGGAATGGGGAAGGAGGGCTAATACTCTCACCTGCTCAGAGCTATGGTAGCAAACTGCAGCCCCAGGCATGATTCTCACTAGCCTTGCTCCTCTGCATCCTCTCAGACAGGAGTGGAATCACTGTCTGAACACAGAACAGTGTTCTGTGCTTACCTAACACCAGACTGAAGGCTCACCAGGGCCAAAAACCATGAGACTCACAGCTGCAGAGCTCCTCTGCATCTCCTGGATGGAAAACTTGCTGCCAGGCTCAACACAATCCTTGCTTTTTTACTTATTTCAAGTTAAAAGTGCAAACTAATGCAACAAGCCCTTTGTGGGGGCACAGAGGAATGAGGGATGAGGTGTCTCTCAGCCTCATCACTATAGCTCAGGTGGGTCAGTCCTTTCACTGCAGCCCTGAGCTTAGCAGAAAGCATGACTATGAAGCAGCAGAAAACTGAACTCCCTTTGAAATCAATAGATTGAATGAGCCTTCCCAGAAACTGTCATTTTCCACCTCATGCCTGCAACAGTGCATCTGTCTCCAGCCCTCTGCAGGCACCCATTGCAGAAGATAGCCAGAAGCTGAGGCTGGCAGAGCTATTGCTGCTCAGTTAAGCCACAGTGAAAGGTGAAAGCTGGGATGCTTTGGAGCAGCCATGGCTAAAGGAAGGCCTGGGGTGGTTGCATGCAAAGCACAGACTGCAGGGAGGAGTGGTGTCTGCCACAGCCTGGGAATAAGGGAAGCTCTTGGAGCAGTGAGTCCTTCTTCTGACCCAGAAAGAAAGAAGCCTTCTCAACTTGAAGTCTGTGGCTCCTGTTTCAGGTCTGAAGAAAAACGTTCACGCCTCAAAGTTTCTTTCTCCATCTCCATCTCTATCTATTGGTCTAATGAAAAGCTTCCACTACAGTGATGTAAGATGCTTTCTTGCTTCTTTCTCCTTTCATTTTTAACCTGTTTGGCCCCAAAATGAAAGTGCTAATTTGACATCCTAAATAAAGCTGGGGTTTCCCCTGTCATAAACCACATATACAATTGCAGGAACAATGTTGACTATCACTCACCACAAGCTATAAAACAACAACAACAACAACAACAAAGAATCAAACAGAGAAAAATAACCAGTGTGAATTCAAAGCACAAATGAATGGAGTCTGCCTCATTCATAAATGTCGTATGAGACTTTGGTTAAAAAGGCAAGCCTGTCATCCCAAGGCCAGCAGCTGTTGTTATGTTGAACAAAATGGATACAAATGGGTATTATTTTAAAGCAAAATGCTTAATCCCAGTCCTAACAAGCCCACTGTCCTCTCTGTAACCCTGTGTCAGCCAAGCCATGATCTCCAGTAGAGGGCTTGATTGCACAGGAAATAAAATTCCCTGGCTGTGCCCTACCAAACTGACAAACACCCTGGCAATGTTTGAGTTACTATGGCAATCACAAAATAGGAAAGCCTTTTCTTCTTTTCCCCATCTCTGCATGCAGCCACAGGCTGCTCCTGAATAGCTCACATCTGCAAAAAGTTTTAACACGGTACTCAGATAAAGAAAAGGATCCCAAAAATGGGCATTGACCCGTCTCAAAAAATGTTGCAAATTTTATATACAAGAATTGGGGAGCTGTGCCACTTTGCACAGGTTATGTCATAATGTGAACAAAAAGGGATAAAAGCTGATGAAGGCTTTTGCTGTCAAATATGGAGAGAGGGGAAAAAGCAGAAGTAAATGACAGCTTTAATGCAGATGTAAGAAGAAAAGTCAAAGATGGGTGACAGAAAGTTGCTGGTCGATGAATAAGGGAAAAATTTTGAACACAAAAAAAACCAGACAAAAGAGTAAAATACAATAAAAATCTCACTATAGAGAATACTGAGAAAAGTCCCAAAAGCACAGTGAGCAAAATCTTGGAACTATCAAACCATGTGAAACGGACATGTGGTTCTTTAGAGTGGCCCATTTCAGGCATTAATAGCTCCCATTATAAAGGGGCAACCTGATCTCTGGCCTGGAAAGCTTTCAAGAAGCAGACTTCTTACAACAAAATTGAAAAGCAAAACAAAACTGAACCTTTCTGCCTTGCACAAAGTAACTAGGATTTTGGTCTTTCTAGACAAATTTGGTCCTACATGATGAACATTTTACCAGTTTTCTTTGGACAAATGCTTTCTGGTAATGGAGAATGATTCTGTATTTAAATGGAGATTGGCTTTCTGGCAGATCTGGCAATCATGTGCTTTCTGACAGTACATTTTCCACCATTAAAATAAATTTATTGCTGATAATGGAAACTCACCTTTACCAACAAACTGATTTGAACCACCTGATTTAGATGCCTGCATAGAGTATGTGAATGTGTTTTATGTGCCTGGCAGTCTCACTGGACTCTTTAATTCCAGTGAAAGGAAAAGTATGAATCCAGAATTTAATTTACAGGTCTGCTGCACTGGGCTAGTTTTTCCTCAAATGCTTGGATATGTGGTGTGGGAACAGAAAGTGCCACCACCACCTCCACATATGGTAGCTCCATCACACAAGAAGGTTCAGTAAGAGTAAATTTACTCTTAATTTGTTCTTAATCTTAGGATCCATTGACACGTCATAGCTTCTGAAAGTATCATTGCACTTTAAAAGCTCTTACTGACAAGTCACATTAATCACTAGCATCTGAGAAAGGCTTAATGTGGGGAAATGAATGAAAATGGCATAAACACTTCACAAAAAAAAAAGTCCAAAGGGCCAAAAGAAGCCCCAAATCCAGTAAAAGTGGGACTGCATTATACATTCATTGACTCTTGTTCTTTTGGGGGTGTTTTAGTATGAAAAGAAAGAGACAATAGAAGACAATAGCAGTACCTTATCAAAGTTCATTCAAGCAGCTATTTCAAATACTTTTAACGGCTTGTCACTGGGTCTTGCAAGTCTCTAAGAGTCTAAACACTCTGTCACATTTGTGTACTAACCACTTAAAGTGCTGCTAAAGCCTTTTGACCTGGACTGACTCTCCTTTATCTAGGTCAAAATGCAAGGCAAAGCCTTTGTATTCCACGGCCTTCATTAAATTCATTGATTTGACCTGTATTTTAAAGACCAAAAGTCAAATGGAATGGGAAGTTAAAGTTCCCATACAAAATCTTCCACCGAGCACTTCACTGCCTCCTTGAACTGTGTAACATTCAGAAAAGGCCATCTCATGGCCATTTGAAGTGTGGGCTATAGCTAGAGTGGCAGTTTTGTCCAGTTGTTTTTTTTCAAGAGCATTGAAGGGATTCATCAGAGCTTTCTCTCTCTTAGATGAGGACAAAAAAGTTGAAGCTTGCACACAGTCCCACTGACCGTTTTCTCTCGCTCAGAGTCATCTGTTCAACAGGGCATAGCAAAGTCCAGAGCTAGATAAATATCATTAAAAATCTCTTTAGCACACAGACAGGCAAGAATGAGGTTTGTTGCTTTAAATTCTTAGTGTACTCATGGTAAACTACAGTATCTGGGAGAAGGAAGCATCCAGCTTTTACATGCCAAGAAATAAACCCTTTTCTGTGTTTGGAGACCAAATTCCAGAGCTAGTGTTTACTCTTCCTCAGAATACAGCATAAAACCCAAGGCATCAGGAGAAAAAACATAGGTTTAAGTTTTAATCTAGTTTTCAATTAGGACTCAGAAGGCCAGAAACCTCCAGATGCCGTTCCTCGAGAAGCCATTACCAGTTAGCGGATGATGGCCATCCAAGAAGAGCAGCTCCTGCTTTGCCACCCCCAGGGGATCCTGCTTCGTCCCCCCCAGGCCACCACCATGCCTGGGCTGCAGCAGCCTTCGGTCGGGATGTGAACTGCTTTCCTTCCAGGTCTGCACATGGCTGAACTAGACAACGAGGATCTTGAGATGTTAAAGGAGCTGCAGAGGCTTGCTACCGCTCAGTCACGGGCAGGTTTCGCGAATACAGCTCCAGGGAGGGCTCTGTCCACGCTCTTCNCTTGATGAATCCCAAGAAATGGCGCGAGGGAAATTCCTGAACGTCCTCGAGAAACCCAGAAAGTAGCTGCCACATCTGGAGTTTGGACAGATGGTAATACTCGGACTCTTTCTCAGGCTTTTCTCTTCACACTTCTGCTTGTTAGCACCTCAGGGTTTGGCCTGTGGATATTCCATTCCAAACAGTAAAGAAATATTTGGCAATATCCAAAATGGGCTAAGAGTTCACATAACCTTTTGATGCTTGGGCTTTCTCCTTCAGTGATGTCCTTCCTGACATCCAGGCAGCATCTGTTTATACAAGAAAATCTAGGTGACTTTTTGTTGCCAATAACTTTCTATATTTTGAAAGAAAAAGGTTTAGATAAATTAAATGTTGTGAATGAAAACTGGAAGAAACTTAAGATTTGCTAGTATTAACCAAGTTAACATATTGCTTTATAAAAGCATTTTCATGTGTTGGTACATGAAATGTTCTTCCAGCTGGAACTGTTCTATGATTCTATGATCATTTAGTGGGTTGATAGGGCTGGGACAAAGGCTGGACTGATGATCTTCAAGGTCTCTTCCAGCTGGAACTGTTCTATGACTCAGACATCAAAAAGCTTGAAAGCTGGGGGTTTCCTTCATCCCTAGTAAAGAGCACAGTCTTGGATCAAGAGATGTTTCTGTATATGGCTGACCCAGCTGATGTTGTGGGTCTGAGAAGGAACAGACTGCTTGCAAACTTCTGTTTGCAGCACAGGTCCTGCCCTGTGCAGAAGCGGACAAGAGAAGATGCCAAGGGCCCTGGCTTGCCTCTCATGAGGCAAGGGGAGAGAAGGAGGAGAAAAGTTTGGGCCAGTGCTGTGTTTGGATTCTTTCTCAGCACTCTACCCTTTCTCCTCTTCCTCTCTGAACACAACTATCTGCTCTTGGTCCCCTTGGAGCATGGAAGCAGTTAAAATCTTTTCTCAGATGCTTCTAGCAGATTGCATCCAGCTCTGAGCCAGGATGAGCTGTGTGCTTTAATCCATAAAATACATGAATTCAGTAAATACAGCAACTCACATGAGGATCACAGATGAGTTTAAGTGTTCAAAAGAAATTCCAGGAACAGGTAAAATCCTCTTCATCTAGTAGGTTTCTAAAAGAGTAGGTTCCACTTCTATTTCTAGGTTTACATACTTGGGATTTTACAGATTTCCCCACCTAACAGATGTAGAAGCAAGGAAGCAGCAGAAACAATCTATGGAAATCCTGTGGTGTTGATAGTGGCAAAATGTCACCTTACAGAAAGGCTGGCTGGAAAAATGGAGGAGGAAATGTTGCTCTAGGTTTTGGCTGAATTCTGTAGTTCTCAGAAAGATCAGTCTGACATCTTCCAAGGGCATAGTTTTCCTACAAAAGAAACCATCACGAACTTAAGAAAAAAAACCCAACCAAGACCTAAACCAGCCTTTAAGCCATTCTTTTCTATTAGTCCAATATTGTATAAAATTGAGATTCTGAAAGTTAGAAGAGGACTCTTAACCAAGGCTAATTTATTTGACATTTTCTTGTTTGCCAAATTATCTGTAAAAGCATTTTGTCTTATTTATTATTCACCTGTAGTGATTTGATCAGTAGTTAGCACTCTCTGGATTGTCTGCAGACTCCTTGTCTACTGCTTTGTACATTCCTAAGATGCTTTTTTAATGTTTGGTGACTGGGCCATAATTGGTAACTTAGAGATCCTCTTTTCCTAATGTCCAATTGGGCAATTCCTGGTGCTTTGAAGATTTACCAGATGATCCTTTCCTACTGTGACTCTTCATAGAGGAGCATGTTTGCTAGAGGCTCTAACTCCACGAATATCCTAGCAAACAATATTCCCCTCACATCTTTGGAAAGGAATGAGATGAAGAAGGAGTTGAATGCCACCAGAGCAGACTGATTATTTTGTCTTTGGGAAAGCATTTGTGAAAAACTGTTTGGATTTGGCTGTAAACACAGTCACTCTCAACCAGTGTGTCCATTAAAGGGGTATTGTTCCCGGCCACCAAAGCAGAATAAAAGTAACTCCAGGACCACATTCAGAGATGTGAGAACCATCTAGTCCATGGCACGTTCCCTCTTCCTCCCAGCCCATGGTGGTCCCTTTGCAGTGAGCACTTTCTTTGGGCTCTAGGGAGAGCCAGAAGATGCTGGGGGAGAAACGGCAGAGAAACAGAGTGCTGGGTCAGAGCAGTGGTCACCTATCTCCCTACTGGGTCTCCTTCAGTGGTAGAAGGAGCTGCTGTGAGGGAAGAGTATAGGATTTTTTTCCACTTGTGGTCCATTCCCAGGACTGGGAGACCCCAGCCCCAGAGGTGACAGGATGTCAGCAGGAGTTACCTGCACAAGCACCTGAATAACACCTCCTGAGCCTGCTGTCCACAGGTGTGTCTAAACCCCCTGTGAACCTGCTGATCCCATTCACCTTGGCAGACTCCCATGGACACAATTTCTAGATAGAATGTTTGCTAGCAGCCATGTGCTGCCTGGTGTTTTGTTTTAAACCAATCTCCTCAAGTTTCTCTGAGTGCTCTCTGGTGCTTGAGTTAAGAGATTTGGTGACCAGCAGTTCCTTATTTGCCTCACCCATAACCTTCATGACTTTGTGAACTTTGTATGTATCTCCTCAGCCTTCTCTTCTCTAAACTGAGAAGTCCTTTTAGTTTCTCCACTTAAAGTGGCTGCTTCACCCCATGGTCATTTTCATGGATATTTTCTGTATCTTCTAACTTCACTACATCTTTCCTGAGATAGAATCATAGAAAAGTTAAGAGTTGGAATGGAGCTTCAGATGCCATCTAGTCCAACCCCACTGATGTGAGCAGGGATTACCTATAACTAGATCAGGTTGCTCAGAGCACGGTCCAACCTGATCTTGAATGTTTCCAGGGATGGGACATCCACCATCGTTGCATTTTCAGTGCAACAGCAATGCAACAGTGCTTGAATGCCAGTGTAAGTACCTGAAATAGTTGATTTGGGCTCTGCTGCTGTCATGGGATTTCCCATAACTCCTACTGCCCCCCCCCACACATCCTCCTGGACCACCTGCAGCAGCTGCGATGAAACCCAGCAGATAGCACAGAAGCACAAAGCCTAGTTCTCTTTCCTTGTCACCTTAACATTCACAAGGGGAATGTGCTTCCTGCAAAAGCTCCCTGCTCAAGCCTCAACAGGTGGGAGAGCCCATGGCTTTTTGTTCGAAGGAGTTCAGGGGAGTTGTATTAATCCACTGACAGCCTGGTTTGCCAAGCTGCCAGTGAGTGAGCAGCACGAAGCACACCAAAACCTAATGATGTACTACCAACATCAACGCCAAAGCCAGGGCCATTTAAAGCAAAGAGACAAGCCCGAGTTAGCATAAAAGAGGAGGCATCAATCACCATTCCCCCAAGACAATGGTGATAATTTAATGGCTGTTTTTGAAGAAGAACTGACACTATACAAAGATTGAGGAGAAAGGTCTGGTAGGCTTCACCTGCAGCTGAGAGCTATTTGTTCCCTTTGTGCCAAGCAGAGTGAGGTTTGGAATGGCAATTTCTGCAGCTGGCATCATATGCAGCAAGTTCTGCTTGCAACTAAAGGTTTACTTTAAATTACTGGATTTTCTAGCTCAAGCTGTTATTAATCAAGCTTGAGGGACTTTGCTAACGAATTAACTTTGAATTTTAAGCTGAATTGCAGAGTTCTGTAGCATGATTTTTATTCTGTCAAGACAGTTTAGTTTTGTGCAGTTCTTTCCCTTCAATCTACTAATTCTATAATACTTTTTCTGTCAGGTTCACAAATATGGAGTTCAGACTTAGGACAGGAATTTGCAAACCTATTCCATTTAGCTGAGTTGTATTCACATACTATAGCCCTATATTTGACAATATTTTGTTTTTTAGAGAGATGAACCAGTGTAGACATCCTTGGACATGGTGTAAGCTGACTCTACATAATCAACCCAAAAGCATCCAGATGAAGTCATCAAAGTAGATTCATTTTGAAAGGCTGCAAAAAAGCAAATTATCAGAATAAGGCTGGAGGGTTTTCCAAGCACTCTTTTAGTCCAGACCATTGCCAAAAGACAAAACCACCCTTACCTGTCAGAAGAAGCTTTCTCCAAGCTGTTCTTAAAGATTTCCCATGATGGAAGCACACTCTTCCCAAGCACAGCTCCACACTTTCACTGTCCATACACACTTGTACACCTTGTGTATCACACTTTCTGCATACTCTGCTTGTCCTCTGGGCTCTGTTTTGCCTGCAGCTCCCCAGGCTGAGTCCCAGCACTGAGAATGGAAGGAGAGCTAGGCAGGGTCAAGTTCAGCCTGGAGCTCTCCTTGCCAGATATTTGAATAAATATTTCCTGCTTTGCCTGAGACCTTCTTGAGATTGCAGCATAAACAACAGCCTTCAAGGCAAATGTGGTAAGGACACTAAAATGCTTTGAAACAAACTGAGAAAGCAGCAGTGCTCAGGGTCCTGCAGTGAGAGCTGACTGGCCTCACCAGTCCCAGAATTGCATTTAGTTCATCCAACAGCTTTTAGTTTTATTCCTAACTGTTCTCCTGAGGGCTGCACTTCACATTTTGAACTTGCTCTTTCCATTTCCTCCAGCAGCTATGGCCTGTGCTCTGGTAACCCTTGTTATTGATAGCTCCTGAAATGTGTGCCAACAAGATAGCAAGCCTCTTGAACCACACTGAATGATTTCTAAACAAATTGCTTGTTTTCACAGGCATTTTCATGGGTTGTTTTTTTTCAGATTTTATCTTCCATTTCTACTATACTCATCCAAACTTCTCTAGCATGAGCTTCATGATCATGATGGGCCAAAGAGCAAGCTCTAGTCATCATCTGCCCGTGGGCATCCTGCAGGGCTTACAAGTGGGATTCATGAAGTCCAGCCTCCTGCTGTCCTCATGGATGGTAGGTGGAATTCAGTTCATCTACACACCACAGCTATTCCAGACAGACTGTGGCAACAAGGGGATTTCATGCAAAATTGAAGTGTGAAATGGGCAACATAGTGGTGAGCATCTCCTCCATGCTGCAGATGGGAGAGCCCTGGGTCAGCAGTGGTACAGCTACAGTTAAAAAGTTCCAAGTTTATCTCACTTTTTTCTTCTGCTTTGCTCATATGAAGAGGAGACAATTTTGGTTTTACATCTGGATTTCAGGCACCAGTGAAAATGTAGCTTAAGCACTGCCTTGGCACCAGAGCCTGGCACAGGTAGTTCTAGCACTCAGCCCCAGTTCAGTTGCAAAGTTGGGTTGTATCTGCACTGAGAAGACTCCAGAGAAGACACAAACATCCATATCCATGAGTAAGTTTTGTCCAAGTGATGTTGAATGTCCATACTATGAGCAGATGGTGTGGAATCACACATCACTTGTGCAAATACCTTAGCTTTGGCCAAACGAACAGCAGTGACACCAATATGGTTCATTGGAGCAAACACATGGAAATATTTGGCTTGAACAAGTGCATGGCAAATCATTTTAGCTTCTTCTAAGGAAGTTTATCAGATTTGGCCATCAATCATCTAAGCTGGCCAAAGATCCAGTGCCTTTTTCCATCGATGTTCATGCTTGTCGTCATTAACCTCATTTAGATTTTAGACTTTTTCTAATTAAGGAAGGTTCCCATTAGCAACAGCAAAAATCCCTACCACCTCTTTCATTATCTCAGCTTTTCTTCCCTTTAATTACTATTGAGCTCCTGGCTGATTAAATTAGGGTTTTGAGGTCTTTTCTGAAATCTTAGGGAAATTATCTAAAAATCATGAAATCAATTCCCTTACGCTGTTTTAATCTTTTATGTGTTGGGTTCCAAGAGGGACGGGCGGACAAGTGCAGCCCCTTGGAAAAGTGTGCAGCACTAGACTGCTTGCCAGCCTTCTATTGCCTTTGTGGACCATCTGGGTCAATTTCCTTCCAACTAAATGAAATGCAAATAAAAATTCCAGCAGTTTTTCAGCTGCAGGCTTGCCCAGCTGATTAGCATGACAGAGGCCGGGAGATGAGGCCTGACCCTGTGCACTTCCCCTCATCTCATTAAGTTGTAACTCTACCGTGGCTGCATTCATGGTGTTTATTGACGCTGAAAGGCGTCTTTATCCAAAACTAGCTAAATTCACATTCAGAGTTTTTCCATGAAGCCTTGCCTGCTACAGCATCCACATGAAAGTGAACCTATTGTAGCTCGGTGATGTGTCCTGCTGATTCCTTAACAATCTGAGCTTTCTCCAAAAAATGTTAGATTCACAAGTTTAAGTTCTGTTAAAAAAAAACAACAACAACAAATCAAATCCCAAATATTTTAACAACTTCATAGTTTAAAATGCTAAGATTGTAAACAAGTTTCATCCTAATGATAGTGTGTATTATATCCTCCTCTCCTGAGGAGACAATCCAGCCAACGTACAGTAGCAAGTGTCTGTATCATGTAGGACTGCAGACAATGGGCTATTATACTTATCCTCACATCCATCAGCAAGGAGAAGGATATAAGATACAAGAAGGCAACATCTTCAGCAATTTATAGTGCTCTGAGAGTCACAGCTGGGCAACAGAGAGAAATACACCTTCCAGCTGCTCAGTGTTTCATGTCTTGTCACAACTCTACATTAAAGGAAAGGAAATGCTGTGGAATCAAAGTCTGGTGGAAATAAGCATCATAATGATTATGATCCTTTCACCTTTCCCCTCAGTGCCACAACCACTTGCAGAGCCAAGACACTGCTGCCAAAGCTCTAGGGTGGGCAGGAATGCTGGGCAGTACATTTTGTCTGCTGTAATGTTTGAGGGCCAGGTGGGAACTGAGGTAGGTGAAGTGTTTCTAGGAAGCATGGGAAGTAATATCAGCTACTACTGGTTTTGGAAAGGAATAACCAAATGCTCATGCTCTCCCTACCACTTGAGACTACAGGGTGTGAACAGCAAAGACTAACCACTATTTTGCTTCCACTGTGCCAAGGCAGATACAGGTAGCCAACCAATGTAGAGGAGTTAGCCAGAGATGAGTCTTTGGATAAGGTCACAAGAAGAGGTTACAGGGTTCTGAGCATCTCATCAAAGTGATTGATGCCTGTACAGGGCTAAAAGGTGAAGTCAGTGCATAACACAGACTGGCATCAGAGGTTGTGAGGGAACAAAAATGAAGAAGGATAAACATCATCTCTACTCCATTCAAAGGTCACATGGAATAGAAAATATCAAAGGTGATCTCTTTGGTTATCCAAACGGACATGAAGAAGAAATTTGACAGCAAATTGTCCATGGCTCCTCCCTAGACTTTCCATCTCTCTAGCTAATGAATTCACTTTACTTCACACAGCCAGACTTGGACAAAGGTTATCTTGAGCTGAGAAGTGATACAGTGCTTGGGCAGGAAAATTAATCAAGTTCATGGTATATTGATGTCTTCCTACTGAGCAGCAATTATGAACATTTTGGATCATTTCTTCTAATCCCATTAAAGTCAGAGATGTTCTGCTAATCTCCATAGGGGTTTGATTATATTCTTTGTTAGTTTGGCTTAGTTAATTGTTGCCACAGCTCCCCATGAGGTGGCAGATACCAACTGAACAAACATCTCAGTGCTTGGCTTTTTCTATTGCTCCAGTTGAGGGTTGGCAGGAGAGATGAACACTTCTCAAGTGTATCAGCACTCCCAGGTGAGTTATACAAGCAGATTCTTTGGTTTGGGGCATGTAAACAAGGGTTTGACTATAAAAGCTTCTACTTGAAAGTCAAGAAGGTGAAGGTGAAGCAGAGCAGTGGAAGCATGAGGTCTTTTGACCACTTGTGTTTCATCTTTGCAGGCTCTTGGGAGACATCTGCCTTCTATATGTTAGTTCAGTCATATCAGCAACAGAACATGCCTAAAGTTTGCTTAAAATCAGGAGTTTGAACTGGTTTAGTCAAACTGGTGGAAGGGTCTTGTGAACATCCTTGTGTGGTTCAAAGGAACATGCAATTTTAAGTGAAGTTAATGAGGAATGAATGTCATTCAATTGAAAAGCTTAAGTTGTGAGAGTGTCTTCAGTGCATTCTGCTTTGGTGCAGATGACTTCAAACATTTTGGTGTTTTATTAGGCAAGTTTCAGGAAATTCTGCTTTTCAGAAGGAAAAAGAATCTGGAAAAGAAGCAGAGAACTACCTTTTTGTCTGCTCTGCCCTGCTGAGAACTTGATTTGCTTCTGCTCTTTCATTTGAATGTACTTTTGAATAATTAAAAACAAAAAGTGTGATTTAGGATCCTTGAAAATTTTCCTTTAGTGATTCAGCATGTTTTCATTTTACAATTCATTTCACTTCAACTGAGTGAAAGCATTATAATAAAATATTAGCTAATTATAAAATATATGTGCTACAATAACACCAGTACTAGAAAAAAAAATACTAAACCCTTATATTTTGACTTTATCAAAATGGACTAATTTACAGTACTATTAGTATGGAATAATAAAGTCAGAACAAGCCACTGCAACTTCTTCTAACTGAAAATTTTCCAGGTTTAGTGTCTTCCTTGGGCACATTTTGATTTTGACAAAGCTGTCTTTATGATAGAAAATTGTCAGTAGATTTCCTCTAGGTTCAGTTATCACTGTTATCTATTTGACACAATATGGGAGTTCAGAAGTTATTTCACCTTGGAAAGTAAAAGCAGTTGCAGTCATGGTTTGGGATTTTATGACAGTTTATTACTTTATGAAACGAGCCAAATATTTTGGGTTTAGAGCACAGCAGGAGAAAGAATAAAAAGTAAAGAAATAAAAGTGGAGAAAACAGTAAAATCCATTCAGAGACTGAATGATGGTTGGAGATGGACTTGTCCTGTAGATGAGAAGCAGAGCAGCAACAACCACAAGTCTCAGGTCCAAGGAAAGAGAAAGGAGGGACCACATGAAAGGAACAGAGAGGGAAAAGGCTTGGAGACCCAGGGTTGGGAGAAAGAGCCCTGTGTGGGGAGCCTGCAAAGGGACACAAGGTCCTCATCCAAGTTACATTCTGCCAGATCAGCAGAGCAAATGGGACAAGCTGATGTGACTAACTTACAAAATGTTCTCAGCTTGAGCTGAAAAACAACCATGACATGTTGTATGGTGTCCAAATTATGAAGGACAGTTTGAAAAGGTGTCTGCTATTGCCAGAAACAAAGATGACATACTCAGGTTTAGTATTACAGACATTATTTCTGGGAGCTAGACATATTATTGACGAAAGTCTAGAGCTCTGTCTATTGCTTATCTTGGCAATGAGATGCAGCAGTGCTGTCTACCCTCAAGCTGAACCTGAAGAGCATCCTGAACCAGCAAAGACACTGTCATATCAGAAAACTCATATTAACTCCCCAGAATACAAAAAAGGAAGTTTGCAACTATATAGTTCATTGCAGTGGCACTGATCAAAAGGAAAAAAGCAACAAAAGACCTTCATCATCATGGGCAGGCTTCGTGAACACAGCTCCAGGGAGGGCTCCATCCACACTCTTCCCAAGCGCTTTTTCCAAGCGCTGCTGGCTGCAAAGGCCAATTTGGGACAGACCAGAGCGGTTGCAAAAGGCACAGCACAAGGACTCCTCAGGAGCTAGAAGCTGCAAGACACGATTCTTTCTGCACTGTCTTTTCTCCTCCAGAGTGATCCTGCGTGCCTGCTCCAAACCATGGGCGGCATTCAAACTAGTGTGTGTGCAGAGCTGCTGAGTGGAGGCCAGAGGAGAGCAGTTCAGGGCAGCAATATGGCCAAGGCTGAGCTGTTGGTTCAGGGAGTCCTTGCATCTCCTCTTCGGGGCTCCTCTCTTGCCACAGCCAGGGGCAAGTTGCCCAGAGAGCATGATCTTAGGCAGGCAGGAGTTCTTCATCCTGGAGCCGTGAGCTGCCCAACGCAGCTGACATTTCCTCTCCAGTCTCCATGAGTTTTGGCCATCAAAGCAGTAGCCAATGTTATTTTGTGATGTGCTGTAAAACTCCCATGCTACTCTGAGTGTGCTCCGTGTGGCTGCCTCATTTATCACTGCTCAGTCTTCACACTGGGACATCATCCATCACTGCCTCCTTAGAGCTAAGAGTCAGAACCTGGTCCATACTGCTGCCATAGTCCAGAGTTGTGTGAACACTCCTCAGCAGGTCCCTTTGTCCTCAGGCTTTTTTTTTCCCTCTCTTCCAGGAAATGTGATGACTTCTAACATTTAATTTCCAACCAAGATTCCAGAAGAGAAAAACCAAACTTCAAAATTCAATTGACTGTGCCTAATGGAGGGGATTTTAATGTGTAGCCTTTGACCCTTATCCATTATTGGTGAAAATAAAGACTTTTTTTTGTTGTTGTTCCATATTTGAAGTTAATAGTAAAAGAAAAATTTGGAGGGTTTAATTTTTGTATTCTAATAGTGACCTCCATGTCCATTGTGAAACCATGAATAATCATTGCTTGAGAAAGGCATTTCTATGAGCAACCTAGAAAGTGGACAAAGGAACCTTTGAGACAGTTTCATATGCAGAAAAAAAAGCTCAAGAATACATTTGTTTGGCTTTCTTCTTGTGCTATAGAAAGATAGGTGTTCTTCCTTCTATAAATTGCATGAATTACATTGCACTTATCTCTCATAAAGCTGTGAATTCTATTCTATTGATAAAATTAATAAGGAAAACCTGTGAAATGTCAGTCAGTGTAAAACCTGTAAATTCAGAGCCCACTCCTAGTGTCATCAAAGGTGAAAATACCATTGATTTTACTGAGTCTGTGTAGTAAGGTGGGTGTAAGAAAAGAAGAGAAGATCTACGGGGTGAAACAAAGATAGGCTTAATGAAACAACAAAACTAATACCAATATAAAATATAAAACTCTCTGCTCAGCTCAGCAAAGCTACAGCAGTCCTCAAGAGAGGGAAGAAGACCAGGGTCAGGAGGATCCCAAACAAGAGCAAGAGCCCAAGCAGTAAGACCTCTTGTCCTTAGCAAAATTCCCCCTTTATACTAGGCATAACATTATGGGATGGCATATACCTGTGGCCAACTCAGGTCAGCTGCCCTGGCTGACTGGAAACTGCTAATGGCATGCAGCCCATGGATGACCTAGGATTTTGTCCCAGCAAGATCAGGACAGCATCTTTGTTTGTGTCTTTGTGTTTTGGTATTTCTCTGACTTTGTTTTTAAGGAAGAGGGAAACATTTGTCATGGTTTTGACTCTGTATTAGAAGCCTTTACCAAGCATTCAATCTACTTCTGGGCATGCCTCACATTGGATTAGCTATCATATCTGCCAAGCAGTTTTGGCATCTAATTTAGATTGCAAACACCTGCCTCAAAGGAGCAGCTCATTTCCAGACAAGCCTGGGACAATCCTGAATAGACAGGTATAACAGACATGTACAACACACACATACTCTTGTGCTCTTCTTCCCTATCACATGCAACCAATACAATAATTCCCACAGAAGGGCTCCTCACTTCAGAGGGAAATTTTACTGTAGATCTATGAAGAGGCAAAGGAGCCTTTCTGAAGAAGTTATTGAGCTGTTGCCACTGCAGACACTGAGTTTGCTGGCTCCTGGCTGTGGCCAGGACTGCATGCTGCTGAAAGCCAGCTGGCAGGCACTGCAAAGCCACCAGCCCTGCCACCTCAGAGGCTGCTCCCCAGCAATGCCCTTGCCCTGCCACAGCTCATTTGGCTGTGCACTGCATGGTGATGGCCACAGTTCAAACAGGAGACTCCCTTCCAGAGCCACACACCAATACCCCCAGGGTGAGAAGAAGTGGCAGTGGAGAAAAGGGTCAGTGGGAGAAGCCAAGGGGCAATGAGCAGGCTGCACCCTCCAGCCCAGACAGCCCAGGACAGCACCAGGCATGCAGCTTGTTCTTTGCAAACCTGCTGGGGAGAAACAAACAACTCTGACCCTGGCCTTGACTCTGGGATGGCTGATACCTCCAAGGATGCTTTGAGGAACATGGCCAACAGATCCAGAGAGGATATTCTCCTCCTCTACTCTGCCCTGTGGTGATGCCTCACCTGGAATGCTGTGTCCAGTTGTGGGCCCCTCAGCTCCACAAGGATAGGGAGCTGCTGGAGAGAGTCCAGCACAGGGCCAGCAAGATCCTGAAAGGAGTGGAGCATGTGCCCTAGGAGGACAGGCTGAGAGAGCTGGGTCTCTTCAGCCTGGACAAGAGGAGACTGAGAGGAGACCTCAGCAATGCTTAGAAATATGTGAAGGGTGAGTGTCAGGAGGAGAGAGCCAGGCTCTGCTCAATGGCATCCAATGTTAGGACAAGAGGGAATGGGAGCAAGTTGGACCACAGGAGGTTTAGTATTAACACGAGGAGGAACTTGTTTCCAGTGCAGGTGCCAGAGCACTGGACCAGGCTGCCCAGGAGCCTGTGGAGTCTCCTTCTCTGGAGACATTCCAGAGCCTCCTGGATGCATTCCTGTGTGACCTGGTCTAGGTGATCCTGCTCTGGCAGGGGGGTTGGACTAGATGATCTTTCTAGGTTCCTTCCAACCCTGGGACAGTCAAACCTCTCTGAAAAATGTGTTTCTGCTTGGTCACTATGCCAACAGCGGTGGCCAGGGAAACACTGCTACAAGCAATCAAGCCTCCTGCTTTTCTCACAACTCTTGCCACTCACTGTGCACAACCTACCAGCCACTGATCCAAAGCAAACCACCCTGCCCCATTTGCCATGCTCCTTTGGCAACACTCGTGGTGTGTTTCTACATGTGGCTGCACAGCAGCACTGCAAAACCTTATAGGAAATGACTTCTGTGAGCTGGGGTTCTCTATTGAGGAAGTTTAAGTCCTGATAGTCTTCCAAGCACAGTTTGATCTTTGTCCTCAGTAATTTGGTATTCTTTTTTAAATGATGGGGGGAAATCTGCTTTTTCCTTTCAGCTTCCTGTACTTTGCTTAGGAGAAACGAAGAAAGATCTTTAACTATGTCTCTAATAGACCTTTATTTGTCTCTCTTCCATCACAAAATGCACTAACCAAATGTCTCGTTCAGCAAGAACCACAATCACTGCAGAATCCTCCAAATCTGCCAGAGAGGGGATGAGAAGCCAACAATAAAATCAGTGTATCCATAATTCCAAGTACATATGCTGCAGAACAATATAGTTTGTTGAGTACTTGCTATACGAAAGTGATTAAAAGCTGTGAAGAAGTTCATCAAGCTGAATAAAACTGTTCCAATGTTTCATATAAATAACTGATATGATATTGTCTCTTCCCATATGAGATGACAGAATTTCCCCTCAAAAAGCAGACTGACAACCTTAAAAACTTTTCCTTTGTGAAGGACTTGGCAACATAAAGGTGAGGAATTTGGAGAAAGGAGAATACAATCAAAAAAAGCTGGGAAACAGCTGATGTTGAAGGACTGTATCTCTAATAATTTAATACTTCAACCAGATTAGCAGAACTCATCCAGCTCCTTTTTGCAATCCTTGTCTTCATTACTCTCAAGGACTTGTCCATCATGCGTGCCCTTTTATCTCACAAGGTCATCAGCAATTTGAAGTGTGGTCTGTCTATAAAAGCAAAAGGCTATTTTAAATCATGTATTTTACCTGCTTCTACTTTCCCTGTTACTTTTTCACCGTTTCTATCCAACCACTTCTTTGGCACCTCCTCCTGAGTGAAAGGTCAAATCAAGGGGAAGAAACAAAGCATCAGATTATCTTCTTAGAAGATGATTACAGGATTGCCTTATAGACCTACCCTGTTAGCAAGCAAAGGGCCTGAAAGACAGCTAAGTGGCTGGTTTTATTTGCTAGGCTGGGGTATATTACAGTCACACACAAATCATCAGCCCTTCTTAGCTACCAAGGAGGCAGTTTCCTTGGAAATAGTCAGCCCAGCCCAGCCCAGCAGGATCCCACCCTCACTTCCCCCCCACCCTCAAACTAATGCATCTGTCCATGCGTTCCTTAGGGATTGATGGTGTGTGTCACCTCCTATGCCCAGCTATTAATGGCAACTACCCCGGGGAGTGAGGGTCTCATCACAAAAGTCTAGCCCCTCAAAATGAGGGATTTCTTTCCCTAGGCAGTGGAGGTGTGACACCTTCTCCCTTCTCATAGCCTCCCTAACCCCCAAGAGGGAAGACATGCCTCAGCTAATGCTTTAGTGCCCTCTCTCTTTACCCCCCACAATGTTACCTGACCATCCCTTCCCTGACACCCCCATTCCCCTCTAGCTGATGAGCACCCTAATGCCTCCCTCTCCCCATTAATTACCTGTGCCCATGCAAAAATAATGAGACCATCCAAAGAATGAACAGAATGAACAGTTGTCTGTAGGAGGGACTAGGCCAAAACATCATTATTTAGACTAGTAGAAGCAGCTCTAGATAGACCAGGCCAATGCAAAACAGAGTTAGAGAACTTTTTAGGCATGTGTGAAGAGTTAATTGTTTATATTAAGGCAGAATGGGGTGTCTGTGCCTCCCGAGTATCCCCAGATAATGGAGAAAAGCAGAGGGACCTTCTGTGTCCGGGAGGTAGGCTAAAAGGGGGCTGTGTCCTCCAGCAACTCGAGAGACTTCAGTAGGGGAATGTCCCTGGGAACTCTCCCTTTATTCGAATAAAGTTAATAAAGAACCTCACTCTGCCTCTCGGGATCAACTAATTCATTATTTTCAAGACATTTTTCTTTCCGAGGGGCTGTGACAGCGAATACAGGGTAGCATTTATGCCCCCTTCATTTCTCTCCCGACACTTCCCGGTGGCACCGGTGACCCTGTCCCGGCAGGACCCCCCGCAGGGCCAGGGCAGTCCGGTAGCGAGCGGCCGCGCCGGCACAGTAACCGGTCCCGGCGGGGCCACCCCGCATCCCCGGGGAGGGAATCCCCCCGAGCTCCCTGCAGCGCGTACCCCGCCGGCGGCTAGCTTTGCACCTCTCCCGGGGCCGTTTTCGTTCAGCGGCGATCGCTTCGCGATAGTCAACATGTGAGAATTTCCCCTATTTAAAAATAAATAAATAAATAACTGAGGCGGGCGAAAAAGGCAGGGGAGGCTAGTTTAAAGCGCTGGGATTAAAGGTCTGTGCTAGTTTGAAGCGCTCATAAAACGGCCTGAAGGATGCTATTTTGCTGCAGTCTGGGTTATTTCAGCCCACAGTTGCACAACAAACCATTTAAACATTTCAGCACAAAACAGATTCCATTGTTGGGCTGCACATTAAAAAGTGTTATTCGCTTTGAAGTTTTTGTCTAATGGCTCTAAACTGAAAGAAAATGTTTTCCTATTACTTAATTCAATCATAGCGAAGAGGCTTGGTAAAAAGCCCACGGATTTTGCCCAAAGTGTGACAGAGTTCTCTTTGTGTTTGCTTATCCTCTGCTGTCACACACTTTAATTCGCCTCTCTTTATCTGGCATTCAAAACTTTCTTCAATGACATTCAATAAGGTCCAGCGGCTGGAAAAAAAAACTGGTTATTTTTTTGGATATTCTTTCCCAGTAGCTTTGGGCTTGGTGTGCATTCAGGAGCTGTTAACCCTTTGCCTCCCTGCGGCTCAGAGCCCTGGGGTTCAGCCCTTGGGCAGCGGGAATCCCTCAGGCTGGGGCTGAATTATCCCGGCCTCGGTGGCTGATCACTTCTCAGCGGGGAGGGTTGCCCCTTCCCGGTCTCCGGCTCCGGTGGAAAATGTTTTAAATTACCAGTTCCTTAAAAACAAAACAAAAATCCAAGCCCCGTTAACGCCTGCAGGGAAAGGACACTTGGAAATAATCTATAAATCATTGTGGGACTGAGTTTTTAAGATCATTCGTTTTTGTCTTCCCTGATTTTTTTCGCCGTTTAACTGTGGACATTTCTGTGTCTTGGTAAAAATCACATAGATTTCCGTGAGAAACGCGATTGCAAGCAAGAGCAGCGAGAGACACGGGAGTAGACTGCACTCAAGGTTTTCCTTCCCTTCATTTCGAGAAGACCGTTTGTTTTTAAGGCTAGCAGGTTACTGTGAGGAGAAACCTCCTCAACATTTTGACGGGAGTCGGCGACTGCATTTGGCTTTTTCCTCCTGTGTATGAAACGGGAAGATGGGGAAGAAAATACATCCCCATAAATATTTCTTTTCTCCTATTTGTTAGCATTCCTTATTCACCTACAAAACCCACAGGCTCCAGGGAGCCCGACGCCGAGCGCTCCTGCGCGGACCAGGTACTGCTGCGCTGCGCGGTGAAGCGCCTTAGTTCAGCTGAACGCGCAGAAACCAGCTTTGGACCCGCTGGGAGTTTCCCAGAGCTAAGAAACTCGGACACTGCTGGTGTGTTTCAGCTAAATCTCATCGTAGGGGAGAAATAAGCCGTTTCCCTGTCGGTCCCCGCAACCCCAGGGAGTTCCACTTGCACCCGTGCGCAGCGTGGCAGTGCGGGACTGGGGCCAGGGCCAGTGCGATGGCAGGTGTTACCGCTAAAGCCAGGCACAGAGACCAGGTATGAAGAGGTGCGGAGTGTACCAGATGCCTCTTCTCCCTCCGCGAAGGCGCTGGCCGTGCGCGCAGCCGGCACGGCACGGTGCCAGTGTGTAAGGGATTCTGTACCCGCACCTGTGATGCTCATGGAACCTCGGTGGCCGTTTCCCGTGCCCACACCCTCGCAGGGGCCGCACGGGTGTGCTTGCCGGTGGAACATCGGCTGGCGCATCTCGGTGCTCGGGTTTTCACCCGACGACGGGAACAGGGATAAGCGTCAGGTCCTGTCAGCGGGCAGGGAACAAAGAAGCGGGGCTAGGCACGACGGCGGGCGCGGTAACGGGGAGGAAGCAACCCGGTGGTGAGAAGAGAGAGGGAGGCCGATGGGTCTGAGGGGCCGACCTGGTGCCACAGGTGGGAAAGGCGCCGAGGGGGAGGCTGGCAGGGGAAGCTGGCACCGGTGGAGACCGCGGCTGCAGCCGGCAAAAAATAAACAAGGGAGAGAGGGGCTGAAAGCTGGGCTGAAAGCGAAGGAGAGCGATAAAGAGAAAGAAAAGAATATTAAATCGCGAGAGAATGAGAAAATAACCCAGCCAAAGGGAGAGGAGGGGAGAGGCCGCCTGCTACGGCGTGGGTGGGGTCGACAAGAATAGAGTACATTATGCAGTTCATTTAGTTAACAAGGGAAATAATGAGGGAGCGTGCGGCGTGAATGCCAAGAGAAGAGGCACAGAAAGCCCTATTGAGCGCCCCGGCGCCGCCATCACATGGCGCGGGCGCTATTTAAAGCGGGCAGGCGGGCGCTGTTCAGCACCACTCGGGGCTGGCCAGCGGCGCTGCGCGGGTGTTGCGCGGGGCGCTGCGCAAGGCGCTGCGCGGGGCGCTGCGCGGGGCCATGCCTCGCTCCTTCCTGGTGGACTCGCTGGTGCTGCGGGAGGCGAGCGAGAAGAAGGCAGAGGGCAGCCCCCAGCCGCCTCCACTCTTCCCCTACGCCGTGCACCCCTCGCACCCGCTGCCCGGGCTGCCGGCCAGTGCCTGCCACTCTCGCAAGGCAGGAATGATCTGCGTCTGCCCGCTCTGTGTCACCGCTTCCCAGCTGCACCCACCGCCGCCCGCCATCCCCCTCATCAAAGCCTCCTTCCCCACCTTCGGCTCCCAGTACTGCCACTCGCCCCTCGCCCGCCAGCAGCACTCCGTCTCCGCCGTCAGCGTCGGGCACGCACCGGCGCTCTACCAGGGTGCCTACCCGCTGCCCGACCCCCGGCAGTTCCATTGCATCTCCGTGGGTAAGGGGGGGCATGACTGAGGGGTGGGAGGAAGGGGCGCACGCCTGCATGCTATCGGTGGTCTCTGCAGGGAGGTGATGGGAATCCCGAGGGAGGAGGCAGGACCCCCTCGTCGGCAGCAAAGGCACGTGGTGTGGGGGATACCCTGCCAGTGGATGTCTCTCTGCTGGTGCCCGGGGAATGCTTGGGGGAAGCCCCCGCTGCTGCCCGATCTGGTGGTGGGAACGGGGGGGATGTGGCTCCGGCACTCCGTGAGCTCGTCGTGCTCCAGCCCGGCAACCGCTATGCAGGTTCACCGTCCCCCCGGGGAAGAAGGGCTGCCGTCCCGTAGAGTGGGCGGCGAGGGTGCTCAGCACGGACCGGTGGGTGCTCAGCGCTGCGAGGTGGGTCTGGCAGGTCCTGACGGTGCACTCCGCTCCGCAGACAGCACGTCCAGCCAGCTGCCTAGTAGCAAGCGGATGCGCACCGCCTTCACCAGCACGCAGCTCCTGGAGCTGGAGAGGGAGTTCGCCTCCAACATGTACCTCTCCCGGCTGCGGCGAATCGAGATCGCCACCTACCTGAACCTCTCTGAGAAGCAGGTGAAGATCTGGTTCCAGAACCGACGGGTTAAGCACAAGAAAGAAGGCAAAAGTAGCTCCCACCGTGGCGGGGGGGTCGGCCACAGCTGCAAATGCTCGTCCCTTTCCACCACCAAGTGCTCGGAAGACGACGAGGACTTGCGCATGTCTCCGTCCTCCTCGGGGAAGGACGACAGAGGCCTCGCGGTTACCCCCTAGCCCTCTGCACGCCCACCCCGGCTCCCCAGGAACTGTGGCGAGAGCAGGAGGGGGAGTCCTACCTGCTCCGGTGTTGATATGCAGCCGAAGGATTTTATATCGTTTTGTATAATCTGTGTATTTTACGAAGGACTTTCTTGCCTTTATAGACACCCGATCCATGGGGACGGGTGTCCGTGCGCCCCATTGTAAATAAACGGCTCCCTAGGACCCCAGGCGTCCCCCAGTAGTACTGTCTCACTTGTCTCCCCTCAGGCTCAGCCCCGGGCCCACGAGGCTCCTGCAGACCTCTCCGCATACCCAGACAGGCGCGGATGCTGCGCGGCCGCCGGCGGTGCTGGCTCCCGGAGGGATGCTGTCCCGGGGCTCCCTCTGGTAACTCGGCGATGTGTGAAAGCGGGCGGACGGGGACGGTCGAGGGGTTTTTGGGTTATTACCATTCTCTTTGCTGTTGGTGGTTTTTGTTTTCTCCTTTCCAAAATTGATCTCAGTTTTGTTTTGACTTCGACGCTACCGGACGCGCACCTGTGGTTGTATCGTTCCGTCCTCCCTCCCCTTCCCGCCCTCCTCATTCCCGGGAGATATTTATTTATTTATTTATGTGCAGAGAAACGATGATGGCGATGATAACAATGATGATGACAACAATAAAAGCTCGTTGCTGGTTTATTTCCTTCCTTTCACGTAGAAAGCAGCCACTCGGTGTCCGCGGGCCCGCGCCAGTAGCACTATCTCTCTCCGTCCCGCTCCTCCGTATCCCGACACCGGGACTCGCCCGCCGCGGCGAGCGCGGATGGCGAGCACTCCTCCTTTCTCCGGGACTCACCGAAGGTACGGGGGATCCCTGCTTCCTATCCCAGGGGCTCCCTCCGTCCTCCCCGCAAAGCTAAAGGTCGGTCTGGAGTCCGGCTTGGCTGAACTCCTTCCCCTTCCCATCACGCCTTCCTTCCCATCTGCAAGTTTGCAAGAGAAAGAGAGAGAGAGATACACCACCTGCACACATCTGTGCATGCGCTACAGGTGAATACAGAGACCTGGCTGCCGGCTGCGCTCGGCTCCTCTTTCCAGGGACCAGAGCCGCCACCCGGAAAGGATGGACAAGGCCGGGGCCGGTACCGACCCTGGCGGTCGGTGCCAGCCCCGCTGGGGCTCCGCCTGCACGGCCACGGGGCTCCGACAGCTCCGCTTTGCCATCGGGGAAGCACAGCGCCTTTTCTTACGCGCGGGTTCTTGGTGGAGAACCCCTGCAGAAAAGCAGCCGGTCAGGTTCCCCAGCCCCCGGGAGCAGCCAACTCGGTGGTCCCGGACCGATATCTGCCCCAGGAGGGTGCGGGGACAGCCTCCGCTCTGCCGCCGCCGCTCTGTTGCGGCTCCCCCGGGCTCAACCAGTCCGTGCCCCAGTCTCTCCGCGGAGCCGCAGAGCTGCACCACACTGCCCAGGGAGTTTCATGCCCTGCAGCCTGGGTCCTTGGGCTGCCATCGGTCCCTGTCTGCATCGGGACGGGACCTGTTTTTAATCGCGGAGCAGGTCCGAAATAACGGAGGCCACCAGCAAAAGCCAGGAAAGAGGATATCATCCTTCCCGGGAAATCGTCCTGGAGGAGGTCCATGCAGCTCTACACAAACACTGAACTCGGTTCGGGGAGCTGTGGGTTTGTGATCCCCCAGCACTGAGAGTAAATGTAGAGCTGGTAAAATTAGCACTGCCAGGACAGCCTCAAATTCTGTCCATAAAACCAACTTGTCATGCTCTGCCCTTCCAGGTGCCCACAGCTCTTTGTATAGCTGTGGGGATGGGAGACCTTCAGGCTCCTACAGCTCCATCCCATAGGTAAGCACAGAGCATGACTCCACAGAACACGGGGCACTGTGGATCTCTCTGGAGACCCAGGGATGATGTGAGGTGGGAGTGGGTCTGGACATGTGGCAGTGCAGGACAGGCACAAGGCAGTACCCATGCGCTGCTGTGGCTGTCCTGATTTGTTTTCCCTCTGTCTGAAAAAAAAGCAAGGGCTTGGTGATATTAGACAGATGCCACACCAGCAAGTGTGGAACATGTGGACAAAATGTTTGGGCTGCTTCTCTTCGTGATGGCCTGCCTTCAACCTTTGTCTATTATGACCTTTATAGCCCTGGTTTCTCTCCCCATGCTTCCTCCTCTGCTGGCTCCATCCATCACCTGGCTGAGATGGGCAAGCTAGTGGTTAGGAAGCTTTGTGAACAGTATGTTTCCGGCTTCTTTTTCCCTGGCTGTTGGGTATGAACTTGGCAGAAGAGGGACCAAAACCTGACCTTATTACAAGAGCCAGTCAGTCTCCCCTGATGCTTGGCCCCATGGTGTTCCCTGTGTGCCCTTCCCCAGCAGCTCCATTCCAACAAGAAAGACCTGTCAAGGTTTCTCATTGGCTCAGCAGGACCTTGCAGCCTCTCTAGCCCTCACCTCCTTTCCTGCCCACATTTGCCAGACTTGTTTTGAACAGTCATAGCAATACAGAGAGACAGAAGCAGTCTGAAGTGAGCTTACCAAGGGGTCTGGCCTTTAACATGGCCCTGGCACGGAATTTACAAGCATCCACAGAGGCATGTGCATGTGTGTTCCTTGTGCCTGTTCAGTAACATGGGTTTGAGCCAGTTGGCTGGTAGAGGAGAGTGAGGAACACCAGTGCTGGGCATTTGAGTACTGCTGTTGTGAGAGTTGTGTTGAAACTCTTGACATCCTTGTCTGCCAGCACATTCCCACCATCTCTCTGTTCCTTCATGGCACTAGCTCTGTTGTAATCAAAAATGTGTCTCTTCATGCTCTTGTTTTGTTGCTGAATGGAGGCAAGCAGGGACAGTTTTTCACCCTTGTGATAGAGATGATGCCACTGCCCACTCAGTTCCTCACACACTGGAAACCTAGGCAGCAACAAGCAGACACCTGGAAGACAAACACATTTTATCCTGTGGGACTAGAGCTGCTGTGCTACTTCTGAGGAGCAGCTAGAAGACTTTCAGGGTGTGCAGATGCAAGTTCACTAGTGCATCCCCACTGCATGCACAGCAGCCATGGACTACGAGGCAGAATCTTGCAGCAATGCTTTCCCAATGGGTACATGTATTAGAGAGTGGATGCACATGTGAGAGTGTGTGTGCACATATTAGTGTATGCACATACTAGAGTGTGTGTGCACATATTAGGGTGGGTGTACATATATTAGGATATGTGCACAGGTGCCTGTATCCTTTAATGGACTGAGTTTGTCAGCCAGACAATTTAAGACTAGTCCTTAGCCCTAAAAGGTATCTCATATATGTAAAGTAGCAAAGAGAATTCCCACGTATGGTATAATTTTGTCTGAACAGCAGTAGAGCATCACAATGGATGCCCCCAACAAGACAGTATTAATATTCTCCTATACACACTGGCCTCTGCCACAGATCCTGTGTACCTTGCAAAGCCCAGTGGGGCTCTCAGTGCACTTGACAGTCATTATGCCACATCCACATGCAGAGATAATCCCTCCTTAGTTGGGCATTTTTCTAATTTAGTGAGAAATCATTACAGCAAATGCTCAGAGTGTCATTTTCAAGGACTCTGAGGTTGGGCAAATTAAAGCCATTTTGCTGTGGGGAAGAGCGTGGGCACCTCTGCTAAAACGAATGTCATAGCATGCCAATTTTCAACTTTCTGTCTCTAGCCATTTTGACAACAGATTTCTGAAAGTTACTTAAGCATTTTAGCATCTAAAATGTCCAGTCTCTCCTGATTGCAATGGGAACCACATTTGCAAAGCCACAAAGAGAGTCTGAATATTTCCCAGCATATCCTTTTTTGGACCCCATTTCTATCTCAAAGGTGAATTATTTCTGCTCTGGCATGCAGAGGAGACCCTTTGGATGCTATTGAGGCTTTAAAGACTATGTCCCAGAGTAAAGGTGTCTATTCTAGCAGGGAAAGGAGGACAGAGGATAATGCTGGTGTTTAGGAGTCCCTTTTCCATCCATTGGCATTGCTGAGCATGGATGTCCCACACCCCATCCCATATGTATGCACTCTTCCTTCACTAGTGCAGGCACAAAATGAGAATAGGAGAAATTATGACTATCTGGAAAAACCAAAGGTTTGGAATGAAGAAGCTTTTCTACACTAAATACCTATGTAATATTAATCTGCAATATGTTTTCTACATGTATGTAATTTTGATTTTTACCCCTAGATCTCATTTCGTTCCACACATCAAATTGATTTGTGGTTGAAAGCATGTATGGATATTTAAAGTGTTGTTGCTCTTAACCACAAAACTAATATTATTAACCCAGGATTTTCATAATTCAGTTTATCTGCATTTAATATATTGACACAGTGTCAGCTCTGAACTGGCCCCATGGATCTGGAATAGTGTTTGGAATAAATGGACTGTTTCTGCTTTGAAACAGTGTTACATCAGCTGGGTGTTTCCTTCACTCTTGTTTATATGGAATAAATTCTACCCTTGAATTTACTGGGATAACAAGGCTTCGTTTTTAATCCTTAAGTTCCTGAGACAGCTTATGATATCTGATTCTGTAATGACAACATGATTTTGCCTGCAAATGTGATTGCTTTAAAATACAGATGTGTGTTAACTCAAGACTCTAAATAAAATGGGTTTATATGATTTTCCTAATGATTTGAAGACAGGTACATCCACAATAGCTGTCTCTCAATTACATTCATTTGGAAAATATTTTTGCTATGAACACAAAGTACTCATTTATCAGGATGCAATTATGCAAGATGAGGAGATCTCCTAGGATACTGACACTGATGATGACAGCAAATGGCTGAGCCTGTTGCTTAATGTGGCTGTAACTAGACACGAATGACTGCCTGATGCTAGAGAGCTAACTACTCTGGAAGTACCCTATATACACTCTATCCTACATAACCCATATATCCTCTAATATAAATATTTAAAAAAATGAGAAACAAAAACAAAACCTCTAAAAGAATAGCAGCAATAATCATAAATAGGAAAAAAAAAGACATCTTCATTCTTACATTTGCTATACCTCCTTTCTCATTCTTCTGGAACTTTCTCACATTTACCTTTTCCCTCTTGATATTTTCTGTTAGGCTTGTTCCCAACAAAGGACACATGCCAAAGAGTAGATTTTCATCATATATTTCTTACCAGTCTTTCTAGACCAAAATAGAAAAACACATCAGTGGAATCTCAGGATGGACCCAAAATGTGCCTTGGGGACAGTTACTGCTGTCAGACCTTTGTCTGTTGTCTTCTTCAGCCTCAGCTTTCTAAGCATGAAAAGCATGAGCATCAGTCACAGGCTATGAATACATTATCTTAGGCATTTAGCAGCTGGATGGGTAGTGGCTCCCATGCTTAAATATAAGTTTACTAATATTTTAGATCTTGGGTGGGAGTATCTGGCCTGGATAGCCTCCAGTTGCTGCTCCTGGCTCTGCTGCCAGTAGATCCTTTCTCCTAGTCTGGTGAAGATGTCAGATCCCCTAAAACACCTGAAATAGCACTAGGCACACATCCAGGCACATGACATTATTCTTCAGAGGAGAAGTTACACTCAAAGCACAAGAAGGGCAGACAGATACATCCAGATTGCTGGAGATAATACGTGGTAGAAGTAACTGCAAATACCTCTGGATGTAGCCAGATTTTTGATCTAAATATCCTATGTGGAGGATAACTGCCTTTACTGATCCTGGCCTGAGTAGGATATAAAATCTACAGTGTTTTTTTCTAAAGGACCTCCTTTCTATACTTTCAATACTCAAGTAAATACCAAAGACTATCACATCATCCATACAGCACACCATCTGACTACACAGCTTCTCTACAGAGAGATATTCAGGTTGAATTCTGTGCTGGTGCCTGAAAATATTCAATTCTTAATGCTGGAAAAGCCACCAGGACCTTATGCCTTCTATCCAGGTGCCTGTGACTGCAGTGAAATGGTCCTGATGGTGTCTGTGGCCTGTCTGGGTCATGCAGTGATGATTTAATCTCCTTTGACCTAGATCCCAGCTGCTTTAACACACTCAAAAGCCTACTCTGCTCCTGCATACCTGCTTAGTGTCACCTCCAGCTCACCTACTCCCTCCCCTCTCTGGCTGACCCCAGCTCTAGCTTTGCATGCCCTCAGTCATTTTCTCCCATAATTCACAATTCTCCCCTGAATCCCTGTCTTCTTCCCAAACTCCATTTTGCTCTGTTTCACTTCCAGTCCAGTCTGCAGAACTCTTGAAGACAACACTGAGGCTGTCTGCAGTGGTGAGCAAGCAGAGCT
Source organism: Bucco capensis (assembly GCA_013396975.1). Classification (NCBI taxonomy): domain Eukaryota; kingdom Metazoa; phylum Chordata; class Aves; order Piciformes; family Bucconidae; genus Bucco; species Bucco capensis. The sequence continues at coordinate 38,204 of VWZO01003091.1, forward strand.
TCATTCAGTGCAGAGGACCCACATCAATTTATACCAACTGATACCTGAGTGCCTGCTTCCCTGTACACAGCTCTCCATGCACACCTCCAACTCCCAAGCTCTTCCCAGGCTTCACACCTTCACATTACAGACCCATCCTGAGTCTTCTACAGCACTGCCAGATCACAGAGCCAAGCTGACTCCCCATCATGATTATTCTTTCTTCTTCCACTAACCTATCTTTTCTCACTTCTCCATGTCTTCTTATTTTTCTTCCCTGGAATTCAGTCCATCACCAATTTGAGCACATGCTCAAACACTCTGCCAGAATGAGCCCTAGATTTTCTTAGGTTGTTTTCCACCCTCTGTCTGCTAACTAACCCCTTCCCCATTTCCCCAGAACATATGGGGGACATATATCCACCTCTTATATTTAATTTTGCACACAGTTTAGGTTATACTTTGTATGAGACATGCTACCAAAAGTGAAGCTCTCTTCTCCTTTCTCTTCCTTTCTTTCTCTTTAATTAAGCATATGTGTAAAGAAACCTTTCAGTGCATTTGCAGAGCCCGAATACAGTAGAGTGACACAAAGCATTCTGGATATTGCTATGCAAATGACATGCCAAGAATGTTTAGACTGTACCTTGAAGCAGTAAACAAGTTGATTGTCATGGTGTCATGGTAACTAGAGCTGGATCTGCCTCATACGAATGAGGTCCCAACCTTCGTTTGTATTTGGATTGCTAAAGCAAATCAGTGGTTCAAAGCTCATCACCTCCTTGGTCCTCTGGAGAGCCAGAGGTACAAGAAATGGCCTCATGTGTTGGGGCATCATTTAAAAGGAAATAATGAGCTACTCTGACATGAAACTTTAGATTGCCAAGGATATTCAGATGTACACAGATCCGAGCTGAGAGATGCTGTCGAGACCACAGGCAATTGTCACGTTTCTTGTGCCTTTGGAAATGTTCAGTTTTGATTCCTAGCAGATTCAAAAAGAGATGAGAGGCCAGCTAGGCTGGAAAATGACACTGAGCTGCCCATCAATTCATTGCTTATATAACCTTTAAGAGCCTAGAGTCACACTGTGAGCCATAGCTTTGCAGGCACTTGTAGCTGGGAGTTGTTGGTATGGTCAGGAGCTCAAAGTCTAGAATTATCCGGACAGCATCAGACAAACTAAAATATGAATCTCTCAAATGAAGACAAAAAGGCAAGGATTCAAGCCCAAAAGAGCTGACTAAAATATGAGAGTATTTCCTTTACTGCTCACTTGTCAAAGAGGTGTTCAGAAGCAGTGGGGACAGGTGGCTGTCCCCTCCTGACTTACTAAGCATGGCCAGGGCACGGTCTGACAGAGAACACAGCAAAATCTACCAGCACAAGAGCAGCCTCTACCTTTCTATGTTCATAAACCTATCTGAGAGAGGCACATGAATTATTTAATCAATGCCAGAAGGTACTTAAAAAAGAATCTTCCAAAGCATGGGGCACAGAAGGAGAAGCCTTCATGTGCTGAGAAATGTGTGAGCTCCTCCTCAGTAGCCTAAACATCTCACAACACCCAAGGCCTTTCTGCTGTGTGTTGGGCTCTTCTCTATGCTTGTATTGGCATCCCAGTCTCTTTCCATCCCTTGTTACTTGAGGTTACTTGCAGTGATGTGTCTGAACTGCTCATGGGCAGCTCCCTAATTCATCACTAAGAAGATGGGAATCCTCCCACCAGCTGCAGAGCTTGCACTGAAGAGGTACTGCAGCTACTTGGCCAGACTCCCCATCCAGAGTCAGAGCAGAGGAACAAGCCCTGGATGGCAGGAGTCTTGGCCAGGTCATCTGAATCAGGCCCTAGCAACCATTGCAATGAAGGCAGTCCAGAAAGACCAGCTCCAGTGTAGCTAGATGTACTCTTGCTACCAAGACGGAGGCAGGGGCACAGTAGGGATTTATTGATCACTGAACTCACTTCCTTAGCTGGAACAACTGGATTTATGCAGCTGCACTGAGATAACTCAGTTAAGGAAATCAGAGGCAGTGCACTGAAAAGCCACTAGGACAAGGTGTGTGTGGGGAACATCTCCATGCAAACATGGAGACTGAGCATATTGCACAGATGGTGAACCAATTTCATAACTGATGTAAGCCTATTCAGCAGTGCAAGGCAGAATAAAAAGAGATCCAGATGAGGAATCTCCAGGACTGTGAAAATTGCTTGTCCACCTCAATCCTGCCCTTCCTGCCTATCTCCAGTTGAGAGCTATGGGAATGAGTATGTGGATTTTTCTTCCCTTTTTGTTCATTGGCCACTGCAAGGTCTCCTTGGAAGCAGCTTATGGAAAGTATGAGTACCCTATAAGAACAAATCAAACCTTGAGCTAGGACTAGGAAGAGAGTGGAGGGAATTTACCCTAGTTATTTTTAAACCATTACTGAGGGTAATTTAAGTGCTGTCAGAGACCAGGTGCTTGTATCTGATTAACTGACTGCAAAATATCTTCTCTGGCACCTTTGATCCTGAAGTCTAGCAAAGCATCTTTCAGCCTTCACAAACTCAGCAGTGGGAAAGTCCTCATTGTTTGCCAAAACACTGCTTTTCCTGAAGTAGAATTAGGACACTGCTTTATCTGACAAGTGCAGTTTTGGATGGTTCAGCAAATACAGTAGAATGATGGATGTTGTATTTAGCATGGCTGAGGTAAGCACCAGAACACAGATCAGCTGGAGAGAGAGTGGAAGAGTCACGTGTGTTCTCTACTGCACATTCCAGGCTGCTCAGTGCAGCTATGGAGCAATCCCCAAGAGATACTGACTCCAGCCAGAAACTCTGTTTACACAGTAACATCACAAGTGTGTGGAACTGAAGTCAGAAGCTGATCCTAAAAAGTGCTTTTGAGTTGCCCATTCGTGATCTGAGCAGACTGAAAAGCAGGTTGATGTTTGTGTGCTTGTAATACTTCCAGGTGGATGTGTCACACTTTTCCACTGAGATTTGAAGATTCCTTTGGCCAGTACCTTCTCTAAATCTGCAATTGGTGCAGCTGCAGGGAGGGAGAAGAACAGTGTCTTAGCTCTCAGTGAAAAGATGCCCAAAAAGCACATTCTAGATGGCAGAAGTTCCCATTTATGAGCAAATTCTTACCTGTCCAAGTGTTATTAAAGACACAACAGCCTCAGTGTTCAAGTTAGCAGCACTGAGGTTATAGCAACAGCTCCATGGAGATTTGAGCATAAAATCAATGAGCAGGTGATAGGAATACCTTTATCTCTGAGGACATGGCCCAAGGCATTTTCTTCCAAGAGAGGTACATTTATTTCTTCATTCACATTAACTAGTCCAGAGTAACTCAGAATGCCTGGCAAGCCCTCTCCACCAGTGACTTCATGGACTTCTTTTTGGCCACTTTATTTCTGGGTGATGCTGCATTGTCAGTCCAGCTGGAGGTTGTTCCATGGATTGGTGCCAGGGTCCAACAGCCTGTCTGGGTACATCACATGTATGTTCCATGGCTGAGCTCAGAGCCCTCTGAAGGCTTCCTGGAAGGTGCTCTCTGTGTTTGGGAATCCCTCCTCTGGGTGGTAAAGGTGTATTTGTGGGACCATATGTCAACCTACAGGGACAACTTGCCACCTTGTAAGTCCCAGGGAGCTGCTCCAGGTGGTGGGTATTCAGAGCTTGTAGTGCAAGCTGGCCAGACCAGACAGGTTGAATGTTCTCTCTCCCTGACTTGCCCAAAGTGCTTGTCCTTTACAGATGGCTGCATTTCAAGCAGTATCTCCATACTGTCTCTGGATGTTCCCAAGCCCTAAAAAGCTTCCAGAAATACACCAGCAGCACCATACTTGCCTCCAGAGCTCTCTTTCCCTGATTTGTGCAACACACTGATCCTGGTGGCTGCATCAGTCTCCTACTGCTGTCTAATGCCCCCTTGCCTATCCCAACTGTCTGGAGCCATTTCTGGCTGCTTCTATTCATTGACCTCTGAGAGAAGGAAGACCTGCTGTGTCCTCTGTTTGTACAGCACCTAGCACAGTATGTGTCCATGCTTTGTGCTCTCCTATGTGCTTACAGAAGCCCACAGGTTCACATCAGCACGCAGAGTCCTTTCACGGCACAGCACACATGCCACGGCTCGCTGGCTGCCCTCACCATCTTCCCTGAGGTCCCTTTGTTAAATAAACAACAACAGAGATTGCTGTGCCCTGCCTGGGTTATTGTATTCTTAACACAGAGCTTCTGCTTTGAATAACACTATGTGCAAACTTAACAGTCATGCCTTTGTCCTCCAAAATGCATAAAACACCCCCAAAAATGGGAGGA
>VWZO01003091.1:47500-56002 GCA_013396975.1 Bucco capensis
GAAAGGAAAAGAGGTGTTGGGGAGGGGGTGTGGGTGGGTGTGTAAGCAGACGGTTCCCAAGCAGCACAGAGGTGGAGGCGGCAGGGGACGTTGAAGGCGACCCGCAAAGGCTGCAAGGATCGAGCCCTATCCCCAAACAAGCCGGCACTTCTCCCTGAGAAGGCATTGCCCCCGATAAAGGCCATACCATCCTTCCCCCCGCTCCCTCCCCCGGTAGTGCCGGTGCCCCTGCTCNAAAGTTCATTTGGCTAATTTAACTCTTCCCCTCCCTTTTGCCCCCCCCCCCCTCCTTTTTTCCATCATTAAATCTGCACCTGCAATGTCAGGGGGTCAGCAGATAATAAAATGTGGCACCTTTGAAACTGCTCAGCCACGTGAAAACTGCTGTAATTGATCAGATTAATTCCATGAANACCCGTGCTTGGGCATCGCCCATCCTGCCAGGCTCGGGGACTGACTTCTCGGGTAAAAGTTTTAGATGGGTACCCCTCCTTCGGGGCCGCTTTAGGCGGTATCAAGGGTACTCTCACCTCCCCACCCACCCCTCCGGCAGGACAGAGACGTCACACAGCTCCGAAAGGAAAAGAGGTGTTGGGGAGGGGTTGTGGGTGGGTGTGTAAGCAGACGGTTCCCAAGCAGCACAGAGGTGGAGGCGGCAGGGGACGTTGAAGGCGACCCGCAAAGGCTGCAAGGATCGAGCCCTATCCCCAAACAAGCCGGCACTTCTCCCTGAGAAGGCATTGCCCCCGATAAAGGCCATACCATCCTTCCCCCCGCTCCCTCCCCCGGTAGTGCCGGTGCCCCTGCTCACGCCTCGCCCGTCCCGTCGGGAGGCTGCACCGCGCTACACGGCGCCGTCAACCGTGGGGCCGCAGCGCCCCCTGCCGGCCGCGGGCAGCAGAGGCGTCGGGGGAGGCGCTGCGGGCATTGCGGGACCCGCAGCACAGAGTCACCGCAGCCCTGACCCCCTCCCTCCTCCGCGCAGGAGCACCAAGGGAGGAGTGTGTGTGCGTGTGGGTGTGTGGGTGTGTGTGTGGGTGTGTGTGTGGGTGCACACCTAAATACGTAGTGAAAACTTTTGCAGGGGAAATTTAAAGCAAAAATATTAAATGTGAGCAGAAAATTAAAGGTCATACTGGACTCATCCTTGAAGGGGAGGCACTAACTTGGCAGAGTTCAAAGCGGTGCAAACCGAATCGAACGGTGGCTGTTTTCTTTGATGCCAAAGCAGCCAAGGATGCTTCTTTACTGATGGCTTGCTCCTCCACTGCCTGGTCCTGCCAGACAATCTGCTCTCTGCCAGCAAAAGATTCCTCTGAGCTGCCACTGGCAAGTTGCAAGAAGCTGTAGATATTGAATCATTCATCTCCCAGAGGATCCTCCACAATAAAGAACGATGTTTTGAAGTGTGATGCTCTTCCTTCTGAAGAGGAGCAGAAGAAGTCACGCAGCATGTTGCTCCATGGAAAGGCAGTAAAATTTGTCCTTGGGTTTTAGATATGAAGAGGCTGATGCTAGTAATGCTTTTTACACAAGATGGTTCAGAACTGCCTCATTCCATCAGGTCCAGGTGCTTTTGCACCAGAAGGATGTGTTCTACCTGTGACCTTACTAATAGAGAAGGCAGGGTGGAAATGTCCAGGGGATGGTTAAGGATTAGCTGCCAGCCAGGCAGTAGGGTGGAACAAGACAGGAGCATCCCTCCCAGACTCCTGAAGGTCTCTGTGATAGTGGCCAGTCAGAGAGGGTTGCTTTTTCCTATTTTCTCTTTAATGTTGCAGTTTGACACTGCATGAACCTAGAAGAGGTTCTGGGAAGACCAAGAGCTGCCTGGGCCTGCTGCTAGCCTGGTAGGATCAGTCCCTCTTCATCAGTGTGCAGAGGAAAGGTCTCTGGAGCACTTATGCATGTTAAGCATTAATACTTAAATACCACTGAAATCTGGATTAAGCATGATCATAAAGGCAACCCTAAGTAATTATGCGTTGAGCATTGCTAACTGCTGCTGAACCACTATCCCAATTATCCTTAAAACCAGTAACACTCCATGGCTGAGTACCTGATCTTATATAAACTCTATTGAAAAGACATTAGAGAGCTATCTAGAGCTCTATTATAGACTTGTAAACTACTGACAAAGCATGGAAGGATGTTAAGGGACAATGGAGCTGGAGTGATTAATCCTGGAGTAAGAAAGGTGTGAACATGGGCATAGCCAAGCACACATAATGACTCTGGATAAGGAAACCACACACCTGTATGCCCATAAAGGGATGGTGATTCAAAAGAAACAGACTATCAGTATTAATGTGGCATTAAGTCTTCAGAGATAAAACAACTTTAGGATGATGCATAAGATTGTTGGACATATTTGTCACCGGCCACACTTGACTTTCAGCAGAATGAACAAAAAGAATGTGAGAAGAACCTAAATTAAAACCAAACTAATATACTGCAGTTTCACCATTGGTTGCTGGTATTTTGAGGTTGTCTAGCCTATTTAAACTCAGTAGCTTAGGAGGCCCTTAGAGCAGAGCTGAGCTGTCAGGAGTTTGTCCTAGCACAGTCACTGATTGTGCCTCTGGTAGGTAGGGGAGAATAGGACCAGAACATCCCTCTGCAGTCCTGAGCCTAGTTGTCCTGTCTCCTCTTCCTCCTGGAGCAGGAAGCTTGGGAAGGAGAAAGCCTGGCTGTATCACTGTTTCCAGCTAAAAAGCAGAGAAGATGGAAAAGTGAATAAATTAATTCTCTGGGTTGGTTTTTTTGTTTTTCACAGCAGTCTTATCCATGAGCCCTTCCAGTCAGCACAGGTAGGAATTTCCAGCCTCTCCCATTCTGTTTGTTTGGGGCAAACATCTTTGTTACATGTTTTTGTGTTCAGCAAGCAATGTCACCCACAATCTCCTCCCCCCTACACTTACCCCTGACTTACACTTGGCTCCTGTAGCCTTTTCCTCACTCAAAAGTGTCCTTACTTAACATATAGCCATGACATCTGGTCTCTTCACTGTTGCAAGCTGATTTTCAGAGTGTGCCATGAATCAAAAGCTTCTACCCTTTCTCTGGGTCTTTTGATTTTTCACAAAACCACTCCTGTGCTGTTGCTAGGGTGGTGTGGATATGCTGTGCAGCCCCTGAGTTCACTCCCTGCTTTAGAAAACTAAATGCTGTGTACAGTGACATGTCATGTCGTGCTGCGACAGTGTCACATGTGTAAGCTTCATCCCTACCTCTTATTCTTTGCCTTATCAACTCCACTGTTCTCATTCTGCAGCCTTGGAGACTGCTGGGAATGGCACTGACACTGGAGAGCATGCTTTGCTGGCAAACATGCTGGGAAGTTTCTGGGAGCATTGCTCCTTGTGCTGCCACCTCTCCCTGGATTTGCCTGTCACTGCAATGAGAATGAACAATAAGTTGCTGAGTCCTTCCAAGGAGGGAAGATTTGGAAGCAGACCAGCTGGACCATCCAGCAGACATCTCACCAAAGCTTTCAGATGTGGATTGTGCACCAAATTAGACATCCAAGGTTATACTCAATACAAATCAAATAACAAAACCTTAGATGCCTTTTGTTGGTTGAATCCATGCAGCCTGCTAGATATGCTCTCTTATGTATGTCATATCACCTGGGCACCAAATGATTTATTGTCCCTCAGTTTTCGTTTATAAAACTGACAAAGTCTGAGCTGATAAATGCTGATATATGTTAAATTCAGCCAGCATGTGATAAAAGTTGCTTGCCAAGTGGCGACAGCTGGCCACCTCAGTAAACACACCATGTAGCTACCTTCACCCCTGAGGAATGTTAATTGTGATTTGATATAATAAAGCATGTTTAAGGTCCAAAGGAAACTCAACAGATACATAATGCTACCAGATATAATGTCTATCACTTAACATTTACCACCAAGTAGGAAAAGAGCTAATACCAGCTTCAGCCAAGCCTGGCAGGGAAGTGATAATAATTATGAATAGACATGAGATAATTATGAGCATGATGCTTCCAGATTTGCAGTACAACATTGCTGAAGTGTCATCATCCAGATGGCTATGGAAGGAAAAAATAGCTCATAGGGAGGTGAGGTCAGTACTGCATTAAGTTCCTCTGGATATGTCTACAATGGCAGGCAGAGCACTGGCCAAAGCTAAACCTGGAGCTTGGTTTGAACCAGGGCTCATCCCCACCCCAGTCCTGAATATGCTCATCAAATCCAGGCACTGAATGACTCCATCACCCCTTGGTGCTCTTGAGATCAGTCCATGTTACAGACAGAAGTACTCTTAGGTCCATGCTGAGAGATGGCAAGAGTTTGAGCTTTCTCCTTGCCTTACTCTGCATCTCAACCTAAATCTGTGTCTGACTCAGGCTTTACTCCAAACCAGTTGAGCTTGAAGCAAGTTGGAGATTGTGAGTGAACTTGGGGTCATAATCAAATACCAAAGAAGTAATGGCTGGCAATGGGACTGGGAAAATTGCTTTGAATCTTGGGAATGGATGTCACATCCTTTCCTCATTGCCAAATTTCAGGACCAAGAAATTCTTCTTGCTATTTGCTGTTGTTTCTCTGGCAGGATCACCATGTTATCATGATTTAAACCTGTAGTACTTTAGAGAAGAAGCAGCTGCAATCTTTTGGGGACCACTAGTGTTGCTTTGGGTGTCTGGCATAGTAGGAATAACCAAAAGTCTGATGGTTTCTCTGCCCTGAACCCTCTTTCCCCAAGATCACTCAACATGAGACAGGTCTTCAGGTAAATGTGCCCATTTTTACAGCACTAAAGAGCCTTGTGTAGCCAAGTAGTGAAGTGTGTCCTTTCAGTCTCTGTAATCTCACACACATAAAGCTCCTGGGATGCACAACTAGAAGCAGTCACTATGCAAGAATAGCAGTGAGAACCAGGAGCTCATATCTTTGTTAATGTTCTGTAGACATAGATGAGTTGGCAACCACATAAATCCAGGGATGACTTGGAGTTTGGAGTAGGCAGCATCAGAAATGACCTATTTGTCTTGGAGAATAGTGTGATTAATATACCATCCTCTAATCAAACAATGAATTTCAGTCATATGAATGAGGATCAGAAGGACAGCTGCAGCATCCAGGCTATGTTGAAGAGTTTACTTAGTTGTCTCATCAGTTCTGATATATTTTGTCAGCTCTTCAAGGAAGTCCAGGAGCAAAAGTGCAATCATCAGCTTGCTCCAAGAATGTCTTTCCACTGCATAATGGGCTTGTGCCTGCTCTGTGTGCATGTCAGTCAGTCTTTGTCATGTGAATTTCTGTGTTTTTTCCTGAGGCAGCTCTGTCTTCCCCAGTTCTGCAGACAGAAGTGCTCTTTGCCTTGCTCTTTAGCTGAGACACTTTTAAGGCTGCATGTTGCTCATATCCACCCTCTCCTGCTAGGGATACATGACTGCACCTGTGCTTTGAGATGTGCAGTGGCTGGTGGCTGCCTGGCTGTTGCAGAAGGTCATTGGCAAGGTCTAGGAGGAGGCACAAGGCATGTCGTTCCTGTCTTCTGTCCTCTAGTGAGGCAGCAGCACTCCCAGAGGGAGTTCATTCCTGGCATGGTGGAAGCACTCATTGCACATGGAGATTTCCATGCATTGCTCTGCTGTAGACAGATACTTGGGTACTAGGCAGCTAGAACAGACAGGAGATTTCATTATTCAGAAGCATCCTGGATGCTTCCAGTAATAGCTTCCCACCCACTGATGACACAAATGAAAGTAGCCTAGAAGCTATCAGCAGGGAGCTGGCTGTCCCAGGCTGCTCTGGATCAATAGCAACCCAGTGCAATACTGGCTGTGAGCTCTGAGGACAGGGATGTTTGCCATATAATGAATAGAGTGGTTTACTCAGGGGCAATGACCTGAGTGAGGGTCTGAAACAGCAGCTGGATTTCACAGGATAGGCTGCAGTGAAGCTGCAAACATCTCCTTAGCACACAACCAGATCCCCTGCAAAGGGGAGTCTGAGCGGGTCGTGGTGGAAAGCTTGTGGCAAACTTGTGGGACAGCCACATGTTACACAGGGAGCTCATCTGACCTTACACCAAGCATGTGCATGTTCTCCAAGGATAGCTCAGCTCATCATTACCTTGTGAGAGCCCTTTTGCCTCCATAGGCTGAACGAATGAAAGTGATAACCCTGACCACAAAGCAGCTGACAAAGGGACCTCATGTGGAGCTTAAACATCTGCCAGTAGCAAGATGGTAGGACTTCTGGCTACTGGGTGCCAGGAGGATGCTCTCTCATGATGGCAGGTAGGCTAGTACTGGCTGGCTGGGCATGGTGTGACCTCTGCAAGGAGCAGGCAGGACTTTCACTCAGTTCCCCCAAGACTGAGCTGAGTAGCCAGCATGGCTTAGCTTAAGCTCCTGGCATGGTCCCAAGTGTCTGTGGGGTGGCAAGCAGGTGAGCATGGGACAGGAAAGGCCTGATAGATCCACATATATGCATCACTCAGTTGTGCAGATCAGGAAACAGGAGAATATGCACCTTGGGCATCATGCTAATATCAGAGTGTTGCTGTGATAATGGCAATGTTTAAAAACAGCTTAAGGGCTTTGAATACAACTTCTCACCTCTTTTCTCTCAGCACAAGTGTGCTCTCTATGCCTCTTCATTAGCAGATGATAGCAAGTTAAAACAACAAGATTCAGAGATGGGATTTGGCTCACAAAACTGGTCCCTTTGTGATGGGTGAAGGCTCATGCATTAAAGATGTTCTGTCCATCTGCTGGCTGGTGCCCACCTCAAGCCAGTGATTAACAGAGGGCACTTGCCTTTCCTGAGCATGGCTCAGATGTAGTCTCTGAAGGGCTTGGCTGGCTGCCTGGTCCTACCCAACAGGGAAAAAATCTCATGGAAAAAATATGTGGCTTTTTGGTTTACAACTGGCACCCCTCAGAGCCAGTCTAAATCTACTCATCTCCAATTTAAAACCATTGCCCCTTGTCCTTTCCCTCCAGGCCTTTGCAAACAGGCCCTCTCCAGCCTTCTTGTAAGTTCTCTTTAGGTACTGGAAGGTCACCAGTAGGTCCCTTGGGCTTGAAGTCTATCTTGATAAGAAGGCATGAAGAGCTTGGGTGAATCCATAGGGAAGGACACAGAGGGTGTTTGCAGTGTGACCTCATGTCCAGAAGAAATCATTTCTTTCAGCATCCCTTCCATTACTGCCACTTGGCTCCTGAAAGGACACCAGAGCCTCAGAGGCTGCTGGCTCCACACATCATGACTCCAGAGGTGATGGAAATCCTTGGAGCTGTTTCCACACCCAGCCAGAACCCTTGGGAAAAGTGCTAAATCCATCTTGGCTTTGAAAACATGGTGATTTCAAATCTGAATTTGAAACAATTTATGCATAGACCATCATAACATTTTAATGGGGAAAAAATACACAGTCGTTTCAAGCTTGAAGAGTCTAAGTAGTATGGTTTTGTATAAATGGCTGCTATGTTATGTGTTTATTGAGCAATCTACTTTTTTATATTGTTTGTCAGGCTATATAATTTTAGGTGAAAGCTTTTTAGTATGCTGTGCCTGCCAGAAGAACTTCCTTTATATACAGGTTTCTGCTCCAGTGTGCATAGAAAATAGACCAGTAATTGCCTTCTTACCCCTCCCCACACTGTTACACAGAACCTGGCTGCTCCATCAATTAGATAACCATATTAATGGAGCTGCTGCACAAATGAGTTGAGCACTAAAGTAGTTGATTTTTTATTTCATTTGAGGTTCACAAGAGAATCATTTAGTTTAAGTGGCTGATTTTGGCAACTACAACACTCATTTATTCAAATGGAATTTTCCTAACCACAACAGAGGGGGCAGTGATCTCTTCATAGGACACCAGAAAAGGATGAGAGACCTTGAGTCTTTTACTTGGGTTTTTTCTTGGGTCAGGTACCTTTCTTCCCCTGAGCCTCTGTCTGCTATGGTCTGTTTTGGGTCTTTGGACTGTGTGTTCCTCTGAAAAGAAGTTGTCTCATAGGCTGAAGTGATGTTGAGACCAAGTGGTCCTTGATGGCTATGGGGCTCCCAAAATCTTTTTAACTAAAACACAATGCCTCATTTCCTTCAGTTGCTATGATGAAATCACTCTCACCAAGGTTTCTGCAACGCTATGTGGATTTTACTGACGGTGAAAAACTGTTGTAGATGCAATATAGAACAGCTTCAAATCAAAAGGTCCAATGGTAATGCCTGCCTAGAAACCCAGCAGCTAGCTATTGCTCTGTTGAAGCCCTCCAAAAGGCATTTTAAAGTTTAAAACCTAGCAGAGCCTCTTATGGCTAGCTCACATGTTAATTCCTTCCTTAGCAGTGTGTCAAGGGTCAGCACAGCCCAGGGCTCTTACAAATTCATATAAAGTGAGAGTAATCAGACTGGAATTTCTTTTCCCCTGTCTTCCTCTGCACTTACTGTGCACCCTTGGGCTCTCTAGCTGCTCACTAAGCACTAATCATCATCATGGGCAGGCTTCATGAAGGCA